>JAKEKT010000157.1:0-46166 GCA_021495925.1 Diplodia intermedia | reverse complement strand
GCTCTTCCGATCTTGGGGTTGGCGTATGCTCGCTACAGATTGTGTGAGTTGTGTTCAAATTGTTAGGGGATATCGAGTTCGGTCAGGTCGGCCGCGTATACTGGGAAAGGATGTATATATGTTGCTATCCCCACTCAACCCTTCAAATGACATGCATCTTACCATCTTCTGAACCTGCTTCCGCTACCAGGCCGACTAGCCGTCGTAGCCATGCCCTGACGAATCCCACTGTGATCTGGAACCCTACAGTTTTCTACCCAGACATACTTATTACATCACTACACCGCGGAGCAACGGGAAGTCCGAGTGGTACTCTATGATTCGTCAAGAAATGACCAAAAAAACACTTTCACAGCCGGATAAGCGAATAAGTAGAGGAGATGCAACAGCAGAAAGACTATGTTCTCAAGTCTAGCCAGTGGTAAACACCTCCTAACGAGGTGCAATCTAGAAGCCAAACGGCCATGTACCGTTCAGAGCACCTCACTGCCTCGTGGCCGACGCGAATCTATCTGCCTTCTCACCAGCCATAGTATATATAATACAGCGAAAACCATCCACCCGCCTCCCCAACGGTAATCAGAGGGGAAAAAAAGGAGAAGAAAAAAAGCAGAAACGGCGAACTACTTCCTAACCGCAAACCCATCCCCCGCCTGCACGAGCACGCCCTCCTCCACCATCCGCCCCAGCAGCACGCCCACCTCCTCGACCCCGAACGGGAACCCGCCCATCAGCGCCACCTTGAGCATGCCGCAGACGCGCTCCGCCCCCATGCGGCCGTTTGCCGTCAGCATCCCCACGACAAACTGGCGGTACGTCTGCATGTTCTCGACGAGCACGTCGTCGGCGCTCTTGACCGCGCCGCTGCCCGCCGCCTCCTGCTCCTCGGCCGCGCGCTCGCGCGCCTCCTCGGCCGCCGCGAGCGCCGCCGCCGCCGCCGCCGAGTCGTCCGCGTCGAGCTCCGCGAGCGAGTCGATGACGGCGAAGGACGTGTCGTCGTCGTTGCCGCCTTGCTGCGGCTGCTGCTCGAGGAGCACGCGGTGGCCGACCCAGAAGGTGAGGGCGGAGCGGACGAGGGCCTCGTCCATTTCGAGCGCGGCCGAGAGCTGTTCGACGGTCCTGGTCACGGGCGGCTTCTTCCGCTTGGGCTTTTCCGGCGTGGGGGCGACGTCGGGGGCGCCGACGGCGCGGAGGCGGGCGCGACGTTGGTGCTGGCGCTCTTCTTCTTCGGTCAGGGGCGTCTCGTCTTCGTCGTCGGCGTCCGGGTTGTTGTCGTTGTCTTGGAAAGCGTAGATGACTGCGGCTTGCCAGGGGAGGACCTCGAGCTCGAGAGACCGGTCGTCGAAGTCGAGGGACACGGCGACGCGGCCGAGGGCTGGGAGCCAGTGGAGTTTGCGCATGTCCTTGATGCCTTCGAAGCCGGCTTCGTATTCCTTCATGAGCTGTTGGATGGGTTCGGGGAGATGGAAATCGTCCTCGCGTAACGAGGGCCAGAAGAAAGACGAAAGAATCTGCGAGTTGAGCTCTGTGGGGATCTCTTGGTACACGTCTGACTGCTGTTCCAGGATTTGGTGAATTTGCTTGTTCATCCGTTTGGACTCGAGCACGTCCTTGAGCATGACCTCGCAAGCTTGGAGATTACTGTCTCCAAGGCGTAACTTGAATAGTTCAAGAAGTCGTATCTGGAAGACTGGTCAGCAAGCAAATCATGCGAAGACGGGGAAGTCACTACTGACCTCCTTCTCAAAGTCAGAGTCCTCATTTTTGAGGAGATGCTCTCCAAGAATGTTCTTCAACTCGTTGATAAAGTCCTCCCGATCGTACAAGCTCAGGAGATACGCCAAAACGTTCTCCGACTTCGCTTTCCTGTACTCTGGAGAAGCATCGACCGGATCAGGCATCCAATTCATATCTGCCCAGTTCAGCTCCTGATCTTCATCCTGAACATTTGCAGCGACAGGGTTGAGCATCTCCTCAGCAATCTCAGCACTGATGTCTGAGCTCAGTTCGACGCGATTGCCGTACTCGTCTTCCACGTCCGCCAGCAAACTGGAAACGATGATGCGAGCCGTATCCTCACGGTCTCTCAAGTAACGGCGAATGGGTCTGGCCACCTTCTCGAGTAGGATCCCTTTCGGATCTAGCTCAATAAAGGCTCGGATGACGTAGATGTAAGTATCGAGGATGTGGGTTGTCGTGGCGCCGGCATGAAGGAGTCTGCGAGCAACCTGCTGCAAGAAGCTATTCGTGAGATGATTTCTTGCTGCCGGCGACGTAATGTATTCCTGTGTCTGTCAGTCGGGTACGACCTCAAGGATTCGCAGCGGGCACCTCCTACCTTCAAATCCAGGATAGCGCCCAGGGACCGATCCCAATTGACAATGTAGTCAAAGAGATTCTCCACTCTTGCCCTCCCCAACCTCCCAATTGCCATGTTCGTCCATTGTTGAACCTCGTTGGCCTCAAACATCTCCTCATCCCCCGTCAAGCATGACAGAATCTCCCTGATGAAAGGACTATAGCCGTCCTTGATCCACTCCCGCAGAACCCTTGTCATAGGCTTCCTCCCGTACCAATCCACCTTCATATGATGACTCCCAATGAACGCATCCATCAAGCAGTCCATGGCCTGCGCCGCCGCCCTCTGCGCCTGATCGCCCCCCAACCCCACATCCCTCAGCTCCCTCAACAGCGCCGCCACCCTCTCCCTCACCACCCGGCCCTCCTCCTCCCCACCATCACCATCACCACCACCACCCCACCCGCCCTCCCCCTCCAGCCCAAACAGCGCGCACCCAGCATCAAACAGCACCCACGCCAGCGTCTTCGCAAACCTTTGCTGCGGCAACGCATGCATAACAATAGCATGCAGATCCCTCCGAAACTTCCTCGCCACGCGATCCGCCCGCGCGACACACACACCACCACCACCCTCACCCTCGCCGCCAGCAAAATACCAGCCCTCCCCACCACCATCCACCTCGCGCACCACGGGCAACACGCACTCATCCAGATGCGACAGGTAAAACGCCTGCGCGGCCCGCAGCGTCGCGGCGGTGCGCTCCAGCACCGTCCACGGCGCGCCGTGCGCCGTCGGCACGCGCCCGCGCCACGCCGCCAGCGCCGCTGGCCGCACGTAAGCGACGAAGTGCTCGCGCGCCTCGTTGGTGTACCACTCGAGCAGGTCGGGGAAGAGGCCGCCGCCGCCGCCGCCGCTGGGGTTGGTGTCGTTGCTGTCGGGGCGGCCGTCGCCGATGAGGAGGTAGCGTAGGGCTTCTTCGACGTCGGCGTTGAGGCGGTGGTGGTGGTGGTGTTTGCGCGGGCTGGTGGTGGTGGTGGTGGTGGTGTTGTCGCCGCTGCTGATGCTGGAGGGCGGGGGGTGCCATTCGGGGAGCTTTAGGAAGCGGGTCGCCGTGTTCCAGGCGACGTTGCGCTGGACGAGTTTGGGGTTGTTTTGGGCGGCGGTTCGGTCATGGTGGTGGTGGTGGCTGCTGCGCGAGTGGTGGATGGGCGCGGCGAAGGTGGTGTCGGGCGGTGCGACGGCGGCGGAGAGCGGGGTGGGATGGGCCGAGGACGAGTGGTGGGAGCCGTGGGACTGGGCGGCGAAGGGGAAGACGGAGGCGAAGATCAGGTTGCGCTGGTTCTGCAGGGCGGCGGCCATGGCGATTGCGGTGGCGCTGGTCGCATGGGGGCGCCTTCGCGTGTTTGTATACAGTAAATTGTTGTTGCCGGAGAAGCTCTGGCCTGGCTGCGCGTCCCACCCCGCGAGCGGGCAGTTCGGCCAGCAGCGCGCAGTCACGGGACGTCCGCTGAGGCAGAGCGCAAAAAACTGCCCCACCACCCGGCGATTATGGCGCCACGCTCGAAACCGGGGTTGACTGCGGTCCAGTCAGAGGTATTGTAGCCTAGCCAGCGGCTATTAAATATCAAGCCAGCCCACACCGCTCTTGCGTTCCCCTCCACATCGACGTTGTCGTAGCGCACCGACTCCTCCTCCCCCGCCCTCCTCCGACGAGCTTGCGCCGCCGCTTTCAGCCCCGCCGCGCAAGAACATCATCCTCGCCCACACCCGCCACACACTGGCCGACACACGCCGCCATGCCCAAGAACAAAGGAAAGGGCGGTAAGAACCGCAGAAGAGGAAAGAACGAGAACGACAACCTCAAGCGCGAGCTGGTCTTCAAGGAGGAAGGCCAAGGTACGTCTCCGACCCGTCGCCACCAGCAAATGCGTTGGCAGCGGCGGACGCAGCCTCGGCAACGAAAACCACTAACAACACTGCGCGTCTCGCAACACGCAGAATACGCCCAAGTCGTCAAGATGCTCGGCAACGGCCGGCTGGAGGCGCAATGCTTCGACGGCGAGAAGCGGCTGGCGCACATCCGCGGCAAGATGCGCAAGAAGGTGTGGATCAACCAGGGCGACATCATCCTGCTCTCGCTGCGCGACTACCAGGACGAAAAGGGCGACGTCATCCTCAAGTACAACAGCGACGAGGCCCGCTCGCTCAAGGCCTACGGCGAGCTGCCCGAGACGGCCAAGATCAACGAGACCGACACCTACGGCGGCGAGGGCGACGAGGGCGGCATCGGCTTCGAGTTCGACGACGACCGCAGCGACGACGACGACGACGGCAACCTCAAGGAGGTGGATATCGATGATATCTAAATGTTTTTCTTTTTTTTTTTGGTTGGATCCGGAAGATGATGGGTGGGGAAAAGAAACGAACGTGCGGACGTTCTTTTTGGTTTGCGCTTGGGCTTCGCTACTGCGGGATGCATGAGGCTGACTCCCCGGTTTTCTCGTTTGCATATCACGCTGACTGAGCTGATCGCCGTACGAAAGGGCGGCTGTTGGCTTACGCTCAGCGTCGGTGGGAATGGAAAAGGAAGCATGTCTTGAGCTGCTGTCTGCGGACGGCTATTTCTACTCGCAAGAGGGCATACGGCATTTCTCTTCGGCAACCATATGAAAGTTCGCCGGGCATCGCGGACTGAAACTGAAACCTCCGTCTCATGTCCGAAAGCGGTACCCTGGCGGACGCATTCTACTTCTCGTCCAAGGAACGGTTCTGGATAACTTCAACAGGAGACTTATGGTTCCGTTGAGGTCCCTTTCTGTCCTCCCCTTTTTCTCAGTTTTCCTCTTTTGAGATGTGTTCATGACGGGCTTTGAGGGAAACGTTACTAGTCACGACCTCACGAATGCATATTTTCCTATTCATGATAGACAACAACAAGAGTCAGTAAAGAAGCGCGAGTCGTTCAAGTCCGAAAGCTCCTACAGGACTGTTTCAGTGATTCAAAACTGGTCATCTTTCACAGCGCACTCTTCCAAGCCACTCCAAGTTGCATACGTGCGCAACGATGATTTGCCATGTCACTCGCCATAGCTAGTTGCATTCCTCCCGCTACAGCGGGTTGTAGAATACTTGACCCCTTTTGTGCTCCCGCGCAGGACGCTGTATATGTGGAATAGTTAAAGTAGACATCCCGACATAGATGCGAGTCTGAACCTCTACAAACACATCCAGGCACAAGACCCCACTACAACCGGGGTACGCACGGTGCAACAAAACTTCTTATATGTGGAGATTAGCGTTGTTCCTCAACACGACAAACACATACACACAGACAGACAGACAGACCAAAAAAGACGTTGTAATTATTCGTCCATTCGCCACTACTAACGAAGTTCAGCAAAACCCGACTACGCTTCACACCTCTCAGTCTCAGTCTCTTTGTTGTTGTTAAAACTAACGTACTTCAATTGCCATCCGTTCCCGTTCCATCCCGTGAAGAACCCAAGTTTCGCGTCCGTCCATCCGTTCCATTTGTTCTCCCCCAAAGCGAACGCCTGACTTTGACGCCTTTAGCGCGCGCGGTAAAAAGACCAACAACAACAACAACAACAGAGAGAAACCGGCCAAACTAAAGTAGCGGCGGAGAGTAGAGTATGTACCCTTGCCTTTCCCGCCTGGTAAAAAGAAGAGAAGAGAGAAAGAACGCCCGGCAGTTCCAATCCACGAAGTGTCTTCTCGCGTAGAAAGACAAGCGATCGAAGTGTTTGAAAAAGAAGAGGTCAGCAATAGTAGTAGTCCATCTCCATGCCTGACGGGAGCGTTTTGTTCCCGTGAACCGAAAAGCAGGAATTATGGACAACCAGTCAAAAAATGAGAGCAAAAGCAAATAAAGGCCCACCCATCCGTCCCAGAACCCACACGTATGTAAACCATTCCCATTTCTTCGTCTTTTTGCTGATGAAACCCGATTGAAACCCCCAAATGCAAGAAAACATGCCCCGATCAAGAAGGAACCCGAAGAAACTGGCTGAATGGTATGTAAGCTCCTGCAGTACATGAAGACAAAGGGGGGTATTTGTGGGGTCAAAGTTTTCCATGCCTAGCTTTGAAGATCGCCACCTTGTCATCGTAGAACAAGATTTCCCGAAGTCTCAGGCGAGGACCTCCAGCGCCGTCTTCGCTGTGTATGAACGAGTCGTCGTCGTCATCGTCGTCGAAATCATCATCGTCCTCATCTTCATCTTCCTCCTCACTCTCGTCGTCTACAAGGGGACCCGAATCGTCCTCATCGTGACCATCATCTTCGTCGTCTTCGTCTTCGTCATCCGTGAAGCCCATTGGGTCTACGACGCCAGGAATTGCAGCAGCAGCAGACGGATTTGCTGCCGTTGGGTCGTAAGGATGCGCGCCGCCTGTATGGCTGTGCGAGACCTTGTTCTCAAGCACTTCGAAGCACTTGTTCGCAATGCCCATGTAGCAGATTTCGATTTCTGGCCGTAGAGTGATAATATCGACGATTTGCAGCGCGAGTTCGCGGGGGTCGATGTTATTGCCGTGTGCATGTTCTGCGATGTGCGGAATGTACAGCGAGCGGACAGTCGGAATGTTCGGTAGACGTTGGAGGAAGTAGTGCTATCACTCAGTAAGTTGGCTGTTTTGACATATCCTTAAGCTCACGCGACTTACCCAGTCGTGGTAATCAATTGTGAAGGCAAGTTCACGGAGGCTGGGCATGCGGCCACTGGTCATGAAAGTGATGATTTCCCGATTGAGCATCCATCGCTTCCATCTGGTGTTGCCAGGCACATGATCCAAAGAGCCCTTTTCGCTACTGTCAATCATGAGTTTCTTCAAGCTTGCGCGATGCCGCTTAAGAGGACCACGGAAGATGGAGTCGATGGGTACAGAGGAGTGATAGGTGCGGTCTTCCTGCAGGAAAAGAACTTCGAGACTGTTCGGCGCCAAGGTTTCCCTGAGGAAAGCGATGAGAGATGGGGAGACGGTGTTCGTGTGGATCTTTTTCAGGTTCAGGTGATATTCCAATCGGTTATGGCTCACATGGCTCTTAGAGGGGGATCCGGAATTGTAAGCTTGAGGCGGATTCCGAGGCGTGAACTGCCGGCGCAATGCCTTCCAGAGCTGCTCGTGATTGCTGCAGTTGAGGAGGGTCAAAGACGTGAGTCGGGGCCAATCAAATGCTTGCAGCATCACCGAGACGGAGAGCGGCACACGCTCCAGCTCGAGGGTCTCAAGTTGAAGCTTGGTGTTTAGCATGGGGCCAATGTTGTTCTTCCGCTCTTGACGTTCAAGATCAGCGTTGGGCCGACTCCTGAGAGGTCTCCGAGGTTCACTCGAGGCCGATGAAGAGCTGTTCGTATGGGCAGGTGATGTTTGGTGGGCATTTGATATTGGTGACGTCGTAGGCGGGGTTCCGAAAACACTAGGTGGTCCGTCTTCACTGACAGGGCTAAGGTCTTGCTCGCGCTCTGACGCTGCGGGAGGTTCTGCCAGGTTGATCTCACTCTTTGCAGACAGCGCACCGGTCGCAAGGGCGCCATCTACGCCGCCGCTAGCCTCGGCTTGTTCTGCCAGTGGGGAATTCCGCCGCATGTTGTACACCCGTCCCACCAGGATTCCGAGAACGCCTCCGAGCCTCTTCTCGCCAATCTTACTTGCTGCAGTCCAAAGCGTGCGGTGATCCACCTGTTGAACGCCATCACCGTCCCATGCTGTTGTCCAATCTCTCTCTTGATCATGTGCATGCTTTGCAATGCCAACGCGCAACTCTCGCAGCTTCTTTTGGGAGCGTCCAATCAAAATCGCCATTTCGTCGAGGTAGGGAAGCTCATCGATGTCAAGGACGCTAAGGCTCTTCAACGCAGGAATAACGGAGAAGGTGGGATGCTCGACGCGGTCAATGGCCGACATTGCCGCAGAAGATTGCATGACCGATACCACCATGGGCGCCGGAGCTGCTGCCACTCCACTGACGTGATGGGCGTGTGGAGGCGGCGGCGGGATGTGGCCCACAGGCAACGGAGGAGGGACGATGGGCGTGGTAAGGTCGGCGGCGGTGTTGTCATGCCATCGGATCCACAGGCGTTCCAGCCTACAGTCGTGTCCATCGTCGCGGGTAGCCAGGGACGATAAGGCGAGCCAGACGTCTCTCAGCACGCCGGTGGGCATGTCCCAAACAAAGGTCTCGAGGTTGCGCATGCGCGCGACGGCAGTAGCAACGAGGGTCCCGAGCATCTTGCCGCTTTCTTTGGAGATGAGATACTCGTGAACCCATTCCGGCGGCCCATTCCCAAGCGAAAACTTCTTTGTATATTCCGCAAAGTGATTTCCATGTCGACGGCGAGGAATTGGGAAGGGCTCGACGGGCGGGTTTCTTGCCGGTGCGAGGCGCATCCGCTCAGCCCGCTTCTGTTCGGCATACTGGACCTGGGCTGTGGATTCGCCGAAGAGCTCGTTGCCCATGACCAGGGTTGCGAGGCCGTAGGTCAGCGCATCGACGCCAGACCGCTGCTCGGCGTTAACGGTGTTGTCAGGCCATACGATATCAAAGCGCGCGTAGATGTGGGGTATGGTGATTGCGTGCAAGGCTGAATGGCACAGGGCGAGCGAGGTCAGGTCGTTGGTGTGCGGGAGCTATGGCCGGTCAGCAATGCTCGTCACAGCAGCAGCGCAGGGATGCGCTCTCACATGGTCGATGATGGCCTTGAGGATGTCGACGGGCAGGTCCAGCAACTGAATGGGGCCCTTCTTCTCCGCGATGGCGGTCCATTCCTTTTCCTTGCCGTTCAGCAGCTTGGTGAGAGCTTCCTTGGGGCGTTGCGGGTCGGCGGCCATGGGCTCGGCGCTTGCCTGACCGCCAGGCGTGGCTTCGTGGTCGAGCGCGTGGGCGGCGGGGGCTGAGAGTTTCGCGGACGAGAGCGCAGGGCGGCTTGCGACAGAGTCGTCCTGGGTGATGGGCGTCAGGGTGCCCTCGGACATGGTTGGACTGGGCGGGGACGAGGAGTCCATGGCGGCTTCGTTTCAAAGGTCGGGGCTCCTCGTAGGCGTGTGCTCGGCGAGCGAGGAGTGCTCACGCATGGGCGTGGCGCATGCGAGCGCAGGAGCCGGGTTGGGGGCGCGCGATCACGTCGCACGGCGTCCGTCGCGCGGTGAGGGCAGTGGGCGGGCGGGCGTGGGACGGTCTGTGTGCTGGGTGAGGCTGGAGCGTCGTTGCTGGCTGGGGATGCGGAGGTCCACTGCCTGCGTGCGGTGCGGTTGGCCGGGGACCGGCACGCACTACGAAGTAACGCCTGGCCGCCAGCACCGCCCTCGCACCGCGCCCCCCAGCCCTGCTGGCTCGGTGCGCCCGTCAAATAAGCATAATTGCCACTGAATGTACAAACCGGCGCTGCAGTGCGTGGCTGGTGCCTAGGAGCCCGCTCCGCTTCGCACTGCAGCGTGGCATGGCCAGAGGACGGGCAAGCAGGACCACGGATAGCGACATGCAACGTACATGTGCGAACTCCACAAGGGCTTCAACTCACCGACTCTGTTGCAACACTGCCGCCGAACGGGCCCGGAAGCGGTGGGCATCTCGTCGCCGTCCGTTCGTATTCATTTGGTCGGCGTTTGTCACGGCCATGCAGCATGCAGCTAATTCATCTTTCGCTGGGTATTGCCTGCCTAGAAGATCATGCACGCCAACCGTTGCTCCTGTACACGAACGACCCTTTGCGGACCTTCACCCTTGCCTTGTCCCCCGAAGCAGCAACACTTAGCCGCCCTATGGACGCCTTGAACGTCCGCGCTATTATAGCCCTTGAACGCCTTCCAACCACCCGCTTTTCCGTGTCCCTCGTATGTCTCCGTGTCACCCGAGACCTTTGGTAGTGTACTGCCGGGCTAGAACGGCAATGTCGTCTGGCCGCGTTCCGGGTCGCTCATCTTGATGATCTTGACGTCCTGGCCTAGCGACACGTTGCCCATCGCCTGCGGAGTGATGAACAGGAACTGCCGCATGGCAGAACTGCGGCAAGCATCGATGATCATCTTCATGGAGATTTCGCGGTTGACGCTGTCCATGAATACGTCGAACTCGTCCAAGCAACGCGTGGGCGCTCCCATTGCGTCCCAGAGTGACAGAAGAAGACAGACCGTCGAGAACGACTTCTCGCCGCCAGACAATGTTCTCGTCTGCCGGCCTTCAGCCCCAGCCTTTGTGATGTCAGGCTCGACAGCGAGATCAAGCTCCTTGGCTTTATGGTTGATTCTCAGGTCGCCTCGGAACTTTCGTGCCGCAAGGAGATAGGTGAATGTGATCCTCGACCGGTCGGCAATGGTTCGTTTGAAGATGGCGAGTCTAGCCCTACGACTATCCAAGGTGGTCTTCAACATCTACAACTTATGGTTAGCGCCAAGGGTCTGCACTGCTGGATGAAAAGACAACTTACCCTTTGCGCGGTCTCCATATCATTAATATCCTTCACGGCCGTCTTGTGCGCCGCAATGGCGGAAAAGTGCTCCTCTCTCAGGTCTTCCTCCGATCCTCCGAGTCTGTCATATTTTAGTTGTTTCCTTTATGAGGCCTCTGCAGCACATACCTCTGGTCTTGTTGTTGGATCTCTTGTTGTAGTCGTTCGTATTTCTTACCCAGGCTGTCAACGGTCTCTCCCTGGGCGATGTGTGGCCGTTCGCCAACTACGCTTGCTTGTTCTGACATTTGAGCGATGTCTGACTGCAGAACTTCGCGCTGCTGCTGGTAAGATGCCAGCTTCTCACGGGCGAGCTCCATGACCTCGTAAGCTTCGTTCTTCGTGTGCAAGGCAGCTTCTCGATTCGTTTGGAGCCTGTTGACACGGATTTGGGCTTTGCTGAGTTTCGCGTTGGCCTCAGAAAGCTCCTCTTCAATTGCGGTTTGCTCATCTCTCCGCTGACGCTGCTGTGTATTGAGTCTCTCACGCGCTTCAGTGGCATCCTGGACCATGGCGAGATTTGTATCCTTGTTGGCCGTAGCCGCCTCCAGCTGGCGCTCCAGATCCTCAAGTCTGCCAGCTTGCGGTCTTTCTTGTTCAAGAGCATCCGACAAACCCTCGTAGCGCTCCTGTGCCGTTTGCGCCGCAATCCTTGCATTTTTGTGGTCTCGTTCGCGTCTCGTGAGCATCTGACTCGCACGCGTCAAAGCCGATTCTCTCTCTCGGTACTCGTTCTCTGCCTGTTGCAAGTCAAGCTTGTAGCGACGCAGTTCGTCCGCGGCCACACTGCTATTGTTAGAGATATCGTTATTTCGGGTCACGGAACACTCACTTGAGTCGTGACTCAACCTCTGTCTGCATCCGCGGCAATCTGTTGTTCTGAGTTCCGATGGGCGCCTGTGTGCCACCACCTGAGAGGGCCCAACCGAACCTGACACCGCCTCGCTTGTTTTTGGCCATTGTGTACACCTGCTTGACATTATTGGGCCTTGGA
The DNA here is from genome assembly GCA_021495925.1 of Diplodia intermedia. Taxonomy (NCBI): domain Eukaryota; kingdom Fungi; phylum Ascomycota; class Dothideomycetes; order Botryosphaeriales; family Botryosphaeriaceae; genus Diplodia; species Diplodia intermedia. The sequence continues at coordinate 34,402 of JAKEKT010000157.1, read as the reverse complement.
TGATTTTCACCTGTGCCTGGGCCCAAAGCGAAATTGTATGCTTCGTCGAAATCCTCAATGAGGACAGTTTGTTCTATCAAGTTGTTGATAATCATTTGGTTGCGAACAAGATCGTTATCGAACTGTAGTATTGTTTAGGACCAATCAGTACAACGAGGAAGCCTACTGACCTTCAAAGCCCGCATCCACGTCAGCAACTGAGGGTCGGGCTCATTTCGTGAAGTATCGAGAGGCCTAGGGTTGCCAATGACAATTGGAGTGGTATTGGACTGGTCACGAGGACTGTGTCTGTTAGAAATCGCACCTGTAGGAACAAGAATCAACTCACTAATGCTGTCGGTGCATGAGTTCCCGCAAGATACTCTCATCGTGCTTGCTGGTAACGACAAAGGCGTTGAGCTGCATGCCGGCCGACTTCTCCAGGATGCCGGACCACTCGGGCTTCAGAAGACGTATGTGACGGCCCATAGGCCCAACAGGCTTGTTGTGGAACCGGGTCTCGTTGTCGATAGCACGCAACAGGGCCGGAAGGTTTTGGTCGAATCCTGCCATCCAGCTACCCCGGTTTTTCCGGATCTCGTCAATGTGCCGTTGTTGTTGGTTAACATCATTCTTCTTCTGTTGCAATGTAGGCTGGAATGCGTCTAAGTGGGCCTTCGCTTCATCCCGGGCTTGCTCCAAGGCTGGAAATTCGTTACGAAGCTCCTCGACTATTGCCTTTTTTTCCTGGGCTGCGGCCTTGGCTTCATCGATTTCCTGGAGCCTTATCCCATGCTCTCCTCCGTCTGCATCATCTTGACGTCGTCTTTCTTCCTGAATGTCACTTTGGATCTTTCCGATGATGGCATTGTCACCTTTGAGGGAGGACTTGATCTGTCGGTGTTGAGCAAGAAGCTCCTGCAGCTCCTCCTTGCCCTTGTTGAATTCCCCTTTGGCAATGTCAAGTCTTTCTTGAATCGGTCGCCTATCTTCGTCGCACTCCTCCACTTTTCGCACAGCTTCTGCAAGGTTGTCCTCAGCTTGAACAAATTTGTTGGAAGCCTCTTCGACTTCCGCAGTCTTCTGAGCGATCTCCGCTTGAGCATCGGCGATATATCTATCCACGTCTTCCATTTTGTCCTCTTCGACCTCGACTTGCTTCCAAGCGTACTGCCGTTGCACGAGTGAAGCTTTCTGGCGCATCTGGTTTTGCTTGCCAGCCGCACGCAATCTTTCCTGGGCTTCCTGCCTTTTCTTCCTTAGGATTTCCACGTCTTGGTGTTTGATAGCGTGCTTTGCCTCAATCTCATTCAGATACTCCTCCAGCATGCGGTAGTCTCGGTCCAAGACAGCGAGCTGCGTACCCTCGATGAAGAACTTGTACTTGTCAGGCGGAGTTGAGTTGTTGAGAAACTGGCGGGCCATGTCCTGCGAGAGCACATTCATGGGATTGTCCATTTGCAGCTGGAAGGCGTCGATGATATCCTCCAGGTCGGATTTCTTGGTCGAAACGACCTTCTCTTTCACGTTCTTGATCTTGAACCCGCTCCCGCCATTCCTGTTGAAATGGCGTTCGACGATGATGGAGTTGCCATATAACTCAGGCTTGAAGGCAGACGAACCATGGTTCTTGATCTTCACAGCTAGCTGGGCGAAATCCTCTCCTTCCTTGATGAAATTTTTGAGGCTTTGGCCACGATTGGTCGATGTGGCCTTGGCACCAAGGCATAGGGTCAAAGCAGTCATGACGGCGCTTTTGCCACTTCCGTTGTGCCCGATGACGAAGTTGATGAGAGGTCCAAGAGGAACGGTGAGATGTGCGTGGCACATGAAGTTGATGCATTTGACCTCTTCGATGATGGCATTTTCCGCGGGCATGTTATCCGTCCGACGCTTGAATCGCTTCTCGACGATGCGTTTGAGACCCGAAAAGCGGGCCTCTTCGTTTCCTAGGAGAAGTTCGACGTCGAACTCTCCCGTCTCCTGATCGATCATTGATCCGTCAAGGAAAGACGTGTCGCCGTTGCCATCGAGCAGCGCCTCCACGTCATGCTGCTGGGTGTCCAGGAGCATACTATCGCGTTCGTCATCCCCCGGAGCGTCAGATACTCCAGACAGTCTCTGCCGTTTCCTCTGTGAGGGTGTTAGGACATTGCAAGGATGGAGCTCGCGTTCAGGCTCGCAGCCAACTTACAGAGTCGCGGCGATTGCTATGGCCTTCGTCAGCTGATTCGTAGTCATCGCTATCGAGGTCCGTAGGCGCCCGGTGGCGCTTCGCAGGTAAAGGCGCCATGGCGGCCGCAGGGCGGGAGGATGGGTGGTTGTAAACGGAAGCGGGCGCGTTTGGAGAAGGAAGACGCGTCGGGTGCGAGTGACGCGACGCCACGATCTGCGCCAAGAACTCGCGTCAGCTCCACCCATCCCGCCTTCCAGCTCGGAGCTCTTCCGACCTCGCCATCACTCACCTCCGCTTGCCCAACAATGTCGTTGCTACTTCCCCGGGCGCTGCGGTCGCCGGCCCTTCAACGGTCAACCAGAATTGGCCTGCGCGCCTTCTCAGGACTCCCGCAATCGGGCGCGCCTCGAGGATGGACGCCGACTCCCTTTGTGACAGAGACGGTCGTATGTGTTCGGCTTCAGAGTGCGTGGATGGAAGCTGACTGAGTAGGGCGGCGGCTGGCACACCTGTGAGTCAAGAAACTATTGAAAGAAAAGAGCTTGGGCTGATGTTTGGAAGACGACATTTTCTCTCGCCTTCTCAAGGCAAGTGCCAGGTCCCTCGGAAATGGCAAGAGCTTCATGCTGACTACTCCAACAGGAGCGCATTGTCTGCCTCAATGGCGAAGTGAACGAGATAGCATCCGCATCCATCGTCGCGCAGCTCCTCTTTCTCGAGGCCGATAACCCCGAAAAGCCCATCAACCTCTACATCAACTCCCCCGGAGGCTCCGTCACGGCAGGTACGGGTTGAGGTTTGGAGTAGCCATACGCTGCAAAGGAAATGCTCACTCAAAGCAGGGTTGGCCATCTACGATACGATGACCTACATCCGATCTCCCGTTACAACCATATGTGTTGGCCAGGCAGCAAGTATGGGCTCACTGCTTCTCTGTGGCGGAGCACCGGGCCACCGTTTCTGTCTCCCGCACAGCTCGATCATGATCCACCAGCCTAGTGGCGGCTACTTTGGACAAGCGTCGGACATTGCGATACATGCCAAGGAAATCTTGCGGATCCGGACGCAGCTCAACAAGATCTACCAGACGCACTTGACCAAGTCGCATACGTTGGAGCAGATCGAGAAGCTCATGGAGCGGGATTACTTTATGTCTGCGGAGGAAGCCAAGGAGCTAGGACTAGTAGACAAGATTCTCGACAAGCGGGATAACGAAGAGAAGAAAAAGGAGGAGTAAAGCTGCGGCAGCGAACCACGCAGGCCGAGGGTAAGGCAGGGTCTTGAGACGAAGTAAACTATGCCAAAGGAATCGTGAAATAATTATGATTGTTTGGAGAATTATTGCGAAATCGTTTGAATGTGCGGAAAATTGCCGCATGGAATGATGCAAGCGGGCTCGGCGCGGACTGGATTGTGCTGCCACACCACCACCGCAACAACTCCCGAAGAACTTTTAACCTTCGACCTCCCAAGCTTATGCAGGCGCAACCGATTCCACGGCGCCTTCCAACCCCCAAATTCCAGCGTCATGCACTGAAAAGACCATCTCTGCGGCCATTGAGGGCCCTTGCAACCTCGCAGACCTCCGCCACCATCTCCACCTCCGCATCTCGACAGACTCCGCAAAGCTCTCCACGCGACGACGCCAGCGAAGAGCGCGACAGATACACGAACGATGGCAACACAACCTACCGCAAGCGCCTTGACAATGGCAGCAGCAAGCGCTCCCTGCCCCTCCCGCCCGTCATGGACCCTGTCGCGCTCGCCGCGCGCGAGCGCTGGACCGAGCCCAAGAAGACAGCATCGCGGCAGCAGGACCTAACACCCTTCCAGCGCAAGCTTTACGCCAATCCATACGGTAAACCTCCCCTTATGCTCCACCCATGCTCAGACCTGGAGAAAGGACGAAGCTGACTCAAGCCCGCCAAACCGCACCAGCCCACGCCCTCTCCACGCCCGTCCGCGCCGACCGCACCTCAGCCGCCCTCCCCACCTTCTTCTACCTCGCCCTGCACCCGACGCCGCACCCCACGACCTCCGAGTCCTGGATCCTCCCTCTCGAGCTCTCCGCCGCGGCCGACCCCCCGCGCAAATCCAAGTCGTCCACACCCAACGACACCGAGCCCCAGCGGCAGCAAAACAACCCTTCCAACTCCCCAACCGCCTACGTAGCCCTCCGCCGCCAACACCTCCACAACATCCGCCACGACCGCAAAAAGGACCAATGGCAACAAGTCGTCAACACGCGCGTCCAAGTCAAGATGCGCGCCGCCGCCGAAGCCGGCCGGATCGCCGCCGCCGACAAGAACGACAACAACAACAACAACAACGACGACGACGACGACGACGACGACGACGATAGCGGCGGCAGTGGCGGTAGTGCTCGCCGCCGCCGCAAGGACCAAACCCACATGCGCCAACACGGGCACCGCGTCGCGCAGCAAACGATGATCTGGCGCGAAGACCTGGACTCGGTCGTGCACGCGCTCCTGCAGCGCGTCGCGTACCGGCGGCTCGACCACGCCTTCAGCCGGCCGCGCGGCGGCGGCGTCCTCGCGCGCATCCCCACCGCAACCGCGACCGCCGACCCCTCCCTCCCCGCCCGCCTCGCGGCGCTGCCCGACGCCGACGCCGTCGTCGGCGCCGTCCTCTTCCTGCGCCCGCTCACGTCGGCCGCGGTGCGCGACGCGCAGCGCCGCGTGCGCGAGGCGCTGGAGAATGGCGACGCGCTGGTCGAGCAGCTGGTCAAGGTGCAGGAGGCGGCGCGGCGCGGGCTGGGCGAGAAGGCGCCGCCGCGCGTGCAGGGCGGGTGGGAGCCGGGCGGGCCGCGGATGCAGCCGGGGGTGCTGTACGCGCCGTTGGGGTACGCGGGCGTGCGGTATCGCGTGGGGGAAGAGGAGAGGGAGGTGCCGGTGTACGATTTGGTGGAGCTGTTGGGGGAGGAGAGGCTGCGGGAGCTGGTGGCGGGCACGGCGTGGGAGGGCGAGGCGGCCGTCGTGCTGAGGGGGGAGAAGAACACGACCATCGGCGTGCATCATGCGTTGATGCAGTTGCAGGATTATGTCATCGACACGGTGTAGTGGAAAGGGAAAAAAAAAAAGTTCCCCCCATGCTTCCATGCGGTACGTGGCCGTGGTCCTGCTACATAAGGGAGGCAATTTCGTTTTTTTGTTTTTAGCAGAAGTATGCTACCAGACTATACTAAGGGAGAGCAAAGAAGCAAAAAGGCACGACCGCGAAAGATTTCGATCTGATGTCCGAGAAGTACAACCGGAACGCCTAGCCTGCTTTCGAGAGGGGAAGAAGCAACAAGAGCAAATCGACGAGTTCACGTAAATCCGTGTAAAGGGATAAAGGAGCTAGAAGAAAAAATAAGTAGAGGAAGAACGCCTCGACATAAACCATTATTCGTGCAGCACCGGATGGCAAGGACCCGAGAGACCCCGCTCCCCCATCGACCAGCTCTTTCAGTTTTCCCTTTGTATCGCGCCCCCTCAGATCCTGTTCAACGGATCAAACCTGATCTTGAACAGCTCAATCTCCCTCAAGCACACGGCGGCGGCGACGTACTTCCAGCTGCGCAGCTCGCCGACCCTCTTGTTGACCTTGCGCGCCTCGGTCATGCCGACGGCCAGGCAGGCGATGGCGCGGGCGAGGGCCTCGTCGCGGTCGCCGTCGTCGCCCTGCGTGATGCGCTCGGCGGTGAAGGTGACGTCGCGCTCGAAGCGCGCGTTCATCTCCATGGTGCGTTCCTTGGTGCGGCGGTTCTGCGCCCCCGTGCTCTTGCCGATGATGTTGCCGCCGAAGACCTCGAGCTCCGAGAGCGGGTACTGCGGGTGCGTCGAGTAGTCCGACATGATGTCCAGGAGGTTGGATTCGTAGCTGGAGGAGGGCGGGTGCATCGTCAGCGGTCGCCCATGCCTTGCGGGCCTGGAGATTGGACGGGAAGGAACTTACGTCTCTTTGATGTTCCTGGCCAGCGGCTTGTACTCTTCCCATTGGATGAGCGCTGTCTCGCGCTGCACGTAAGCCCATACTTGGTCCATGAGATTCATGCCTCCCAGATGGCTCTTCGTCCCCGTCGCATGCCTTTGCATCTCTTGGAAGATCTTCTTCTCGTCGATCGAGCGATACAGTTGGCCGAGCACGCGGTCACTTTCGTAGTAGCGGAACGTCTTGTAATCCGGATCGAGCGCGCCGACTGCGTCATCCTCATCCAGGTCATCCTCCTCGTCTTCTTGGAAAACGGCACCTCTCTTCTCAACGATGACACGCGGCCCACTAGCCATAAAGTCAGGGCGGATCATGTCGTTACGAGGAATTTGGCTCATGTCGACCTGTAGAACAGGTCAGTCATCATGTTACAAGGGAGGTCGTTTCTTAGGGTTCTCTTACTGGAATACCAGTTTTGGAAAAGTCCACCGCGGTTGAGGCCAGCTCTGCCAGCTTGAGGCAATCGGGATCTCGCGTGCCGTTTGGCCGCCGGTCAGCCAGCTGCATGTGGATGTTGGAAATGCGCCCAAGCTGATCCGTCTCCATGAACTTGATGAAGAATTCCGTAATGTCCTGCTTCTCGACATGTCTTCCAATATCAAGAGGAGGAACCTTCTTGTAATCCGCTGGCATGTACGTAATCCTAGGCATCAAACGCTTGTCGAAGATTACGTTGTAAAGGTCGCCATCGAGATCACCGCCGCTGAGCTGGGACGGGAGGTCTCGCTGTCCTCGAGAACTGAAGACAACAACATTCGAAAGGGCTTGCAGAGGCGAGTCATCAGGTACATCGACTGCGCGGGCCTTTTGTACATCCCCAGGATGCATGGCGGGAGAACGTGTGACGATAACCTCGCCTCCACAAATGACTGTGCGCTTGGGTTTCCCGTTGTCCCCCATTCGCTCAATCACACAGTAGATCTCGTCTTCGCCTAAGAATCCGGTTTCGTCCATGATACCATAGAGTGTCACACCTCTATCAACGAGAATTCGAGCGCGATGTTTGATATCACGCAGCTGTGACAGCGCAGCGATTTCGACAACATGAGACAAGAAATCGTCCTCGTTGAAAGAAAAGTCCAGATCGTCAAGCATCCGGACCAGATAAGGCATCTTCGTGGCTTGACCAACTCGAACGTGCTCCAAGAAAGAAGCGGCATTGACGGGGGATTTGGTAATTCGGCGTAGCTGTTCAACCATGTTGCTTTGAAGTTCCAGAAAAACGTGGTCAGGCACACCGAGGTCTTCGAGTATCTTGATAAACTGGCGATTCAGATACATCGGCAGAGGTTTGAAGTTTGCACCACAGATCTCAATATTCCATGTGCCGGCGCCGTGGAACTTGACCATGGATGGCCGAAGGACCAGTTGCTCTCCCGGCAATCTGGAGTCCAATGAGACAACACCTTTGGCACCTGGTGATGGTTAGCGTCTCTGAGCAGGGAACGGAAACGCAAGTCCTACCTCCGAAACGTATCTGAAGACAAGTCGGTCTCTGCCCACGTGCTTGTTGGTATTCCTTCCACACTCTCTTCAGCAATTTGTAGGAAATCTTGCCGACTCCGTCACTGAATATGCACTTCTGATCGTTGTACACATCGTTGACCATCTGGATGATTTTCTCATTGACTGTGACCGTACCAGATGTATCTGAAAAGGCTTGGCCGATACGTGCTGCACACTTTGCCGGAGACCTGATCTTTGAGAAGTCTCCCAGGCCTTTGATGACTTCAGGAGCGGCGATCAAACTAAGTACCTGCACAAAGGGCGACATGAACCAGCAGGTTTGGGAGCGCAGGGAAGAGTGGGAGAAGCCTAGAAACTGGAAGCCGTGTCCTCCGATGTTAATCTCGCCGTCAAGAACCGACTTGAAACGGGTATGGAAGATCTCGTAAAGACTGGTTTTCGGTTCGTAACGAATGGCGTCTCCGTCTTCATCTACAAATTGCACGCGTATGAAGTGATCCGTGTGTTCCGGATACTTGCGAAGAACGCGGTTGCTTACTTCAGGTTCAGGTCCTTCCAGGTAAGTTCCAGCAGGCGTGATGACCACCCGATGTATCAGTGCGATATGGTTGTACCGCGTTTTGACGTCGTAGATGGAGCCTTCGATCTTGAACTCTTTCGCGTTTTTATCCAATGCTCTGGCCAAGAAGTTGACGTCGAAGTTCTCCGGATCCAGATGAGGCCCAGGAAACTGGATTTGTCGCGCGAGCATACGAATGGCCATGGCGGTTCGTAAAGGCCCGTACCGGCTTGAAAGCCGCTTGATTGTTGGAAGCAGAGAGACGACCTTTGCGGGAGGCAGATATGCATTCCTTGCTAGCCGTTCAACCTGGAATTTTACAGAGTATTTTAGGTTGCCGAACTGGCCTTCTGCGTAGATAAGATCCTTGAGACGTTCAAAGTCCTGCTTGAATGTAACATGGGCTTGCGTATACGACGTCGGAAGGCTAAGTGCCGGAGGCATTCCTGGGCTTTTGCGGAGGAGGAAGTCGAGCCTGGACACATCGGCAGGGTTCGAAAGCGTGACCTGGTAGACGAAGCAGCTACTTATGACTAACTCGTGCGACTCGTCAATGGCCGAAACTCGAGTCCGGTCGTACCTTTGATTCCGACGGCTGTTTGGAGCGCTGATGCCCAGGCCGCTCATCAGGCCTTCAAGGCCATCTTGAAGATGATAGACGCGCGGGGCGAACTTCAGGGTGAAAGTCACTTTGTTCAGCTGTGAGCAGGTGACGGCGGTATCGATGCTCCAGTACGGTATGTCAACTCGACAGGTTGAGGTGACCCAGCCGTCTGCGCGTAGGACCATGGCCAAAGTTCTTTTACCGAACATGAGAGTACCCCGCCTCATGTCCTGGAAATGAGGGGCAAATGCTGCCTGGGATCCATTGTAGTCCCAGACACCACACCAAAGACATGAGAAGTCAAAGGCCCTCTGCACCCTGGGCCGTTTCAGCACGATCAGCGGCTGGTCAGGTGGGTTGTCGGGGTTTGGGAGCCGTCTGGCTTTGCGATTGGCTTTGCGCAATAGTTCCTCCTCTTCATAGCGCAAAGCCTTGAGAATGATGTCGTCGGGCTTGTATGTACCCGCGCTGCATTTCAGAGGTTTGTTGATGAACAACAAAGGCTCAAAGTCAACAAGCGATTGGGTCTGGCTGTACTTTTTTAAGAAAAGCTCGGCTTTTGCAGAATCGGCGACGGTGAGGATGGCGATTGGTTTGTTCTTGGTCTTTTTGCAGTTGAAGACGGCGATGGCGAACTCCTCCAGCACGGGTTTGAAGAAGTCGCGCAGTGCAGATTCGGTGGTCTGGACGGGAATGCCACGGACGAGGATGTCCATGACGGTGACGCAAGTGGGGCCGGAGCCTTCTTGGAAACCCTCCGCTTGACGGCGGGTGGCGGGAACGGTGATGCCTCTGGGATATGAGAAGAGCCCCGGATACGAAGCAGAGGGCCCAAAGTAGCAATCGCGAGAGCTGGGCCAGTCGAGGGATTACTGCAAAAGCGGCATGTTGCATATGAGAGAAAGCGATTGTCTACAGGACGAGGCCGACTCTCCGACACGGTCGAGCGTGGTGCGTAGAGTCGCGCGACTAAAACGGCGGCTGGTGAAGGAAAGCGTGTGCGAAAATTCAGACGGCCACTTGAGATGTCGCGCGACCGAAGAGAGCGTTGCGGCGAGCTTGTTGGCAGGCTGAAGGTGAGATGCGGACGGTAGAACGCGTGCTGGGATGAGGCGCGATGACACGGCAGCTAGGCGGCAGGGTTAGGGTTTGAAATACGAGGATAAGTCATGGCCGATTGCGACCATGTCGTGGCCGAGCGGGAACGGCAATGAGTGCGGCGACATCTGGCCACGTCTTACCCTAGCTTTGGTCCCAGCTCACGGCTGTGTCAATGAAGACTTGACACCAGCAAGAGAGTCCCTCATTGAGCTCAAAGTTAACAACAATGGTTTAATGCTGTGGTTGAATATTATTGCGGGTGGTCGAGCCTCGGATTTCGGATGGACAAACCCTGCGCCATGTTATGGAGTATATCATGAACACTCGCGGAGTTTTTCAGTCCTATGATTGGGGAAACAAGGGCTCTGAAATATTCTAACTGATTTAAGACATTGACTCGAGTTTCCGACACCTGTCTACAAGTCTTGTAGCTTTGTCTTTTGAGGGAGCTTTATGGGACATTCGAATTATACTTACGAGCATGTGCAGTAATCATTCCGACTGCGGTTCCCAAAACCTTGTATCTGGGTAGATGCATGGTGTTGAAGAGAATACGACAACGAATGCCGCAATGCTATTTGGAAGTTGACAGACAACTATTCGCGTAAAAAAAAAAAAACAATTTACAAATTGCAATGCTCGGATATATATGGAGATTAAGCTAAACCAAGATATTTCTCCAAAGGCTTGGACGCACTCCCGTATGACTCTGGCGCATCTATACTTAGTGTTTCGGTGGATGTGGGCGCCTGTTTCATCTTATTTCCAGGTCTCGCTCTCATTTCGTTTACCATGATCGACCCGATTTCTCCGCCAGTGAGATCATTTACGCTTTCAGAACTCCGTTCATCCAAATCGATTGGTTACAGGTTATGCTTAGCTGTGGAGCGGCATTGCTTTGCTGAATCTTACCACTGACGGCCCAATGGCTTTCTCCGCCAACGCGGGGTGACCTGACACGAACTCCCGTGGACATCCTGAGACTGAATCATGCATTTAATAGACTTGTTTGCCCGTATACTGCTTTCAACTTCTTTCCTTACCGATTACCGCTCACGCTCAACATTCCACTACCAAAATGCACTCCTCATCCTACACTCTTACCGCGCTTGCCCTCGCTATGAGAGCTGCAGCCGGCGGCCTGGACGATTGGCACTTTGGGAATATGTTCAGCGTCGGCCCTGCGACTGGCGGCGCCTACATCACGAAGGCCACGTACTCGCTGGTCCCGCCGAACACCCCCTGCGGCAGCGTCACTGAGAACCCCAACGACGACCCCTGGATGTCCATCTGGATCGGACTGGCGCAATCACTCACCGACGATGGCACCGATCTATTCCAGCCGCTCTTGAACTGGTCTCCGGACCAGGAATCAGCGTAAGTGCAATCGAGCTGTCCATATGTTGTGATGTTCGGAGTGGCTTACAGAGTCTACTCGTACAGTGCTTGTCCAGGAACAGTGAAAGAATGGTGTGTCGCTGCTAGCACCTACACGCCTGGTAAGTTATTTCTCCACGTATTTAATCAAGCTCCCTCACTAACGACAAGCCAGCCGGTCAGATTCAGCAGGAATATCAGGCCGTGCCTTCCAACGCACATCTGGATTTCGAAGGTATGCTCCAACGCTCGGAAACGACCTATCAGCAACGAAATTGATCTGGGTTGTAGTCGACGTCGACAGCTCCAAGAAGGTGTCTCAAAAGGTGTGGACCAACGGAAAGCTCGTCTCCGAGCAGTCCGACAGTACGCCTTCTCTCGCCACCTTGAGTAATTAGACATCATCTAACCCTGCCACAGCCAACAGCGTCGCACCCCTGTGTCTCTACTCCGGCAATGAATGCTACAAGGGTACCTGCGGAACCCTGGCCAGCTACTGTAAGTCCCTATTGAGCCCACACGAAGCCTCGGAGTCTAACAACACCCACAGCTTGGAGCAACCTCACCATCGTTCTCAGCGCGGCCGACAAGGCCTTCGGGGACAGCTTGATCCTCACGAACGCCACCTCCACCGGCCTGACCACCTCTGACGACGGCAAGACTTGGCACGTTGACTCGATCGACATCAACAAGGACCTCTTCTACTACGGCGTCGACCAGAGTGACTGCTCGCCGTAGACGCTACGGGTGCAGTGGTAGCCCCGAAACCGTTGGTCGCTGAGCGGGTATTGGCGATCGTTTCCTTAGCATCCGTTTGACTGATGTATACTTACTTTGCGTTCGTAATATCTACGGACCCTTCGTACATAGAAACTACACTACTTTCTTGTCAAATTCTTACGGGAGGCAGTCATACGCCCGAGTAAACTGTGGACAGTTTCTTCCCACGTGTACAACGGAAAATATGGCACGTCTTACCCTCGCTTCTATTGCAGACCACGCTACGTGCATGAAGAACTTGAGAACTTCCTGACGCTGATGTTTACAGCAGTACGGGATTGTCTTATTGAGAGAACAGTCATAGCAGACATGCTGCGATAGAGAGCACGTTGATCAAGAACCAACAAATTGTCCAACAAACCATTTACTTCATGCAATTGACATTCCTCTGTGCTAACATCTTTTCTTCGTAATCTAAGCACGCACTGCGTAACTCCAGCTTCCCCCCCTCTGATAAAAAAAATATTTTGAATCCACATGACAGCATCTAGAGGGCGGAGGCCAGAGCCCTGTTCTCCTTGAGAGCCACCAGCTTCTCGATAGCCGCATCCAGATCGACGAGCTCACCTCTCTGCTGGGTGGCCTGGTCGTCGCGGTTGCGGATGTTGACCTTGCGCTGCTCCTTCTCCTCGGCGCCCACGACGAAGATGAAGTTGTACTGCTGCAGCTGGCCCGTGCGGATCTTCTTCTGCATCGTGTTGCCGCTCACGTCGACGTCGACGTGCATGCCCTTGGCGCGGAAGATGGCCTGCAGCTCGTGCACGTAGTCGTTGACGGCCGGCATGACCGGCACCACCAGGATCTGGCGCGGGCTGAGCCAGAACGGCCACTTGCCCGCGAAGTGCTCGGTGAGGATGGCGATGAAACGCTCGAAGCTTCCGTAGATGGCACGGTGGATCATGACGGGCCGAGCGCATCCGGGGGTGACCGGCTTCCTGGCGGCCTCCATGACTTCCTTCTTCTGTTCGCCCTCCTTCGGAGCCTCAGTCTTGGGGGCTTCAGCCTTGGGAGCCTCGGCCTTGGGAGCGTCCTTGGGCTTCTCGACCTTTTCGGCGCTCATGTACTCCAGGTTGAACTGCTGGGGAAGCTGGAAATCAAGCTGGATGGTAGCGCACTGGTGGTCACGCTTGAGCGCATCCGAGATGGTGATGTCGATCTTCGGGCCGTAGAAAGCACCATCACCGGGGTTGAGCTCCCACTTCTCACCGCCTTGCGCCGTGAACTTATCCAAAGCAGCCGTCAGTTTGGCCTCGGCGATGTCCCAGGTCTCGACATCACCAAGATGACCCTCGGGACGGGTGGAAAGCTTCATCTTAAAGGTGAAACCAAACTTGCCGTAGACGGTCTGAAGGAAGTCGAAAAGGCCGGTGATTTCCTGTTCAATCTGGTCCTCGGTACAGAAAATGTGGGTATCATCCTGCTGGAAACGACGCACACGGGTCAGGCCAGTGAGCGCACCGGAGGCCTCGTTACGGTGAAGCACACCGAAATCGGCAATCCTCATGGGCAGTTCCCTATAGCTGCGTTCCCTGTGGCCGAAGAGCAGGCAGTGACCCGGGCAGTTCATGGGCTTCAACGCCCACGCATCCTTCTCGACCTCAAAAGTAAACATGTCGTCCCTGTAGTGCTGCCAGTGACCGGAGCGCTTCCAAAGCTCGGCATTGTACATGTTGGGAGACTGGACCTCCTGGTAACCACGTCTCCAGTACTCATCACGCAGGAATGACTGCAGAGTGTTGAGAATGATCGTACCATGGGGCAGGAAGAAGGGAGAGCCCGGAGACCACTCGTGGAAGAAGAACAGCTCCTGTTCCTTGCCAATCTTGCGGTGGTCACGCTTAGCAGCCTCCTCAAGGTACTTCAGGTGCTCCTCCATCATCTTCTTCTCAGGGAATGAGACACCGTAGATACGCTGCAGAGAGTCGTTCTTGGCGTCTCCGAGGAAGTAGGAGGCAGAGTTCTAACATGTTTCTTCAGTACTTTCATCTCAATGTTAGCTGCAGCATGTCATACCTTCATGATCTTGAAGAACTTGACCCTGCCGGTGTGGGGGACGTGGGGTCCACGGCAGAGATCGATGAGAGGACCGCAGCGGTAGACAGTGGTGCTGGTGCCATCCGGGATCTTGTCCTGAATAATGTGCTGCTTGTACTTGTTGGTCTTGAACATCTCAAGCAGGTCCTCCTTGGTAAGGGTAAGACGCTCAAACTTCTGCTTTTCCTTGATGGCCCTATCGGCAATCTTCTCCAGAGGCTTGTAGTCAGTCAATTGGACGGGCTCGCCGCCGGGAAGGGCCATTTCGTAGTAGAAACCATCCTCAACGGGCGGGCCAATGCACAGGTCGCAACCAAATCTCCTCTCGGCGGCCTCTCCGAGGATGTGGGCACTGGAGTGCCAGAAGACCTTCTTGCCCTCGGGGTGCTCGAAGTCAAGGAGCTCGAGGCTGCAGCTCTTCTCGAGCGGGCGCTCGAGATCCCACAGCTCGCCATCCACGCGGGTGATCACAGTGCGCTCAAACAGGGACTTGCTGATGCCACGTGCAATGTCGGCAGGCGACGTGACCCAGGACTCGCCAACATGGACCTTGCCGTCGGGCAGGGTGACGTTGATGGGCTCGCGGGGCTTGGCGGCCACATCGGCATCGTACTTGGCCTTGAGTTCCTCGAAGATCTTAATCCGGTGGTCCAGATACTCAGGCGGGGGAGCGAGTTCCAGCGGGCGGGCGTCGCCCTCTTCACCGCCCTTCTTCTTGTCCTTCTTGGGCTGCTTCTCCTTCTTGGGCTGCTGCTTCTCGCCGACGGCCAGGTTCTTGACGCCCTCTACGGCATCCTTGACAGCGTCCATGGTGAAGTAGGCGGGGGGTTTGCGATCAATTGGGGGAGGGGCAGAATCCACGTCTGTCAAATAAAAGTCGACTTGTCCACTTGAGTCACTAGCGTGACTCACCGCGCCGAGCCGGAGATCAGCCGGCCGCCGCCTGCAAAAATTCCGTGGACGCGAACACCGCGCCCGCGCTGGAGCTGCTTCACCTGCGACAACCCTCTCCCGCTTCCGATTCCCACCAACTGCACAACATGTCATTCCGAGGAGGCTCCCGCGGCGGTGGTCGCGGCGGTGGAAGCTTTGGCGCCCGCGGCGGCGGATTTCGCGGCGGCCGTGGTGGAGGTTTGTGGGCCTGCGCGCTGGGGAAAAAGTCGCAGCGATGCTAACTTCGGGGCGTTGCAGGTCGTGGTGGTTTCTCGCAGCCAATGGGCCCGCCTGACCAGGTCTACGGTGAGCATGCTGCCACTCAATGGCCGGACGCACGCTGACAACGAGCAGAGATGGGCTCCTTCATGCACGCTTGCGAGGGCGAAATTGTGTGCGAATCGATCAACACCAAGATCCCCTACTTCAACGCTCCCATCTACCTCGAGAACAAGGCAAGCACGCACGCAGGAGACATGGGGTGATCAGGAAAATTGACTGGGTTGCAGAGCCCGATCGGCAAGGTCGATGAGATTCTCGGTCCTCTGAACCAGGTCTACTTCACCATCAAGCCCCAGGAGGGTATTCAGGCCACCTCCTTCAAGCAGGGCGACAAGTTCTACATCGGCGGCGACAAGCTCCTGCCGTTGGATAGGTGAGAACGGTCCTGAACAGGTTGCGGTGGGACAAAGATTGCTGATGGATTTTGTGTGCAGGTTCCTTCCCAAGCCCAAGCCCCCGCCTGGTAAGGATTCAGATTTACTGTCGTGTCAACAAACATCTAACGGAATTTTAGGAATGCCCAAGCCCAAGCGTGCTGGTGGATCCGGGCGTGGCGGACCAGCCCGTGGCGGTCGCGGTGGCTTTGGAAGCTTTGGTGGACGCGGAGGCCGAGGCGGTGCTCCGCGCGGTAGAGGCGGACCCAGCTTCGGAGGCCGCGGAGGCTCGAGGGGAGGTTTCAGCAGCGGTGGTTTCGGCGGTGGCCGTGGGGCTCCTAGAGGAGGTGGCAGGGGCAGGGGCCGCTACTAGTCGATGACGGCCTTTGCTTGTGCTTTACGGCTCATGGGACGGCGTTCGCGGATTGGGAGTGGCTCTTTTCTCTGTACGAATTTTCCAGACGGTGACTGTCTGAGGGGTTTTGGGTCTAACGGAGCGAGAAGCTCTAGCAACAATGCAAAAGTTCATCTGAGTGAATCACAAGCCAAAATGCTACGTACACAGCAGGTGGCAGAAGAATTGGACCCTCTAAGCTCCATCGACGACGCTACTACCTTTCCTACATGGGTAGTTTGATCCAAGATCCGGATGCATGTGCACGTATTCAAGCAAGACTCGCACCAACATCCGGATTTTGGATTCAACTACCTAAAGTATGGTGCGATATACTCGAGAGGAGGATTCGGGTAGGCCCAATTACTTTGCGTACAGCCCTGTGTGACGGAGAAACCTGTGTGTGACTTGTTTGGGAACCTGATGGTTTAGCGTGGGCGGCGGAGGAGCGACAAGCGATGACGTTTCGGTCTGGCCCGAGATCTTGCTGGCTGGAAAACAAAGTGTCGCTGCACAGCCTCTTGCATCCACCACCTTCACCCTCACAACTCACCCTACCGTCCCTAACGAGCGCCGCCGGCTCAGACCTTCACGCAACCTCTTATCTCTTTTCCCGCATCACTAGGCGCCATCATGTCGCGAAGGAGCGGTACCGGAAACAGCGCCGACAAGGACGGCAGCTCCACGCCGGTTGCTGAGAATCCAAGTGCGTTTGCACGCGTCGCGGGCTCTGGAAGACTGGCGCTTACTGTTCTGCAGGCTTGGAAAAGCAGAAGAGGCTCCTCTCTGCCGACTCTGGCCATTTCTCGCTGATCAAGTAGGTCTCCGCTGCGCAATGGCAAGGGCGACCATGAGCTAACCAGCGCAGGGCCATGCACCTCGCGGATGTGATCACGGAGCTGAACGGTAAACTCAGAGCCTATTGACGGCGCGCTCACTTGGACTGACGGGTTGTAACAGGATTTTGCGGTGTCATGTCCGTGTTCTCCTCGATGCGTTACTGCCTCGGCGACCCGAGCGACTTTGGCAACCTGTGGGCAGCTCTGGCCTTCATGCCGTTCGGCCTGTTCTTCGACTTCATGGACGGCAAGGTTGCTAGGTGGAGGAAGAAGGCGTCGATGATGGGCCAGGAGCTCGACTCCTTGGCAGACCTGGTACGTGTGAAGGACCCGCTGTTCTCTACTGCTGCTGATGGCTAGTCCAGATCTCCTTCGGCGTCGCACCCGTCTGTTGCGCCATGGCTATCGGCCTTCGCACGCCCGTGGACCACCTGCTCCTGACTTTCTACGTCCTTTGCGGCCTCACGCGTCTCGCGCGCTTCAACGTCACGACCCAGCTCGTTCCCAAGGACGCGACGGGCAAGGCACAGTACTTTGAGGGCACACCCATCCCCATGTCGCTCGGGCTCGATAGCATCATGGCATACTGGGTGTACAACGGCTGGGTTCTGGACGACGTGCCGCTTGGCACGGCGCTGACTGGCACCTCGTTTGAGTTCCACCCCGTCGTCGGCATGTTCTTGCTGCACGGATGCCTCATGGTCAGCAAGACGCTGAGGGTCCCGAAGCCGTAAAGGTTGCAGGACCCGTCGGGAAAAGGTTGGTTATGAAGGCTAGACCACCAGCAGGGGATGCCGACGAGCACTCATTGGGGCAACGGCGCCCAGAAGCGGGTTGTCCATGTAACGAGATGATGAGGTAGACAATTGAATTCATGACCCTGCAAGACCCTGCACGCGCTGCCCCCGGTGATACGACTGCGACCCAATTTTATTTGGGCGATGATGAGCACGAGTGCGGGATGATTCCTCACGGCTGAGTAAAGGGCTCGGCTCGCGGCTAAAGAGGCTGCCCGTGTCGCGAGTCATCGGCAATGGAGCTCGCGGCCAGTGAGGGCTTGGGCAATAGGAACTGCGCAAACGCGGCACTTCGGGGCAGCTCCACTGCCGAGCTTGGACTTGGGCGGGCCCTGCAGAGGGCCACAGGCGCTGCATGCGTGCCGCCTCATCAGTGCGCGGCCGATCCCCGTTCTCCTTCGCGGAGAAGCCTGAAGCTTTCCCCGCCTTTTTGCGATGCTTCCGGGGTCCCGCACAACCAACTTGGCAGCTGGCTTGCCGCCGGTTGGGACTAATGGCGCGGCGACGGACTACGTCGTAGCCTTGCCCGCGTCTCTCTTCTCCAACCTCACCGCGTCCGCAATAATCTCTGACTCGAATAAGATCCGTCGCTAGCGCTTTCTGAGACACGGTATGCCGTCCCTTGTGCACGCCTGCCGCGCCGGAGTTGACAGGGCCCGCTCCGAACGCCCGCGCGACCCGACGTCGCTGCCGGCTGCCTGTCACTCCGCTGCCTTTGCATTGTCGCTTCCTGCCCGGGCGAGTTGGCCGTCGACCCTGCTGACACCCCAATGCAGGATTCCATTGAGCACCGCGACCATGTCCGGCAAGCAGCGGCGCGTCTACAAGTGTAGCACCTGCGCCAGGGTGTTCAAGAGGAGCGAGCACTGCTCGCGCCACGAACGCATCCACACCCGGGAGCGGCCCTTTGCCTGCCAGTACTGCCACAAGAAGTACGCCCGCAAAGACTTGGTCACCCGCCACGAGAAGACGCTGCACTCCGAAAAGAGGAGACAGTCCATTGCAACCGCCGTTCCCGATTCGCCCGCTTCTCAGCGGTCCTCGGAGTCGACCGAAACCATCAATGTATCAATTCCAAGCAATCCGTCCCCCCAGCCCGATCTCACGCAGCATTTCGAGCCTGAGAACGAGGCCCGGCAACAGGTTGTCCTGCCCGACAGTTTCGCGCCTGTTCCGGCCTCGGCAGAGCTCTCTCCGCATCAATTGGCCGTCACGGACGCCCGGCGGAGCTCGCAAATCTTTGTTCCCACGGACGTGATGTCGCCGTCGTTTGCCTTTGGTAATGCGGTCGAGGCTCTCTACCCGAGCCCGCAGAGCTGCCCAGAGCAAGCTCCAGGCAGCCTACAGCCATGGAGCGACCCAATCATGACGCTTCAGGACGTACAAATGCAACCCCCTTTCATGCCAATCGATCCGCAGCTGTGTGATCCGCAGCTCGATATGATGAGTCCAAAGCGTAGCCGGAGCTTCCAGGCCGCGGTACCAAGCATCGAGTCTCGAAATGACTCAATGGATGCCACGCATGAAACGATGAGTCCACCAAACAAGCGCCGGAGAAAAACAATCCACGGAGGCCCCACCATCGACACTCATCGCGCTTCGCAGCGAGACTGGCATCATGAACTCGATTCAACGTCCATTGACATATTTCGGGACTTCTGGTCACCTCCGGAGCCGCCATCCGATATGGCACAAAATAACATGGACTCTCTGATCACTCCGGACAGCCTGGAATTCTCGATTCCCATTGATCCCTTTCTGACAAGCAGTCAGGATCAGAGCGGGTCTTTGTTCGACTCGACTTTTTCTTTCAAAGATCCATCACCGAGTTGTGGCCCCGTTAACAAGAAAGCTTTTCCTGGAGGATCCAACGAGAGCACCTTCGAATCACCAAAGCTGGCGATAGATCACAGCGTTTACTTGAGCATCTGCGCAGACCTTCAGGCACGAACGAAAAAAGAGGACTGGGATGGAAGCAAACTTCCAAACGCCAAAGAAATGCAAAAGTTCATCGAGGGCTATATCAATTGCTTTCATCGGCATTTCCCAATCATCCACTTCCCCTCGATGAAGTTGGAGTCAACACCAAGCCCACTACTCTTGGCAATCTGCTGCATTGGGGCGTTGTACCGCCTAGACAGACGACGCGCAGCCATCCTACATGAGCTTGCCGGTCCGTTGCTGCACTCTGCTATATCCACATGTCGCAAAGTGACTTCCTCTTCACCAGCGCCTTTGTGGGCAGTACAGGGAAGCCTGCTCCTCGCCATGTATTCGGTGTTCAGTGGAAGGACCGCTCTCGTCCACTCCAGCATAGAAAGGAGCGGCATCTTCGTTGCAGAGTATCGCCTCAGGCGAACACATTCGGCAGCAGGTCCTGACAGGAAGAGCGCCACTTGGGAGGATTGGGTCAGCAAGGAGTCCAGCAAACGAGTCCTCTGCGGCATTCTCATCCTGAGCAACCTCATCTCCGTGGCTTACGGTACAAGCCCTTGGTTCTCGGTTGGCGAGGACTTGCAGGTGGAGCTTCCGGCGAGAGACGATCTCTGGGACGCGAAAGCAGCTGGCCAGTGGGCGGACACCAAGAAGGAAATACAAGAAGGGCCCCTCAAAACAGTGCGGGAAGCAATGTCTGATTCACTTTCCCAACCCCAACCGGAAGAGGAAGAGCACCCAGCAGCTTCAGGCGGCTTCGCAGGCCTCGTTGTCGCGCACGCCGCAAACATCCACGTCTGGCACCTCTCGCAAATCTCCCAATGCCTCGGCGGCGGCGGTGGCACATCACCCATGGTCTCGGGTAGCCCGCACGCCCTCTTGCTCGCAGACGCCGCATCCTCGATCCAAAAGTACCAGCACGGTCTCAAACATGGCGGCGGCCGCCGCAACAGCAGCAACGGCAGCAATAGCGACGACGGTGAGGATTACCGACACCCGCACCACCACGACAGCAGCAGCACGCAGCAGCAGCCCAGCGGCTCTTCCCCCGCCTCCTCCCTCGTCTCCAACACCAACGCGCTCCTCCGCATCGCCGGCACCCGCCTCTCGGCCGCCGGCGCCGCCGCGCCCGCGTTCGACCGCGCGGTGCTGGCGTCGGACAGCGATGCCGTCGTGTCTGCGGCCGTGGAGGCGTACCTGCGCGCGCCGCTGGAACTCGCCACAACCTCGACGACCAGCAGCACCAGCACCACCACCGCCAGTAGCCGTGGTACCCGCAGCAGCAGCAGCAGTAGCAGTAACAACGCATCATCATCACCATCGTTCGCGACGCAAGGCGCCAGACAGGCGTGCGACGGCTTCACGCTGCCGTCCAAGGTCGGCTGCCCGCCGCTGCTGGTGCGCAAGACGGCGGCGTTTGGGTGGAGCGTCGAGCACGCGGTGGCGTGGTGGGATGCCGGCCTGTTTCTGACCAAGTGGGTGCATGGGGTGCAGAAGCAGAAGCAGACGACGACGAAGCGACAACAGTCGTCGTCGTCGTCGACGGATGATGGGGAGGTTAAGGCGATTTTGAAGGAGGTGGAGGCTTGTTTGGGGGAGATGGAGGTGGAGTTTGATGGGGGTGGTGGTGGTGGTGGTTTGGAGGAGGGCAGGAGCAGTTTGGCGGCGGCCGTGGCGAGGGCTTGTGCGGGGTTTTTGTCGGATACGTGGGTTTGGGGTGGTGAGTTCTGATGTCCCTCTTTTCTTTTTTTTTTCTCCTTCTATACTCCCTCTCCCCCTCTCACCGGTTGTGTTTCCTGTCTGTGCGGCTTGAAGGCTAACGATGGTTGTTGCACAGTGACGCCGAGAATGGGATCGGTGCTGATGAAATTGGCGGATGCGTACGAGAAGGATTTCGAGGTGGTGAGAAGCTGAGGGATAGGTTTCTTCAACTCGATCGGACGGAGGGAAGAGGCTGAGATGAAGGAGAAGAAGAAGAAGAAGGAGAAGAAGAAGAAGACTGATCCGGCATCGGGCTGGTGAGTAGGACGTGGCGGAACTAAAGACGAAGGAAAGAATAAGATGTGAAAAGAGACGGGCGCTTTGGAGTTGGTGGCGTACGGTTTGTGTGTTCTTATACAGTCATGGTAGATAGGTCAGTCTAGAGGTCCGTACCGGCGGTCGATTGTCTCTCACGGCCTTTTCTTGTTGACTATCATGCTGTGTAACCTTTGATGTAGTTGAGACATGTCGAGATGAAGAGAGAATTGGGAGGGGGTGGAACTCCTTTTCATGCGGTCAAAGTTGCTGCCTGTTCTTATTTCGCTTTTGTTAGTGAAATCATCATCACCAATTAGTGCCAACAAGACCCCGCGAACGACGAGCGGGGAACTGAATGAAACCTTGGTGGGATGCGGTTGGAATTTTTTGTGCCCCACCACGAGCACCCAACTACCCCGCACACATTCCTGTCTCAATGCTTTGCCGCCAGTCACAACGCGATCGTTGATGTCTCCGCTCCCCCCGGAAACAGCAGTTGCTCACTTCCGGACGCTCCGATCGGCGAGCGATCCTGTCAGACGGTTGCCGGATCTGCGCGGAGTGGGGTCATGGTCCGTGGGAGGGTGGTACAAAAAGGTGGGATATATACTTGTGCAGCTCCGCACCCGTCGTCTGGACAAGATTCGTGCTACCTGTCTCGGTCCTCCTCCCCGCCATTCTCCATAACGCACGTTGCGGAGGTCTCTTCTGCCTGTTTGCTGCCCGCAATCCGGTTGACGGGGTTGCCGTTGTGCTCGCGTCCTTTGCTTTTCTGGATTTACCGTCAAAGAATATCTTATCCCTCATTTCGAAGCCCCTTCCTTATCATCCATCGGACTCATTGATAAAAACACGCTCCGCCTTCCACAACCCCGTCCAAATCGACGATAATCGAAAGAAAAAAAAAGGCAACTTCTGCATGATGGATACCGCAACCGCAGCCGCGGCGACGATCCAGCATCCGAAGCTGGGAACTGTGCGAGGCAAGGCCGCCGAAGATGGCAGCGGCATCACGCAGTTCCTGGGCATCAAGTATGCGTCGCTGAAGGATCGCTTCGCGCCGCCGGAGCTGGTGGAGGGGGATCCGGAGGGGACGGTGGAGGCTAGGGAGTTCGGGTGAGTTTTGTGTTTTCCTATGTGTTGCGAGTAATTCTGGGCGGTCGTATCTTTGATTTCGTTCCCGGGGGGGATGTGATGATTTCACGTTCATTCCCGAATGCCAATGGCCTCCTCCCTGCTTGGAAATCCTCTTTAGAGCACAAGGAGCCCTATCGCCCACGACGAAACGCTCCCATGTGCCTTGTACAGCTACAACTACATCAACCTCCATCCTCCAACCGCACAACAGTAGTTCCTCTCGCCACGCCACACTAACGCCCCGTTCCAATACACAGCCCGCACGTCATCTGCCTCCCCAACGCCCTCGACATGGAGCTCAGCCACATCCAGCAAAAACTACCATCCCCACCGCCTCCACCACCGCCGACATCCGACGTCGACGGCCTGAACCTGAACATCACCGTCCCGCCGGCGGGGACGCCGAAGCCCACGCCCGCAGGATTTCCGGTGCTGGTCTTCATCCACGGGGGCGGGTTGTTCATCGGCGCGAACTGGTGGCCGCAGTACGATTTCAAGAGGCTGGTGAAGCTGGGCGTGGAGAGGGGGCTGCCGTTTGTGGGGGTGAATGTTGGGTGAGTGGTGCTCTACTTCTTCTTCTTCTCCTTCCTCCTTTGTTTCCGAATGTCTAGGAGGTGGAAGAAGACGAAGAGACAGAACACGACGACTATCCAGAGAACAACAACAACAAAAAAACTAACACAACCGCCTCCCCCTCCCCAGCTACCGCCTCGGCATCCCCGGCTTCCTCACCTCCGCCGAGCTGCGCCAGCACTCGTACCTCGCCAACAACGGCCTGCGCGACCAAGCCGCCGCCCTGCGCTGGGTGCGCGCCCACATCGCCGGCTTCGGCGGCGACCCGGCCAACGTCACGGCCATGGGCGAGAGCGCCGGCGGCAGTAAGTCCTCTACCCTCCCATCCATCCCCCCACCCATCTCCCATCCACCTCCCCCTCCTCCAACACATCCCCACCCATCACCCAAAAACCCAAACCGCCCCCCAAACTAACAAACCCCCCACCCACAACAGCATCCG
This sequence comes from Diplodia intermedia, assembly GCA_021495925.1. Taxonomy (NCBI): domain Eukaryota; kingdom Fungi; phylum Ascomycota; class Dothideomycetes; order Botryosphaeriales; family Botryosphaeriaceae; genus Diplodia; species Diplodia intermedia. The sequence goes on along the minus strand of JAKEKT010000157.1, from coordinate 10,607 downwards.
CCCTCCTCCACCTCCACTCCCCCACCCCCCTCTTCTCCCGCGTGATCAGCATGTCCGGCACGCCCCTCCTCATGCGCCCAGCCGCCCCCACCACCGCCGAGCGCACCTACACCACCACCACCGCCGCCGCCGCCGGCCTGGCCGACCTCGCCCCGGACGCCCGCGTGGCCGCGCTGCGCTCCATGCCCGCGGCCTCGCTCCTCGCGATCGCCGCCGCCGCGCCGCCAGCGATGTTCGTCCGGGACGGCGACGTCGTCCTGGGGGAGGGGACGCACGAGGGCTTGGCCGGGGGTGCGGCGATGGGGCCCGGAAGGGGGTGGTGTGGCGAGTTGATGGCGGGGTATGCGGAGGGTGCGGATGCGAGTATTCTGGCGGCGATGGTGCCGGCGTTGGCGCGGGGGGAGGGGAAGCGGGCGGCGGGGGCGTTGAGGGGGGTGTTGGAGGCGAGGGCGCCGCCTGGGGTCGCGGGGAGGGTGTGTGGGGTGTATGGGATAGGTGAGGGTGATGGGGAGGGGGAGGGGGACGGGGACGGGGACGAGGGGGATGAAAGGCAGGTTCGTGCGATTGTTGCGTTGGCGACGGATCTGCTGTTTCGCGCGGCGGCGAGGGCGTATGTGCGAGAGTGGTCGGCGGCGGGAAATGATGACGACAACAGGTCGTGGCTCTACCGCTTCGCCCTCCCCAACCCCTGGCCCGGCCGCTGGCACGGCGTGCCCTCGCACATCATGGACGTGGCGCTGCTGTTCCAGAACTTCGACGAGGCGCTGCCGTCGGAGGCGTATAGGGATGCCGCGAGGGAATGGGCGCAGAGCGTGCTGCGGTTCGTCGCGGGCAAGGGGCCGGGGTGGCAGGCTGGCGGGGAGGTGGGCGTGTTTGGGGGCGAGGGGCTGGAGGCGGTGGCGTGGCGGGAGGAGGAGAGGGGGGATCGGTTGGCGAGGGTGTTGGGGGAGGAGGGCGTGGGGGTGGATGTGGTGGTGGAGGCTTGGGAGGCGTTTATGAGGGGAGGAGGGGCGTGAAGGGGGGTTGAACTGTGGTTTGGGCGTTGGGGATACATACGGTACTTGCTGAAGAAAGGCCCGTCATTGGCATCTACTTACTGAAGCGATTCGAAGCTTCGATTTGTCCGACGATCCAGAGAAACATTACTTCCACCACAACCCGATCAACTAATCTCCAGCGTCTCCGCTCCCTCGGCATGCTCAACACTGCTCCTCACCTCCGTCCAACCGAACGGCTGCCCTCGCACCCCCTCAGCAAAACACCCCGATCCCATCCCCCCGCTCCAATCCAGATGCATACCGAGACCGAGTTCATCAACATTAGTCATAGTATGCTGCAGCAACGGCGCCTGCAGCCTCTCGTCGCCGTCCGCCCCCGCCGGCGGTGCGAAGGTGCCAAAGGGCTTGCTGAGCAGCTCGAAGAGCTCGGCGCAGGCCCGGTGCGCTGGGGTCGTGCCGGCCGGGGGGAGGAGATATGTGGGAGCGGACGATGGGGGAGGAGCGGCAGATGCATCAATATCTCCTCGGTGCGCCGGTCCCGTGGCGCCCGTGTCTTCCCCTTCCTCCTCCTCCTGCATCACGACGTCAGCACCTCCGTCGTCATCAACCTTCCCGAGCACCGCAGCATACGGCAGCAGCGTCCTCTCGAGCGCGAGCGCGCCGGGGTCGAGCTTGGCGCAGTGGCTCAGGATGGCCAGCGCGCGGCCCGCCAGCACCGCATCGTCCTCGTCGCCGTCGCCGTCGCCGTCGCCGTTTGGCTCTTCTTCTTCCCGCGCCGGGGGGCTGCGCCGGCGGAGCAGCATGAGGCGCTTGTGCAGGCTGGTGTACAGCAGCGTGCAGCAGGACATGTACGACTGGAAGATGCAGATCCAGCAGTGCCGCGTGATGCCGCCCTCGGCCATGATCAGCGCCAGCAGGCGCGCCGAGAGCCGCGCGGCGGTGATGCCGTCGTGGACGGCGGCGTCGGCGGCGCCTTGGATGTTGGCTTCGAGGGCGCGGCCGGGGTGGTGGTGGTCGTCGTCGTCCTGCGTGCGCAGGCGGCGGCGGTGGTTGGACACGATGCGGCGGTGGAGCAGCATGATGGCGCCGAGGTGGAGGAGGTGCAGGTAGGACGTCGTGATGCGCGTCGGGGAGTGGTCGGTGTCGGTCCGCAGGTTCTGGGCGAGCCCCCACTGCGGCGGCAGCGAGTCGTACCAGCGTTGCAGGTCGTGGCGGATGTCGTCGATGGTCTGCTGCGAGAGGTCGGGCTGGGCGGCGGTGCCGAGGATCTTCGCCTTCAGGATCGAGATCTTGGTGAACTCTGTGCGGAAGAACTCGGCCGCGTCTTGCACGTCGGCGGTGCCGAGGCTGAGGTCGGGGACGGTCGAGCTGGGCTTGTCCGGGAGGTATCCCAGTGTGGCCTGCAGCCAGCCTTTGCAGAGGACCAGCGAGCGCCAGACCTTCTTCGCGTCGAGCCAGCTGTGCTGGTCAACGGTACGGGGGCGTTGCTGGCCATACAACCCCATGTTTTCGGCTATTCCAAGCCCCATGTCTGCGCTCAAGTCAGCCGGTGTGCAAGTGAAAGACGGTAGAGAAACTTACCCACATATGTCAAAGCGACTGTGGCTTTGACGACGACATTGTACAGCACCAAGAGGGCGCACACCTTGATTGCGCGGAGAGGATTGTGCAGAACCAGGTCGTCGAGGAAGTGCTTCGCAACACTGTACATGAGGTCGCTTTTGTCTGGGGGCACCCGTTGGCGGTCGAAGTGCGAGGCTATAGCCACGATGCTGCACACCTCGCACAGCATGGGGCCGGGGATGTCGAGGAGAGAGGGCTCGTCAACAAGAGCCAGGATGCGGGAGACGTCGTCTTCGGTGTAGACGTGAAACAACATGGTCGTGCGCTCGATATAGATGGAGAAGGCGTGCTTTATGTCGTCGAGGTTGTCGCGAATATAGCGGAGCACGTCTGGAATATCAACCCATTGGGAGCGACGACGGGCCGGGGGCTCGGTGGGCAATGGAGTTTGCAAAGTAGACAGGAAAGCGGGCAGGTCGGCAGCGAAGCGGAGACGTTGGAAAAGGTGTTCGGCCTCGTCTTCGGGCCATGTCTGCAGCATGCGGAGCGCGTGCATGGCGGAACTGAGGTTGCGCTCAAGGGCCGTGTTCATATTCTTCAGGGCGGCGGTTCTGGTCTCGCCCTGCTCCGTGTCGTACACGCAGTCTTTGCCGCCGGCCTTGCAAACAGCGCATGCTGGCCGTTCGCCATCGCACTGCAATGCGAGTCGGCAGAGGAAGTCTTGAGGTGTGCAGCAGACGCACCTTTGTCTTGCGTCTCCGACAGGCAGCGCAGGCGGCCCATACCAATGACCGGCGGCCGTTTGCTTTGGGGACTTTCCTCGAAGGCGGAGGCGGCTCGCGCGCACCGCCTGCGCGCGGATCCAATGGGGGTGGGCCCGCAGGTAACAGAGGACGGCCGAATAATGCCATGGTGACGATGTATCTTGAAGCTAAAGAGACGGCGCCGGTTGGGCGAAGAGACTAGTAGATCCAAATGCCTGCCAGTGGCAAACGAACATTGGCCCGCCCCAACTGTTGAGCACGAGAGATGACTCAGCAACAATCCCTCTGCTGTGCTGCCAATACGACGCCCAAAATCTGATGGCAGATGACAGTCAGCCAATAGATCGCAATGGACGAGCAGCCGTGTCAGTTCCTTTGGAGACCTACCCCTGTTTCGCCGCTCGATTGTTCAGCCCGATTCGGAGTAAGTGGTGCTGACTTGCCCTAAAGTCATGCACCGTATTGCGAAACCGGAAAAGGCGATCCCAGACGTGCGATTGATTGCACAAGACGCCTCGCAGCCGTCGGGTCAATCAAGGCTTTTGTGGCTTCAGGCAATCATGTTAAAGGCCAAAGCAGTCTAACCGGACACGGAAGGATGGCAGGGTACATCGCAGCGCCACCGCAAACAGCGGGACAGTGTCTCGGATGCCCGTGTTACGAATGTGTTCTAGATCGTGGCCTTAGTGGGGGGAGGAACAGGCTGCCAATCAGTGTTGAAGAACATTGCGAGCATTGCACCAGAATTCCAGATCGGCGATATCACTGAGCCCGCAGGCATAAGCTGATGAGGAAGCGGCATCGGTTCTCTGGCAACCCCCTTCGATCCGTCGGCGACCTATATGGCTGTTTGAAACCTCATTTTCCCTTTGCAACGTCACAGCAAGTTACAGATACTTTTTCCCGAGAAAATTGAAGAAACTATCCAGATCCGACTACGAGTTTATATCCCACAAGTAAAAATACTTCTAGTGGACAAAAGAACCCGTAGAACCCGAGACTTCCAACACTAAAGAACCTCTTCTGATTCCTATATCGACCAACCCAGCTTGACACCCCCGACCTCAAGCATCCCACGCCCCCACGACGTCAACGCTCTCAGAAGAGCACCAGTCAGCGACGACACCATCCTCATCACACTCCCCCTCATCCTTCTCCCCAGCCAACTCCCGGAGGTACCCAACGATCCGCTCCGGCAGCGGCACGTCCCAAACCCGGGCCCCCTCCTCCCTCTCCGCGCCCCAGATCGCCATGGCGAGGCACTCCTGCACACTCTCCGCCTCCCAGCCCGCCTCCCGCCCCAGCTCATCATCGAAGCGCTCAGATTCCCCGGAGAACGTCAACGAATCGTACCGCCCGCCCGGCACGAACCGGCCCTCTACAAACATCCCGGCGCGGCGGCCATATCCACCACCAACACCACCATCAGGCACCGCGGCGAAACACAGCTTCTTGGAGGTCGCAGATCCGGCGGCGGCATGCAGCTCCCACAGCTGCTCGAAGCGCACGGCCTCGAGGCCGAGGACGTGGTCCTTGACGAGCTTGAACAGCGGCGTCCACGAGCCGCTGGCCGAGTCGCCGTCGACGTCGAGGTAGACGCGGGAGAGGCCGACGGCGCGGAGCCCGCCGCGGCGCTCCCAGAAGAACTTGGCGAGGTCCGTGGATGCGGCGAGCACGTTGTGCAGGTGGATCCCGCGCAGCGATTCCGGCAGGGCCGCGAGGACGGCGCCGATGAGGGAGGAAGGGAAGAAGGTGTTCTTGGCCGCCGCGAGGCTGAAGGTCTGCATGTGGGGGCACGCGGAGACGAAGGCGACGAGGGCGCGCTGCGCGGCCTGGTCCGGCGCGGAGCCTGCGGGCGCCATGGTGCTGGTGGTGGTGCGGCCGTCGGGGATGAAGGTGCCGTCGCCGAGGGCGAGGTGGAGCGTCGTCAGGTTCGTCGTCGAAAGGGCTAGGGTGTCGAGGACGACGGGCGGCGGGAGGTCGAAGGCCCAGATGCCGGCTTCCTCGTCGCTGAGATCGAAGCTCGACCGGTGGGCCGGCGCGTCCTGCTGGACCACGAGCTGCTCCAGAGCCGCCTTGGGGTGCCGTGCGAGGTTCTCGAGCAGGCTTCGCAGTGCGGCGGTCCTTGCGCTGCAGCCGAAGGTCTCCGCGTGGGGGAGCATGTACTCCGAGGGGCGGGAGCCGTGCGTGTCGTGGTGCGCGAGAGTCCATTCTCCGATGGTGATCTCGGTCAAGGCGGGGAGCTTGCTGAATGCCTTGGTGAAGAGCCGGTTGAGATCTTCGCTCGCCTTCATCCACTCCTCTTCAATGTAGGCCTGTTGGTATCGCAGGTGGCGGTCCTCATGGAAGTCATCGGTGAAGTCGCCTTTCTCCAGCAGGGGCACAGCAGTGTCTCTGATGTCCTGGAGGAACATCTTCCCGTAGCGTCCAGCGGCATCGCTGTGGCGCATCAAGTTGCGGAGGCCACCCGAGTTGAACTCGGCGACGTTGATGTGGAGCTTGGTGATCTGATTTGCGATGACCTCGGCATTGGAGATGGCACTGAATCGCTTAATCTCAGAGAAAGACGACAGACGTACCCTGAACTGCTCGGGCTTGCCATTGCGAAGGCGCGGCAGCTCGTTCCTGAACCACCTGATGAGGTTTTTCGACAACGCTCTGCAGGTGATACGAACGTTGAGGATGTCCTGTTGTGACAGAGTCTCGCACTGCTGCGCACTGCTGGGCCGGAAGGGGGTCTCAACAAGGCGGAGGATCACATCATCATTCAGCGTATTAAGGTTGGCTGGCCCTCTTGCCAGTCTGTAGGCGTTGTATTCATCGCGTAACTGTTGGATGCTGATCGGATTGCCGGCGGTAATAGATAACGCGACGCTGCTGTTCGGCGGGGCTGCGTTGGAAGACATAGCGAGTGTATACGAAGCGAGCGTGCTTCCTGTGGCGAAGATTCATCAGTATTCCAAGGCTTATACAAATGGCTACGTTTACTTACCCAAGTGGCTGCCAGCTGCGATCAATATACAAAGACGGCGAGCAAAATCAAGTGCAAATTTTGGGTTACCGGCGAAAGAGTGGTGAAGGGTAGGGGGGAGGATGGCCTCCGAGAAGTTGGGCGTATTTAAGTCGGCGACATCGACGCCAAGAGTGTAAACACAAAGAGCTGCAAGGTCGATCCCGGGTGTTAAGGCTAGTTGGGGTGACCGTGGGTCCAGTCACCCGTTTGCGCGGCGGTGGCCACAAGCGGCTGATATCGTTGCGCTGCGCCAGATCGCTTTCTAGCTTGGTGCCCGCCATTATCCAGAGATCTCATGACGCGGCTTGTACAATAGCCAGTTCGACTCCAGGTCCCTGTCATGGCATTGCTCGTTCTCCCGCAAGACAGATCGGGAAGGGGTTGGACGCGCCGCGTCGCAGCCAGGGCGCGGGGAAGGCGGCGCCGAAAACTTGGGGGCAGGCAACCAGTGCCTCTGCAGAGGTCTGAGATGTCGGGGAAGGTCTCGTTATACTGCACCACGCCAGCGCAACGGGAGACAGTCGTGTACCAGCGGTAGTCGACTTGATGAAAGGTACGCTCCACCCGGAGAACGCACTCCAGGTAGGGCTTGCGGCAGAAGCCACATCGGTTCAGGCTTTGGCAATCACATGGAGTGTCTGAATGACGCTCGCAGATGTCGCACTGAACCCCTGATGCGCGCCTTTCCTTTTCCGCCTCCCAGTCGTACAGGGGTTCCTCAATGTTCCCCTTTATCGCTTTGACTTTCCCAAAGGGCGCTCTCACAATCTCGTAGATTACATCATAAGGAAGCGTGTTAAGGTTCGGTGGCCCCCTCCTAGGTTGCTGACCGTTTCCGTTCTGGGTCAGGGGGTTGTTCATATCGGTGGCTGCGATAGAATGCAAGTGCACAGCACGGCCTCTAAATCATATGACGATGGCTCATTAGTATTACGAGGGCCTCTGCAGATGCCTAAGATGTCGGGGAAGGTCTCGTCGGAGGCCTGGGCGCGGCTCAGGGGGAGTGCTGAGTGCCACTCGGCGGACGGGGGCAGCGTAGCATCAGAAAATCACTGAGTTACGTTGTGGCTCTCTTCGCCATTCTCAAAGTGGCCCTCTTCATCGTTCTCTGATTGGTTGGTCTTTTCGTTCATCTCTTCGTAGCGCTCTTCGTCAGCCTCGTTGTCGGCCGCGTAGTCGTTCCCAGCTCTGTATATATAAAATCACCGTGTTACTCCTCGGTAAGGAATCTGGAGTCTTTGGACCGACGCTCCAATGGAGCCGAGGTAGAAAGGCTGGTTTTGGTGATGGTTGATAGGGAAAGCGTGGTGCTGTTCGCTGGGGGAGGCTGGGTCCTCGCTGTCGTCAAAGACGTTGTTGCTCTGCTCAATGGCCTTGAGGCTAGGCTTGGTGATGGGCTTTGAGCTCTGTATATATAAAATCACTGTGTTACTCTTCGGCCGAGTATCAATTGGATCGAAGCATTCAAAAGAAAAGATTTTGATATTGGCATTTTTGAAAGAGGGTCAAGACAGACCACAAAATCAGCATGAACGAGACAGAACGAGAGCTAAATAGGCAGTACTCTAAGAACATTCACCGGGTGCAAACAAAAGGCAAGCTGTGCAATCAAACGCAAACCTGTCCAAGCGTGTAGCAGATCATGGGGATGGTTGCGGCACCTGGAAACCAGCCTCCTCTATGCCAAACACCTTGCAAACATGGGCAATCATCTTCTTCGGCAAAAACGTGTTCGGCCACGTCTCCCTCTCAGCTCTGAGGGCGACCGCCAGAGTGTCTCGCGCGTCCAGGTTGAACAAACCGGGTGTGTTCTCACAAATCAGGGAGTCGTACTCCTCCTTGAACACCCAGCGCGCCATCTGGTCGAAAAGCCCGGCTGACACGGGCAAACTGCAGTGGCGTCGGCGGTAGTAAATGCGTTCCCCAAACACGTCAATGCGAGCCGGCCAGCCAGGCTGGAAGACGAGCTTGTCAGCGAACTCGGCGTGAAGCTCCCACAGCTTCTCGAAGCAGAGACGCTCGAGAGCTGGAAGCGCATCCATCATCTTGAACACCGGGTCCCACGACTCATCGACCAAGTACGCGCGCGAGAAGTTGATTTCCCTGACGGAATCGCTGTGGTTGGCCATGAAGATGCACAACGTTGAGACCGAGGCAACGAAGTCGTACAGGTGCACCTTCGTGATGGTCGGCGGCAAGGCGTCGAGCGCTGCAGAGATGAAATCGTCGGTGAAGAGCGTCTCAGATGCAGCAGCAAGCTGGAATGTCTCGAGCATTGGCATTGCGGACAAGAATCGAACCAAGGCTTCTGTACCTTGCTTTGCGGTGTATCCGGCTGGTCCGACGTGCATCGTGTCTTCGGTGCCCTCCTCGGAAAACACGATGCACTCCTCGGTGTACTCGCCACTGGAAAGGGTGAGATGGACCTTTCGCAAGTGCGCCAGCGATGGCTTTAGGCTTTCGAAGGTTGTCTGCGGCAAGCAAAAAGCCCAGAGCCCAGCTTCCTCGTTGGAGGGGTGCTTCAATGCGTTGGTGGGATCCAAATCTGCCGCATTGTTCTGCACGACCAGCGTCTTCAACTGTCTGGGCTTGCTTGCCAGCAAGTTGAAGACCCTTTCCAGGAGCTCCGTTCTCATCCTGCAGCCGTATCCCTGCTTATGTGGCAGCTGGGACTTCTGGTTGCTTACGACCAGCCTCTTATGGGCAGGCGTGTTTGGGCGGAACATGTAATTGAGAGGATGATCCACTGGTACCCACTCCGTCAACTGCTTATCATCTTCGAGCAGTGGAATACACCAGCTTCCGAGAAACAAGTCTTCAAGCTTGTCAAGGCGGTCAAACGCTTCGTTGAATAGCTTGGTCTCCTCACCCGCAGCCCGCATTCGCTGTTGTTCGGCGTGCTCCATGCGATATTTCAGGTACCGCAGCTGTAGCATGTCTTTGATGGTCGCATTAACGCGGTCATAAGGAGAAAGTGCTGCGCCCTTTGCAACCTTTCCAGCGGTCTTTTCGAAGAACTTGGATGGCTTACGGCGAAGCTTCCCCGTGAGAGTCGGGGACAAGGAGACGAGAGGGGCAGCGAGTTCGTCATACGCCAAGATATTGCCATAGTCCTCAGAGATCCTTGCAAGACCACTGAAGTTGAACTGCGCCACATTGATGTGGACATTCTTGATCTGCGTAGTGTTGCCCGGGTGCATGGTTCCCCACGCAAAACTGTCGAGGCCGGACGGCGTCATCTGGACGTGCAGCGTGTTGGGACTATCATCCGAGCCACGCGGCATCTGGACCGTCTTGCGCCGGAACCATTCCCACGTACGCTTGTGCATCGCTTTTGACACCATCCGCAAGTTCAGGTTGTCTTTCAGTGAAAGACGACCTTTGTCGCTGATGATGTCGAGAACTTCTGCGGGCATGTCCTCCAGAGTAGGGGGGTAGGAGGACTGCATGACTGCTCTTCGTCTTTGATCTTTGGTGTTGAGGAAAGCAGCGTTCGTTTTTCGAGAAGCAAAGCGTTGCGCGAGTTTGGAATGCCAGTGGGCTTTGTTGAGAGAATATATATAGCGGTCTGTGGGTGACACTGTTAACTTTGACAACGTACAGTGATCAAAAGATGTTCATGAACCATCCATGCCAACTTGTCTATGCTGTATATAAACAATGTTGTTGTGTGTTGGCTAACACCTGCATACGTAACAACTGAGCAGTGCTCGCAACAGGCTCTCAATGCGGGTTTTGCTCAATGGTCGTGTCAGTAGTTTTTCTCGAAAGTATCTCAATCTTTGGAGCAGCGCGCGTAACAAATGCTCCCTGGATTTCAAGTGTTGCAAAATCAGTAGTCAGAACAGGGGCCAACAAGCAACCAAGTTTCATATGGCTACTTGCTATGCATACAAAAATGATAATAATCGACGTAGATATTTGGCAAAGCTCACAACTGATGATCATATTCATCTTTGTCCGTCTTTGTTCGTTGGCCGCCTTGACTCACAAGCACACGTCTTTCTCTTTCGAGCATCACAACCTCCATCAGTATTCCATGCATGTTTCACCGTCTATTACTACCGTACGGATTATCCAACATATACCGAAGCCGCACACATAAAACCAATGGTGCAGCTCTTGCTCTTATCCAGTACAAACAAAGGAACAAAACCCAGCATCCCAAGCTCGCTCTCATTCTTTTGATGCGTCTTTCGTTACCTGGTCTGCAGACGGCCTCATCAAATTCTGGGCTCCGGACGGAACCGAAAGGGGTGACATCAAAGT
>JAKEKT010000156.1:0-46483 GCA_021495925.1 Diplodia intermedia | reverse complement strand
AGTGGTGTGTAGGGTGTGTGTGTGTGGCTGGAAAGGGTATGTACAAGGGTTGTGCGTTTTGCGCTTTGGGGGGGACATCCCGTAGCGTCGTAGTACCGCGGAGGTTTTTTGACCGATGACAAAAAGGTGCCGTTGGCTTTGTTGTTGTTTTGTCAGCCTTCGGGTTTTTAAACTTTTCCTCGAAGGATCATGGCTTGCGTTGGTGGTGGCTGGGCTTGAATTGGTCTAGTGCCGTGTGTTCAAGGGGGAAGGAAGAGAGGGAGATGATTCCGGTTACACCATTGCCGGGCAAATGAAACGGTGGTTGGTCGAGAGGATTGGGGCACTTCCGTGGGTGTGAGGGTTAATTGAGCGGAGGGGTCCAGGTGGTTTGTTAAGAGGTGCATTGCATTTCGGTTGTTGGTAGATTTGGCAGACATGTCATCACGAGCAATGCGGGCCAAGAGAGATTCTGTAGCAAAGGAACATCATGACGCTTTACGTTAAGATCTATGGAAAAGTTTGGAGGTATCAACAAGGAAGAAGAGGGAAAAAGGAGATCTGGTATAGTTCAAAAAGGGTCCCGTTTCAGGATTCCCTCCTCAGGCATACAAGAGACGAAATGAAAGAATAAAAGGGATCTCTCGGATCAAAGCTCATTGATTCCCTTTGCCAGCTGCTACAGCATCACATCAAGCCGCTCTTAGACATTACCAATTATCTTGGTTGTTTTGAAACAGCAAATAACGCCCACAACCCCATTCGCTGGTGCATCAGAATGCGCTTAGAGAGCGAAGAAAGCAGCACCCATGGCGGCGGCGGCACCGAAGACGCCGCTGGCCTTGAGAACGCCGGCAGCGCCGGTGTAGAGAGGGTTGCTGGGGGTGGAGGCGGGGGTGCCAGCGGCACCGGTGGTGGAGGAGCCAAGGGCGGGCTTGCTGTAGGAGACGGTGGTGTTGGACATGGTGCCGTAGGGGGGGTTGGGGTTGCCAACGACGCCCTGGACCGAGGAAGAGGTGGGGACCGGGGCAGAGACCGAGGCGGAGGCCGAGGCGGAGCAGGACTTGCACTCAGTCACAACCGAGGTGTAGACGGGCTTGGTGACAGTGCAGCCGCCGGGGCAGTCGGTGATGGTCAGAGTGGTGGGCTCGGTCACGGTGTAGGTCTTGCCGTTGTGGGTCAGCTCAGTGGCGACCGGGCAGAAGGTGGTGTAAGCGGTGACGATCCTATTATCATTTTGTTAGACCAGGCCTGGAGACAAAGGTGAGTTCGGGGTCTCTTACTCGGTGACGTAAGAAGCGTTGGCGGAGACAGTGGGGGTGACGACCGAGGGAGCGGCGCTGGAAGCAGCGGCGCTGGAGGCAGCAGCAGACTCAACCTTGACCGAGGCGGCAGCGGAAGAGGCAGCAGCCGAGGAGCTGGCGGCCTTCTTGGTGTTGGAGATGCCGAACTGGGTGGTGTACTGGTAGGCACCGTTGGCGTCGATGACGAGCTTGATGCCGTAGCCGGTGTCGCCGTTGGAGTCCTCGAGGTCGGCGGCGGGGTACCACTCGTACGAGCCGTCGTTCTCGGTGCCAGCGACAATGGTCTGGATGGGAACGGCGTTGGTGGAGGGACCCTTCAGGAGGATGAGGGTGACGGTGCCACCAGCGTAGGGCGTGGAGGCATCCCACTTGATGTCGTAGCGCTCGCCGGCGGGAACGATCTGAGCGCGGGGGTCAGCAAGAGGCTCGGTCTCAACCGTTGTTCCTTCGCGCCGGAAACGCCAACGCCAGAAAACAACAGAGGACGGGAGCGGGACGTACATCACCAAGACCGGGAAGGCGGACAGCGTTGGCGGTGGGGCCGTCGTCGGCGCGGACAAGGGCAGCAAGGCCGGCCGTGAAGAGGGCGAAGAGGGAGAAGTCGTTGGCGGCAACCATTTTGACGGATGGAGAGATTGGTTTTGGGTGGTGTTGTTTGGTGGTTGGAAAAGACAGTGAATGACAGTGATTGGAAAAAAGAGTGACTGGCTACAGCGAGAGAAGGCTGTGCGTTGGTGGGTGAGCGGTTGCGTGCAAAGAGCGGCTGGAGCTGTCGAGAGGGTCCGGGGCAGGCTGCACTTTTATGAGCCTGGTCCGCGGAAGGATTCACGACAACGGACGAGCAGTAGAAAATAGAAGTGCGCTTGCGGCAGGCTAGGCTCGTCGCAGCGGTGCAAATACGAAGCTAAGGCAGCAGGGGAGGCATCGTGGCGGCGGAGACGGTCGTCCGTGCAGCGGCAGTGGTGATAATTGGCGAGCGTACCTGACAAGCTCTGGGTAGGCGGGGACGTGACTCGGCCGCCCAATGGCGCTGCGTGCGCGCGGGTGTCGCGAGCCCGCGAGCTGGGAAATGAGATGATCCGGATAGAGCCGATGGCCGGCTTCCCAATCTTACCCGTGGCTTGCGGCGGCATGGCGGAGATTGACGGCGGGGCTGGCGCTCAGCGGCGCGCTGGTGGAGAGGCAGCGCCTACTCGCGCGTTGACGTGGCCGAGTCGACGACGGCCGACTCTGGACCGGGCCATGGCTGGAGGCTGAATATTGGAGCGCGTCTCAGGCAGCTCGTATGCAGGAACAGGAGTGGCAGCAGCAGGGGTGACATCAACCGCCGCCAAGCTCTCACTGGGAAGGCCCGTTTCTCCAGCGTGGGGCCAGGCACCAACCCACCCAACCCGGCGTCTATCCGCACTGCCACTGCCACTGCCACTCGCCATCGCTCCAGCCGCATCACTTCATCCAGAGCATCAGTCCCTCTGTTTCTTCACCGGCGCACGCCCGCACCTACGCCCCTCGCCCTCGCCTTCCGGCGCCGGCACATGCAACCGCAGCAGCATCGGAGATCAAACGGGCCTTCATCTCGTCCGATACGCTATGCCCGGGCTCCCAACTGCCGCCGGCCGCACAGCTGCTCTCTTGTCTATCACTTCTCTCGTCGCGAGAGTAGAGCCTTGGCGGTGCATCGTGCGTTTGCGGTGCCTTGCGTTTTGCACGCGAGCTCATGTCGCTCGCCATGTCGCTTGGCCGGCCATGTGCTGTGCGGAGAATCTGCATGGTTTAGCGGGAGCAGAAACGCCGGCGGTTGGTTCCTGCAGCCGGCGCAGGGCTGATCAACTTTATCCGCAGGGCAGGAACGCAGTAATGACTCGCAACCCGAGCAGCGTGCCCATGCTTTCCATTCTGCCGTTCCGCAGCCAATGCTCTCGAGACTGCAGCGCCGCAGATACGACATACGACGCTCTATTGTATTGCGCTGTATTAGCATCACGGCTAAGACGGAGATTTGCGCGAGGCGTATGACGCTGACGGCGCTGCCGAGCGGCGAGAGCGCGTCGGCACGCACGAGTAGCTCGGCAACGCGACACTTTGGTCCGCGTCTTCGGCTTCTGCAAGAGCGACGACACCCCTATTCACTACGCGCGCAAACACGGGCGAGCAGCAGTCCTTAAGTGGAGGCGGTGCCGCTAGCCGTGCTACCTGCATGATGCGATGCTACCCACCCTGCAGAGAACATTGCAAGTCCGTCGCCGACTTGAAACATGCCGCCGCCGGTTCATGCTTTTTGTTGCTGATCCCCTAGCCGTGCGCGGGCCCGACGACGGCTTCTGGTAAGGCTGTGGTGCTGCGGCTAAGGGAATAGCGGCCAGCAAGAACCCGTTGATCGCACCGTCGATTATGATATCGGCGGCGCATTCTTCTTGGTCCTCGGCGCCCAGGAGATCGGCGTCGTTCCATGAATAGCCTTTCTGCAATATACACCCAGCCTTATTGACAGGCGGTGTGACACTTGCATCCATGCCCCCGCCTCCAGCCTGAATCAGGCCGTGATGCTCTTCCATTCTGGAAGCCTGGGCTGAGCTCGGCTATTGCTTTCTGAGTAAAACTATCCCGTCGTGGGAATGGGCACCAAGAAACTCGTGCTCGTGTTTGGAAATTGTGGAAAAGGCAAAACAGCCAGCTATATCGGCCGATGCAACCCTTAACACACACCTTGCCGTCGTAAGCCAGGTCGAAACTCCCGATGTCGCAGTGGTTGAAGCGAATGCCCCGACGTACATGCGCGTGTTGAAACTACACAAACGCGTCCAGACATGGTCTTCGGCTACCAACGTAAGTTGGGTGCAAGCTACCTGTGAGGGAAGGCTTGATTCTTTCATCTTTGAACGAGCACGCACGCTTAGGCCACAAGTCAAAAACCGTCAGATGGTGGGATGAACGAATAAGAGGTCGAATCAGTATTTCTATTGAACGGGAAGACGGATATATCAACGCTGATCAAATACACGTGTTATATGCTGCATAATGCCATACTCATCATCGGACGGGCCGAAAGTGCTAGTAACTCATGCTCCACTGAAAAGTTGGAGAGCCAGACAAGAGGAATAAAGGGAAAAGCCGACATTCGCGGAAACGAGCAATCCCAGGGACCAGAGGAAGCCGCCCATGAATCATGCCCGACTCCAAAAAGACAATGCACCATGACTCCGTATTACATCAGCCCTACCCCCGTTGCCCTGCCTTTTTTGTCTTCCATCTCCACCCACACGATCGTTCCCCGGACTTTTCATCCTCGACTCAGGATCCAGGGGTTCCGTTTGCCGCCTCAGCAATCCCGTTCAGAGCTCCGGAGAAAGAACCACCAGAGTCCCTGGATGGCGTCTCCATGCCCCCCATACCACTGCCCATACTAGCATTCATTCCACCGCTCATACCCATGTTAGGAGTCGCGCTGCCAGCCATACCAGCGCCCGTCATGCTGTGAGTGGGGTGAGTATGCGCTGCTGCGGAAGCTGAGTGGTGAGCGCCGTGCGTAGCAAGACGCGCCGTCTCGTCCTCCTCGCCCATACCATCCACATCTGGCCAGAACCGCTCCTCAAGCCAGCAGACGTGCTCGAACAACTGCTCGCAGCGCATCATCTCTTCTTTGCCATTCGGCGAGGTGGTTGTGTTGGCCAGCTCATCTACCAAGCTGCGGCAGGCATCTACGAACTTGGAGAACGGGGCAGATGTCCAGTTAGGGATCAGCTGCTGATGCAGCGCAACAATGTGCGGCTCGTTTGACGGAGTGGAGAGCGTGGGGGTGAAGGACGAGGCGTAGCTCCATGCGCTGCGGTAGCACTAAAGACGAAATGTAAGTACGTGTTTCCGATGAGCTTACAGTTGAAAGCGACGTACATGCTCTGTAGCCCATAGCACCACCATGCCCTCGAGCAAGCTTGCTCCGCTGCTGGTGCTGCTCAGGAACAAGTCAAGGTACGCGCGGGTGATGCGGTTCGGCGGTTCATCCGTCATCTGGAGGCCGAACTTGGTCGCGGTAATTTCAAAAAAGGTCATTTCGCGACGAATGTTGTTGAGAGCACTGATCAAGAGGTCCATGACACGATAAGTCTGGTGGAACTGGCTGTTCGGCACCACAGGCAGTCGAAGCTTCGCCAACATGTTGCCAATGAACCTGATATAGCCACGGGCATAGTGTGCGTCTTGCACCAGCCACTGTGTGAGGGCGGGCGCCGAGAGGGTGCCGCAGCCCGCGTGCGACAGGAAGGGCTGCTGCGTCGCCGCGGTGAAGGGCCCTTGGAAGCGGTTGAGAAGGTGTGCTACGAGGGATGGGCTTTGCTGCGGGGGCGGGCCTGGGTGTGGCGCTATGGGTTGGCCCTCACGCGTGCGCTTGTTCGTGTTTGGCCCGCGGCGGTGGACCTGGAGGTTAGGATTGGGGTGAGTGCCGTTCAGGATTCCGCGGTTGGGGGTGCCGTCCGGCTGCGTCATGTTCGGGTCGATGGTGGCGGTTGTGGTTTGCTGGATGTGCATGGTAGCGTCGGGCGAATTGAGAAAGGCTGCGCACGACTGGAGGTGCTCAATCTGGCGCGTCGTGTTCTTCGCACGCGTGAAGCCGCAGTGCAAGCATCGCACTTTGGCGCACTGTGGTCACTTAGTCAGTATTGGAGGAGGGCAGAAAAAAACGCGACGTTCGCGAGACAAGGTCCCACGTCGCAGTAACAGCGGGTTCAGTGAGCGCCATGACGCATGCGTTCCATCGACGCGGGCCGCGTCCAAGCCGCCGAAGTCGCCTGCTGAAGGGTGCTTTCGCGCCTATGCGGCGCTGGCGGCGAGACCTCATGGGTCGAGCGCTCGTCGCAAGGCGGATGGAAGGAGGAACAGGAACGCACTTTTGACGGCGTGGACTCGTCAGTGTATTCCTGGAACGCACGACGGATATCGGGATTTGCATGCTAGGAGGTCAGCGACGTTGCAATATGGGCGCAGAGGGCGAGGTAGGGCGGCTCTTACTCGTCCCATGGCTGTAATCCTTACCCGTTACGATACACGGCGGAGAAGGAGTGTATCTTTCGAGTCCGAAGATTTGAGGGGAAGTCAGCTTGGACGCGCTAGTGAGTAAGTAAAAACTTGGCGGGCGCACGGCCATGACATTGCGAACTTCACACGCGGCGCCCGCTCCTCACAGCGATGCACATTTCCATTTGGGTGCTGGAGACCCTCAAACCTCTGCAGAATGTGCTGCTCTCAATCCCCTAGAACATCCGTGTAGTTTTAAATATTCACATCTGTTGGGCGGCGACCGGGTGGTGATCGCGGAACGCGAGCCTGTGCCGCTGCTAGCAGCGAGATGTCAGCAAGCGGCCACCTGCATTTGGATGACTCATCACCCCAGCTCGGTCGGACCGCCCTATGCCCGTTCAAGCGTCAGCAGACCGGACGAGACCGGAACTGAGTGAACCGTTTCATCCGATCCGCGGTCTTCGTCAAGAACCCAATGTTAAGACATCGCTCCAACCAGCGCTTATGCAGGAATGTAAATGCCCATCACCCCAGCCGCCAAGAATGGATCGTCCTCCGGGTCTTGTGCGCTTCGTGCTAGGAAATGTAGACTGGTGATGCCTGACAGCAGGGCTTGGTACCGGCAGCTACACCTGCCGTCGTCAAGGGTCAAGATTGCTGTAACTTCACCAGTCAGCTTTTACATCGCCCAAACATACGTCATCGCGGAAAGCAAAGTAAGCGTGCTGTTGTAAGAATGTTGTCCAAGTTCTTTCAATTTTGAGCCTCTGAAATATAATACATGGTTTACAAGAAGTTCTGCTGCAGTCAGCGTCGCGTTATTCATCCTCCAAACTTGCAACATGTACACATCGAGGCTCATCCTACGGCGTACCAAAATTCGAACCCCGCCGCATCATGCAAGAAACAAGAGTGGAAATTCTCGGTGCCGCACCTCTGTCTTCTTTTTTCAAGCCTGGATCCAGTAATTACGCCCGTTTTTGTGTTACTCTGCTGGAGCCTCGTACTTACTGTTCTTTCATTCGGGCTTGTTGCCCAGGAACCCGAAAAGACCGCTCTTCATGCTTTTCATTTGTTCTTCTTGCGCTTTCTTCTCTTCCTCCGCCATCTCCTTGAGCCACTTCTCGCCGTTCTCGCGGATTTCCTTCTCCATCATCTCGTATTGCTTCATGCCTTGCTCGCGGATCTGGTCCGAAAGCATCTTGCCCTTCGCAAAGCCTTCAGCTGCGCTCTCCTTGCCAACGATAAGGCCGCCCTGAGGAGCCGTTGGCTTCATGCCCAGCGCACCCGCCAATGCGCTCATGCCACTGCGCTTGGGCTTACGCGACTGCTCCTCCTCCAACTGCTTGTGGAAAGCATCACGAGCCTTCTGTTCACGGATCGCAAATTCGGCTGCGACGTCTTTGCCCTCAAAAGACTTGAGTGCTGTCCGCACATCAGTGATACCCATCGTCGCAACGTACTCAAGGAAGGGGACGAGAGAGACAAGGCCCCTGTCAGTCTTCTCGCCCTTCCATGCAGGAAGGATGATGGCGTTCTCGGGTTGGTTCTTAACGTGCTCTGCCTTGGTATCGATAATGATGGTCTTGCTCAGGTCACGGTTAAGGTACGAGAGGTCCTGGAAATCTGTTAGAAACGAGGCTTCTGACCGGTAGCAACTGGAATGAGCTTGCCTTGACGTACTGGCCCTTCTCATACCGCGTAGCTTCTCTAAACAGAGGCCACATGACGACATGGAAAGGGTCCAATTTCCTGATGACGGGATCGCCATTGGCCATGGGCAAGCTGGTGAAAATCACAAGCTCGTAGTATTGGCAGAGGTAGCGCAGGAAGAAATCGACACCAGGCCTCTTCGCAAACCGCCAGCCATGCTCGCGCGTCCACTCACTGTGCACAAGCAGATCCTCCAAGCTCAACACCAGAGTGAACGGCGGCGCAGGGTCGACCTCAGGGAGCAGCTTAGGGAACACAGGTTCGGTGTAATACCCCAGAGATTTAGAGAGTCTGGCGCTCGCGCGTGCGTAGACAGCTGATGGTGACCAGCCGGAAGGAACGTCGGGATGCTGTTTTGCCTCCTCTTCAGACTCCCACTCACGGCCAAGGAACAAGCCACCAGTCGCCAACAAGACGCCACCCATGATCATCGTTATGTTCGCGTACATGTTTCTTTTTCTATCCGTAGACGTCTCATACGCGGACTTGGGAAGCTCTCCACCCTCACGGTCACCATAGCCGCCACCGGATGCTTCAGGCTCGGGTTGTTCGTACTTGGGGTCTTCAGTGACATTAGGCTTCGGCTCGGGAGCATCTTCCTTGGACGACGGGGTAGACTTGAGGAACTCCTCGGCAAAGGTGGACGGGATGCCATGCCTCAAATCGGGCAGAGGCTTTTGCGTCTTGGGAGCATCGCCGGGTGCAGTCTCGGGGGCGGTATTGGCCTCTGCCGATTGAGGGCTTTCGAATTCGGGTTGAGAGGTGGAGAAGTCGGCAGACTCTGAGGGTTCCTCTGCTGTGGGCTTGGGCTTGCCGGGCGTGGGCGGTGATTGCGGGGAGGTGTTCTTGTCGGGTGACGCAGCAGCGTTGAACTCTCCGGTGTTCTGCGAGGACGCATCTGTGGGCCGTTGCTTTGAACGGTCGACGTTAGGCGTGGAGGGGTGAGGATGCGTCTTCCTGGCGGCGCGAGACCTGGAGTCTTTCGCGTAGGAGCGCACGTAGGCGGCGGCGGGCGCTCTGGGAAGCGGCGCGAGCAGCGGACGAGCCGCAATCAGACGAAGGGCTGCGCGCGAGAGCATTGCCGGAGGAGCTGGACAGGTGGAAGAAGGGGCGCGCCCGGAAGAAGCTGCGACGAATTGACGAGGCTGGAGTGGTGTGGATGCGCCGTGCGGGCCATGATGATGATGCCGCCGCCGCCAGAATTTCCGCGCACCGGGCTTGGCGCCTCTGACTCGCTGGCAGGCGCATTGATCCTGCGAGCTCCCGCATGCACCTAAGCTCCAGCTGTCCTGTTAACCCTCCCCACACTGCCCCTCTGCGCCCCAGCCTGAGCTTGGAGATTCTTCCCGTCTCTCCGTCCGCTCTGCTCCTCCCATGCCGTCCTTGGGAGCCGTCCAGAGGGAATGCTGTCGACTTGGCTGGCGCTGATCGGGGCCGCTCCTACACCATTCAGCCGCTCCGCAGCCCTCACGCGATGCCTTCTGCTGTGGCTCCTGGGCGCCGCGCTCCTCGCGCACTGCATGACCACTGAGGCCATTGCCAATCTCAAGTAGCCTGCCCTTCCCGGCGCCGCGACGAGCACCCAGCTTACTCGAATCTGTAGACGGGAAACCGCAGACATATTCTATCATGGCTTCGACAATTACATGCAAAATGCCTTCCCTGAAGACGAGCTGCGCCCGTTGACGTGCGCTCCCCTGACCCGAGACCGTGCCAACCCCGCCCATATCGAGGTGAACGACGTGCTCGGCAACTATTCCTTGACTTTGATCGACAGCTTGTCCACGCTCGCCATCTTGGCATCTTCTCCGCTCGAGGAACACGGGGGCCGCGAGCCGCTGGAAGACTTTCAGAACGGCGTGAAGCTGTTCGTTGAATACTACGGCGACGGCACCGATGGCCCGGCCGGGCAAGGGAAAAGGGCGCGAGGGTTCGACCTGGATAGCAAAGTGCAGTTGTTTGAGACAGTCATTAGAGGGCTGGGGGGACTGCTCAGCACCCACCTTTTTGCAGTCGGCGAGTTGCCGATCCGCGGATACGAGCCTGTCTTTGTTGACACCGAAGACGGTCGGCGAGGCATCGAGTGGCCTGGCGGGTTTCTCTATGACGGCCAGTTCCTGCGTCTAGCTCATGACCTGGGCAAGAGGCTGCTCCCGGCTTTCCACACTCCGACAGGCATACCCTATCCACGCGTCAACCTTCGTTCCGGCATCCCGTTTTACGCCAACTCCCCTTTGAACAACGACTCGGAACATGGACAGTGCCAGGAGAATCCAAACACCCCTCCTGAAATAACGGAGACGTGCAGTGCGGGTGCTGGCAGCCTTGTACTTGAGTTTTCCACCCTGAGCAGGCTGACGGGAAACATGGAGTTTGAAAGGGTTGCAAAGCGGGCATTCTGGGAGATCTGGGCCCGCCGGAGCACTACCGGCCTCATTGGTTCGGGCATCGATGCGGAAACAGGGCACTGGGTCAGCCCATACACCGGCGTGAGTTATCACCCGCTCTTTCGAAGGGGCTCAAATACTAAAGATAGCAGATTGGAGCAGGAATCGACAGCTTCTTCGAATACGCTCTCAAATCGCACATTCTCCTTTCGGGCCTACCTTACGATTTGGAGAACGAGCGTGCAGATTCACCAGAGGCCTTCCTTCATACATGGCAAGATGCACATGCTGGAATAAGGAGGCATATTTACCGCGGCCCAATGCACCAGCACGGGCATTACCTTCAAGTGGATCTGTACACCGGCGCCATGCGGGCCTTCTGGATCGACAGTCTCAGCGCCTATTACCCTGGGCTGCTGACCATGGCCGGAGAGCTGGACGAAGCGATCGAAACCCATCTTCTGTACACAGCGCTATGGACGCGCTACTCAGCCCTTCCGGAGAGATGGTCAACCGCAACTGGTAACATCGAGATGGGGCTTCGATGGTGGGGTGGCCGCCCTGAATTCATCGAGTCGACGTGGTATCTGTACCGTGCGACGAAAGATCCGTGGTATCTGCATGTGGGAGAAATGGCATTGAGGGACATCAAGCGTAGATGCTGGACAAAATGCGGATGGGCAGGCTTGCAAGACGTGAGGACCGGTGAGAAGAGCGATCGCATGGAAAGCTTCTTCCTCGGTGAGACTGCAAAGTATCTCTTCCTCCTCTTTGATTTCGACCATCCCTTGAATCACCTTGGAAGTCCCTGGGTGTTCACGACCGAAGGCCATCCCCTCGTCATACCCGAACGACTCCGCCAAGACGAAAGTTTCCTTGATGCGCGCAGCAAGGCTGACAGACAACTACCCGATTACGTTAATGACGCCGCCTGCCCTGTTCCCCCGGCCCATGTTCCGTTCACCATTTCCACGACGGCAGCCCGGGACGATGTTTTCCATGCGGCAAGCCTGGCACGGCTGCACTTGATGCCGGACAGGGACACGTTGGAGTCGCCGCTCGTTGAATTCAATGCAGATCACCCCAGCATCTCTCTGTCGGACGTCAGATCCCCATCAAACTACACCTACTACCCTTGGACCCTTCCTCCGGAGCTGATACCGTACAATGGCACTAGCTCCAAGATGGTTGCGCGTGCAACATTCGACCTCTCGTTCCCGAACCTGCCGAACGGCATGGGGAACACGGCTTCACTCCAGCGGGTCGGCGGTGGTGTGCTAGTTAACTCGATGAGCGGTCTACGTCTTGGCATGGTGCGTGAGGCCGAAGGCAGTTCGTCAAAGGACGAGCCGGGCAGCGACCACTTCAGGATCTACGCCGTTTCCAACGTGGCGTTGGGAAGAGACGAGAAAATCTTCATGTCTCGCGACGCGGTGTCAAGCTTCAACCCTGCGGATCCGTACTTCACGAGGACGCGGGACCTCACGGCTCTCGACGTCTTCGTTGATGCTCTCGAACCTCCTCCCGCCGCAGTTGCCAAAGAAACGTCCCCCGACGACCCAGACACGCTTGACGACATTCTCGAAGCTGCTCTAGCCAATGACACGCTGTCGCTCATCTCGCTCCCCGATTACATCGAGACGGACAAGATGAACCCGTCTCTCATCAGCTCTCTCCTTCAAAACATCCAAAACATGCTAACAGAGACCCTTCCCTTCGACTCGCTCTCACCTCCTCCGCCCAATGCCCCAACCCGCGCGTTCGGCAACGGCAAGCACCAGGTGCGCCGCGTTCAATTGTCAGCAGCACTGTCGACCGGCCCCGGAGCCGCGCTACCACCGCCGCCATTCCCCCCCGTGGGGCGGAGGGGTAGTAGTAGTAGTAGCAGCGACGAAGGCAAGTTCGAAGACGACGAGGGCAGCCTCCCCTGGCACACGGTCTACGTCGGCGACGAGAACTGCGACGCGCGGCTGCCGGCGGCGGTGCCGCGCGAGCACCAGATCGTCGTGCTGAGGCGGGGCGGCTGCAGCTTCTCGCAGAAGCTGGCCAACGTGCCGGCGTACGCGCCGTCGTCGACGTCGCTCAAGCTGGTCGTCATCGTGTCGTTTCCGGAGTTCGAGGACGGCGGGGGCGCCGACAGCTTGGTCCAGCCGCTGTTGGAGGAGGAGCAGAAGCTGGCCGGGGGCGACATTCCGCGGCCGCACCCGATTCCGATGGTCATGGTGGGCGGCGGGGAGGAGACGGTGAGGTTGTTTGAGAGGGCGGTGGGGGTGGGGATCAGGCGGAGGTGGTGGTATGAGAGTCAGGGGCTGAGGATTGGGAATTTGATCGTTGTGTGATGATAGAATGGAAGTTGGTGTTGCTTTCTTTTTATTTTTCTCGTATATTTTCTCTCCTTTTCCTTTTTTTTTTTGGCGGACAACGTTGGCTAGAGATATCCCTGCTTGAATGGTATCGTGTGCTTTGTTGCCGCGTGGGTTTCACCGAGGAACGTCAACGAGGCTGGACACCTCAGCTCTAACCATGTGTCTGAAGCCTAGTGCACAACATCATCCGGACAAGGGTTTCAACTACACCGACCTTTGCATTACTACGGACTGTAAGTGAACCGACTGCGCGGACAGTCGAAGCGAATGCGAGGATGTAGTTGTGAGATTTGAAACGGTAGCAATACATGCAGACGCAGGATGTAAGTAGTGAGACGGATGTGGAAAGTTGCAATCAGGTGTGCCACTTTGATTGTTGTACTGAAACCCGGACGAAGACAGCATGATGGCGGGAAGTGGATTGAAATGGGATGGCCCCTGTTCGACAGAGAGGGAAAGATGGACAGCGCTCATCAGGTCGGTCAGCATGTGTGACATTACGGATGAGCGTCGGAAGGGGCGGCCTTGGATTGGCAATGGTGAAGTAAGCGAGGGTCAGGCTTGCGGGAAGTGGGCGTGCGCGGGCCGGTAGGAGGGCGCATCGGGCGACGATGAATCCCGAGGCAAGCACCATCAGGGTAAGAGGTGGGGTCTTTGGAGCTCGCCCCTGCTTTCGACAAGGGCCGCAGCCGATCACCACAACGTCAAGCACACTATTGCTGTCGCTCAATGGTTAATCTCGGCAGTTGCCCAGGAAGGCATCCGAACTTGCCCTCTCAGCCGTCCCGCCGGTATAAAGCATCGTGCCTGCCTGCTGTTGTCGCTCCGAGCAGACCTCGGCCTTTTGCGCAAATTCGGGTAGCTACTGTCCGCGAAGGATCGCCCAGCTCTTTGTACCTGCATCATCGCCGTAAGTGGAACCAGCCCTCGGACGAGCCAATGCTTGCGAGCAGTGCTCTGCAACCTGCGAGGGTCAATGGCTGACACAGCGCTGGCTTCGAGCTGCAGCCTACCTACCCCGCCCCCGCCATGTCGTCCTTCACAATCCCTCTCCTCATCAACGGCAAGGACGCCACCACGTCCAAAACCTTCGCCGTCCACTCGCCCGCCGCACACAAGGACCTGTGGTCCTGCAGCTCCGCCTCGTCCAGCGACGTCGATGCCGCCCTCCAAGCCGCGAAAGACGCCTTCCCCGCCTGGGCCAAGACCAAGCCCGCCGCCCGCCGCAACATCCTGCTGAAGGCTGCCGACGTGCTGGAACAACATGGGGAAGAGTTCAGGGAGCACATGACCCAGGAGACGGGCGCTGTCGCCATGTTCACTGGCCTCAACATCACCCTCGCCGCCGAGCTCATCCGGGACGTCGCCGGCAGGGTCGGCGCAATCATGGGCGCCATTCCCGCAACCCAGGACGATGAGACCACCGCTCTGGTGTTCAAGGAGCCCTTTGGCGTGATTCTGGGCATTGCCCCTTGGTACGTAATGCTTTGCGCCCTTTGCCCGCCCTTGCGGCGCAGCTTGGAATTGAGGCTAAATCGTTGCGCTGCAGGAACTCACCATACATTTTGGGTATCCGCTCCGTCCTCTACGCCATAGCTGCCGGCAACACCACAGTCCTCAAGGGCTCCGAGCTCAGCCCTCGCTGCTACCACAACATCGGTCGCGTCTTCACCGAGGCAGGTCTGCCCACCGGCGTCTTGAACGTCCTGTATACCACTCGGGATGATTCTCCCGCCGTCACGACCCAATTGATCAATTCGCCCGTGATCAAGAAGGTCAACTTCACTGGTAGCACGGCCATCGGCTCCATCATTGCCGCAACCGCTGGCAAGGCGCTGAAGCCATGCCTCATGGAGCTGGGCGGCAAGGCCTCCGCCATCGTCCTCGACGACGCCGACATCGAGGTGGCTGCCACCCAGTGTGCCCTCGGCGCCTTTGTGCACAGCGGCCAGGTCTGCATGTCGACCGAGCGCATTCTGGTCCACAAGGACATCATCGAGAAGTTCCGCCCCGCACTCAAGGGCTTCCTCACCCATTTTGACGCCGGTCCGGCGGGGGTCGTGATCCAGGGCGCCGCCATCGAGAAGAACAGGAAGCTCGTCGAGGATGCTGTCGGGAAGGGCGCCAAGGTCGTGCACGGTGACCACAAGAGCCAGGAGAAGCACCCCGAGACGGGCGAGATCTCGGCGACGCGGTTGCGTCCGATTATCGTCGAGGGAGTCAAGGAGGATATGGATATGTATCACCAGGAGAGCTTTGGTCCCAGCGTCAGCTTGATCGAGGTCGAGAGCGAGGAGGAGGCGGTCCGGATCGCCAATGACACCGAATATGGTCTTACCAGTGCTGTTTTCACAAAGGATCTTGCCCGCGCGCTGAGGGTTGCGAAGCAGATCGAGTCCGGGTAAGTTTTGTTCTCGACACTGTGCCCCAAATACTTTACTGATGATTGCTCCTGCAGAGCGGTACACATCAACGGTATGAGTATCCACGACGAGCCTACGCTGCCGCACGGTGGGTACAAGAAGAGTGGTTGGGGCCGTTTCAATGCTCACTGGGGTGTTGAGGAGTTCTTGCAGACGAAGACGGTCACCTTCAAGAACTAAAAAAAAGTGTCAGGTCTTGTAAATAGACCGGGTAAGTGGGGTGCCATCTTGTGTGCAACATCTATAATATGATATCCAAAGAATCAATACTCTCTTAGCTTTCCCCTTCGATCGTCTACTAAGTCCCTCGACGGCCAGTACATCTCTTTGTCTTCATTTGGTGTTGTGTTATCGACCGGCTGCCGCGCTCATGTTGCCAAAGTTCTTCTTTTGTCCACGCGCCAATGACTTGGGTGAAAGATCTCATCTGGCTGCTTTCATTTACTCCACGTTGGGCACACTGGCTGAAAGAGCCCTTGTTCGTCCAACCGATTTCTCAGTTCGCGACGTACAACACTGCGGGGGATCGCCATGCGACTAAGCTTTTGCAGTGTGTCTGGAAACCGCTTGCTTCCCATTCACAATTATAGTCCTTGATTGGCCAAACTTGTCGTTCTTTCGTATTATCGACGGTGCGCTCTCTTTTCTTTGTGTCATTTTCTTCGATGTTTCCAAAGATACCATTTTCAGTATTCCGACCCATTGCTGGCCGAACTTTCACAGGCAACTCCAGCCATTGTTTCCTGATTCCTCAGCGGGCATACCTCATGGTCATGAAGATTGTGACACTGCTGTGATTCTGTGCTGATTCGTGTGCGAGGCAGACACAGTGTATAGCTTCGCAGTTTTTCTCATACGAGGCCTTTGTTCAATCGTCGGCCTTTCACTTTCCAAGCGATCGTCGACTTTCAGCGCAAACACTGCTAAGCGCACGGTCTCGAGCCTGGGGAAGCTCTTCTGAACGGATACCGAAAGCAGTAACATCTCCTGCATGCAGCTCCTGTACCGGTCGCTCGGTAGCCATGGAGTTTCAACACTGAACACGACTTTACTGAATCTGGATGGCAACAATGGCCAGCAACACCGCCGATCCAGGTCCTCCATTGAAGCTTCGGTTGGGAACTTTTTCCCTGGCCAATGTGAAAGATCTCATTCAAGGGAAACGAAACCCTTGCCAGTGGATGACTATATCAACACCGTCCCCCAATGTCTCTGTAGACTTCAGGGAAGTTCGTTTCGGCCGTGAAGGCCGCACTTTTTCCCTTTCGTGCTTTTGCTCTGTTATCCAGCTATGTTTGCTAAAGCGTCCACTCTGTTTGCCGTCGTAGCCGTTGCGCTGCAGGCGACTTCAGTCTCGGGGCAAGCCTGCATCAACTTTGCCTTTGCCCCTGCGGGAACTTGCAACTCGGACCCCAATTCTGAAGATCGCCTTCGTGCCGACCTTGTCCAGGATCGAAGTGTGCCAGGCTGTGCTAACGGTGGCCTCTACACTGTGGTGGCCAAGTACAACGATCTCTCGGGAAACACGCGCTTCGTCAGCGCTGTTGTAAGCAGCCGTTGTCCAGATCTTTTGGAAGCTCACACGCTGACATCTCTGGAAAGGATGTTGCTACTGTTGCTGAAGACTTCACCGGAACCATCCCGTTCAGCTTCAAGTTGGCCCAGAGCTCCATTTCTGCTGGCCCTGTGACGCTTAGTATTCTTGGGACCAACAAAGGAGGTGCCTTCACTTCCCGCGTTACCTACACCCACAAGCACACGCCGACGGTCTCATACACGACTGCTACGTCTACGCTCACGGCTTGGGTCTCGAGCACCGTCAGTAAGTATTCTGGCGAGGACTCTCTGATGTTTTCGGGTTGGCTGACACTTGCGTCCAGCATCAACCAGCTACCGCGATGTTAATTCCTACACGACGGTGGACCCTCCAGGTGGCACAACGACCGTCACGAGGACCGGTGTCTTGACCAGCTACCTCACCAAGCCTACGGTGACTGTTACATCCAACTTGAAGGTCGATGACCGTACTATTACCGAGATCACGACACTCCGCCAGACGATCAGCTCGGCATGTGTCAGTCCACGTCTTATAGAGATGGCTTCGGGACCAGGCGCTGCGCCATCTGGACAGAAGCTCAGGCGCAAAGATATCGAGAAGCTCCATCGCCGTGCGCAGCCGACGACGTACGCTGTTCCTTACTGCGGCTCCACCTTCTCGACCACAATGCTGCCCATCTCCACCGTGTACCTCCAGTCACGGTCGACCATGGTCGATACAGTGACGCGCATTGCCAACAACGTCAACTGGCTGACAGTCACGGCCAACAACCCTACTACGTGGGTGGACATCACCTCCATCGTCTACCGCACCGTTACTGCCGATCAGAGGACCATCACCAGCATCTTCACGGAGCCCCGTATCACGGCGACCGAGACCTTCACCGATACGTTCAGCACGACTGTCTACCCGCCCGGTAGCCCCGTGTGTAATGCCGAAGTCGTCACTCCTACGCTTCGTGTGGCGTCGTCTCTGACTGGCAGCAACCCCAGCTTCTCACTCCCGTCCGCCTCGTCGGGCGCGTCCAACGTCTACAGCGGAAACCAGATGACTTTGCCGCCGCCCGGTCAGACTAGTCCGGGCTTCCCGACGCTGGTCATTTCCGGCTCTACAGTTACGAACACTGCAGCTTCGGCTGGTGCTTCTGCATCCGGTGGCGGTGCTGCTGCGAGTAGCTCGGGGGCGGCGGCGGGAGCCTCCTCGAGCTCCACCAGCAGCAGTAGCTCGACTTCCTCTACTTCCAAGAGCTCTTCTTCCGCCCCTTCGTCGTCTAGCACTTCGTCGTCAAGCTCGTCGTCGTCAAGCTCCTCTTCGCCGAGTACCTCTTCGTCGAGCTCGTCTTCAAGCACCTCCTCCAGCAGCTCTTCGTCTGCTACGACGGCCACCACCGCAACTTCATCTTCCGGTGCAAGCGCTACGCCGGCCAACGCGCCCCCTGATACCGTTGCCGGCTGCCCTAAGTTCTACACGGTCAAAAGTGGTGACAGCTGCCAGGGTGTCTTCGACGCGAACAGCATAACATTCGCGCAGTTCTACTCATGGAACCCGTCGGTCGGAAACGATTGTCAGTACCTGCAGATCGGGCTTTCCTACTGCGTGGCTGTGCCGACCACCGCCTCAACGTCCACCACTGCTACAACAGCGTCGAGCAGTTCGACCTCGAGCTCGTCGTCCTCCTCGGCGCCATCCACGACATCGACATCGTCTAGCAGCAGTTCTTCCACCTCGTCCACCTCGTCCACCTCGTCAAGCTCGTCCACGTCCTCGTCATCGTCCTCCACCTCCACCACGTCAAGCTCGACCTCCTCGTCCAGCGCCGCAGCCTCGTCGTCCGCCGCAGCCCTCAGCTGCCCGGGCAGCGACGGCCAGACGTACACGGCGTCGGACGGGGCCACGTACACGATCGAGTGCGGCCAGGACCGGTACGGCGGCGACATCAACTACTTCTACAAGAAGACGCTCGAGGCGTGCGTCGACCTGTGCGAGCAGACGACCAACTGCCGGCAGGTGTCGTTCGTCGTCCCGCCCTCGGCCGGCGCCGACGGCACCTGCTACCTCAAGTCGTCGTCGCTCGGCACGCCCAACTCCAACGTCAACGTGTGGGGCGCGCGCAAGCTGACGGACGCGACGGGATCGAGCTCATCTTCATCTTCTTCCTCTTCATCATCGTCTTCTTCTTCTGGTGGTGGCAACTCGTGGCCGCCGGCCACGGGCCCCATCGCGTGCCCGGGCTCGAACGGCACGGTGTACACGGTGGCGGCGACGAGCGCAAAGTTCCTGGTGCTGTGCGGCTTCGACAGCAACGGCGTCGACATGGCGGACAACCCGCGCTGGGCGCAGACGAGCGCGGTGCCCGAGGAGATGGCGGGCCGGTGCGACGCCACGGCGACGTGCAGGTGGGTCACGCTGAGCGGCAACGCCGGCTACTTCAAGAGCACCGTCGGCAGCACGTACGCGAACGCCAACGTCATGGGCTTGCAGAAGATTGCGGGAAGCGGGGTGACGAGCAGGAAGATGATGAAGAAGAGGCAGTCGTCGTCGTCGATGAGGATTGTCAAGAAGGCGTTGGTGGGTGGGGTGTGAGAGGAGAGGATGTCTTTCCCTGTCTTTTTTTTTTTTGTCTTCTTCTGTCTGGGCTATGTGTGCTTCGAAGCCGGTGAAAGACGGCTGGATGGACTCGTGTTTGGGCGTTTGGGCGCGGACTTGGGTTTCGGCGCTTGGGGCGTTGCTGCGAGATGATCCCGGGAGCGGGCTTATAATACCACCACTTGCCATTGGGCGCCGAGGGACTGGGGAAGGAGCCGGGGATGGGGGAGCTGCTGTGAGTTTTCCGCTTCGAAGCCTTGTTGGGGCTGGACGTACCTGCGTTGGGCGCTCTGAGCGGCGTTGGCTTGATCAGGCGTTGCCGTGGGATGGTTCGTGAGCTGGGATGTGTGTGCGGCTTCTTGACGCTTGCTTCTCTCTTCTGTTGTTCTGGTCACCTGATGAGACGGGATAGAAGGGATATGGAAACGAAAAAAGAAGGGTTCGGGCTTTGGGGTTTGATTCTTTTTCGTTTTCACTTTGGTTAGCGCACATACTGTCCTTTTTGGTCAAGAGGGGGATAATGGCCGGCGCGGAAGATGCGCATATGATACACTCGCTCATGATACGGACGGATGGTGAAGAAGACGCTCCTTAGGGAGCCTTCAGGGAGTTTGGCGTTACCGGACGGCTATTGACGGCAATAATAAAGATGTTTCTGTGTACTGCCTGAATCGTCAGGACAGGCGCTTCAACTACGCATACCTCGAGACTACATGATATTGGCTTGAGCATCGGCTACTGTGAGACAATCAAACTCGCCCTCATCTACATGTACGACAGGACCTGGCAGAGACCGTTGGCACCTGGGGCCAAGGGCAACCCGGCCGTACAAGTGGATCGTATCATTTGTGGGTATGTCGCAATTCCAGCTAGCCCGTTTCGGTAGAAGTTGTCAAAGGGCGCGTTGACACGCCGCTTGTGGAACATGGGATGTCGCTGCTTCGCACAAGTCATCTCCTCTCAACATTCGATGAATTAGCACACAATGGCTACCGCTGGAATAGACGCGCTTATTACGCCATCGATTGACAGGCCGGGCGCTTCTGCGGACAATGACGTAGCATTTGACGGCACATCAATCATACAGCTGGCCACGGCCGAGGATCCTCTTTCATGGCACCCGAGCAAAAAGTGGCGTTGCACCATTGTCATTGTAGCAATGACCACGACAATCAGCTTTTGCTCCAGCATCCACACGGCCGTCCTGGCCGATGTTGCCAAAAGCTTCAGCTGCTCGAGAACAGTAGCCACGCTCGGGGTCTCGACCTTCCTCCTCGGATTCGCGGCCGGCCCGTTGATCTTCGGCCCTCTCTCCGAGGTTTGGGGCAGGAATCCCATCTACCGCGCGGTTCTGTTGTTCTTCGTAGTCTTCAACGTGGGATGCGCCCTGGCCCCCAACGTCGCTTCACTTCTCATCTTCCGTTTCTTCTGTGGATTTTTCGGCTCGCCCACAGGTCAGTTGCGTTGCGATGGAATCGCCATCACGGACTGATCATCCTCCAGTGACGAACTCTGGTGGAAGCCTGACCGACATGTGGCCCGCCAGCCATAGAACAGTCCCACTGGCTCTATTCACCGCCGCCAGTTTCTTGGGCCCTGTCATAGCCCCGATAGTCGGCGGCTTCGTAGTGCAGTACAGCCATTGGAGATGGTGAGTCTCGCAAGCTCGCTCAATCAACGGCCGAACGCTGAAGTGTGCGCGACGCAGGAACTACTGGATCGTCTCCATCCTCGGCGGCGTCTCGTACACGGCCATGCTCGCCATCCTGCCCGAGACGTACGCGCCGATCATCCTGAAGAGAAAGCGCGCCCTCGTCCACAAGGACCGGCCGGAGGAGGACGCGCCCGCCGAGATCGACTACTACGTCACGCTCACGCGGCCGTGGGTCATGCTCTTCACCGAGCCCATCCTCTTCCTGCTCTCGCTCTACATGGCCTTCTGCTACGGCATCCTCTACCTGGACTTCACCGCCTACCCCGTCGTCTTCGCCCAGACGCGCGGCTGGGCCCCCGGCCCCGCCGGCCTCTCCTTCCTCGGCATCGGCATCGGCATGGCCCTCGCCACCGCCTGCTCGCCGCTCATCAACCGCGTGCACGCCCACTACGTCGCCAAGCTCCGCCTACAGCAACGGCAACAACAACAACAACAACAACAAGGCAACAACAACAACGACGACAACGACGAAAACAACAACAACAACTCAGCCCAACAGCCCTACCCCCCCGAAGCCCGCCTCCCGCACCTCATCCCCCTCTCCCCCCTCCTCCCCGCCAGCCTCTTCTGGTTCGCCTGGACCTCCTCCCCCCGCCACCACTTCCTCCTCCCCATCGCCGCCGGGGTCCCCTTCGGCCTCGGCTTCGTCCCGCTCTTCCTCGCCATCACCGCGTACCTGGCCGACACCTACGGGCCGGCGGGGCACGCGGCCAGCGCGCTCGCCGCCAACGCCGTGCTGCGCAGCATCTTCGGCGCCGCGTTCCCGCTGTTCGCGCCGCGCATGTACGAGCGCCTGGGCGCGGCGTGGGCGACGAGCGTGCTGGGGTGCGTGGCGGTCGCGTTGGCGGGGCTGCCGTGGGGGTTTTGGCGGTGGGGGGCGTGGTTGAGGGGGAGGAGTGGGGTTTATACTGATGGGTCGAGGCGCCGGAGGCCGGGGTCTGGTGAGGGGGTGGTGTGAGTGTGTGTAGGAGGCGTTTTTCCCCTTTTCATCTTGTTTTTGTTTTTCCTGTTGGCCGGCCACAGTGGATTTTTGTTGGCTTCAATGGCAAGCAAGGCTTGGAGGTGGTTGACTTAAGCGTCTAGCAGCATGTAAGGGCCTTCCCTTAACGGAAATCGAGCCAGTTAGTTGGGATCCATTTCGAATAAATGCAAAATGTACCATAATTCTTGCCCACGAAGCAAGCACCTAATTAGCTACGTGATCGAGAGCTAAGCAGCTCGCGTAGGTCCGTCCAGATAATTAAGTGGCGGCAGCTGGCATCCGAACTTGCAGCGACCCCGCCGCCCTATGATTTCAGGGTCCTTCATCCGACGGCGGTTGCTAAGAGGCACTGGACCTTTCTAGCTTCTCCACCGGCCTCTCCGGGGCAATTTGCCGCACTTCGCCGGCAAAAAAAGCCATCGTTCGGCAGGGCGATGGGATTCTGCTCAATCGGGCCGGTCAGCGCAGTCCATTGCCCGATGTCGCATCACCTATACACTTCCGTGTTAATCTCCTGTCCCCAAAACCGCCGTGTTGGTAAGCAGGGCGAATCCAATAAATCTGGAGGATCGATGCCGTCCTCCTATCTCACTTCGCCCTGCCATTATTTCCCCATGCTGATCCGAACCTTATCCTCAACGGGCCTGCCATCTAGCAGTATACAGTCAAACGCGGAAGTGCATGCGCCAATCCGCGGTCTGGCTTGGAAGTCGACGGTTTCGGTTCTCGAGATCACGCATTACACATTTGCCGCTCGGCATTTCCGAAGCCGCCTCTGAAGTCTTGCACGGCCGAAGAGAGGCAAGTTCCTTGTTTTCCTGCGTGAATACACGTATGCGCGCCACGTCACGAGAGTTCTGGTTCCTCATGCACTCCTGACGATGGGGTTTCCCCTGCAACCTCGAACTTCTAAGGCGTGGGCCTGGATCGCCGCAGCCGCGGTGACTCCCGTCTTGTCTTTTTTTTTTCTGGGGCCATCGATCATCCGGCAAGACAGAAAAAATTGTGGGACAATGCTGACACGAGGCGGGATTGACCTTTTTCATGTTTCCAAACCGTGGCAGTGGTAAAGTCTGCCTCGCCTCATGATGACGGCTTCCTGCTTCTCGAACGGCGCAGTTCGCGTGTGCATGCTATTGTATGGCGTGGCACAGCATGTTGCCGCCGCCCCCCGGTGCCCGTGCTCGTTTTGGTGTCACGGAACAGCAATGTATGTGAAGGTCAGCCCACGCGCGCGGGTACGTATGCGCATGCGCACGCGTGCGATGGTAGCTCGCAGTCGACGCTCGTGCGAGCAGCAATGTAGCAGCAGTTGTGCCATCAAACTCGGCGGACTGCGTGCTTCTGACAGATCCGTGGCACCCATCTGAGCAGCTCCCAAAAAAAGGGCCGGTGCACTACCCTCTGGCGGTTCCTGTCTAGGGGCTGTTTCGCATTCTGCTGTGCGACTGTCGTAGGCCCTGCCGTTCTTTCCTTGTGATTGGGAGCCAGAGAAGATCTCGTCATACGCCCTCTGTGTGCGGTTTCCAATCAAAGCAGGCATTTCCCTGTTCAACACCATCGGCAAAAGTACCAGCACATACCGCTGCGCCACTCCATAACCCACTCGCACGCAAACCTGCGTGCGCGCGTGCCCATACGCCCCCCATACCCCCCGCCAAGTTCTCAGAATCCTAGCTCTTTTTTTTTTTCTGAGATCCTCTCCCTACCCTTCCCTGCCAAACAAAGAACTGCTTAGTCAAGATCGATTGCGTGATCCCTGGATAGCGGCCGGGACAACCACGGGCCCGAAGGCATTCCTTCCAGAGTGTGAAGAAGACGTCAGTGCCCGGAAAGTCGGCACGTTCCTGCATGGGCTGACTTTGGACGGAGAGCGGAATGATACATAAGCTTAAAGCACCGCGCGCCAGCTCGCCATGTGGCATTCCGCCTCCCCTCGACCAGGCGGATATAACGAGGAGCCAGCGGGCAGAAGGCCGGCCGGGTAGCTGCAGTGCGAGAGGGAAAAGACCATCCGCTGGCCGCGGTACTGCGGTGGCTTGAGGATCGGCGGGAGTGGGAGATCTACCTTAGTGCACCGCCGATTGTCGATAGGACTGGTACCTTTCTGTCACTGCCCGGTCACATGGGAGTCTCCGTCCATGTTTCCCCCAAGGCGGGCGCTGATCCATGCGATGGCGCGGACATAAGTCGGCAGTACCTCAGGCGCTACCGTGTACAGGAGAGGCGGAGTTGCAAGCGCTGACGGCGGGAGCTGGGATGTGCGATGTTTCTCTCGTCGTTGTCGTCTGCTGCTTGCTGCCGTGCTGGGGGCGCAGTACGTCGAGTTACTAAAGAAAGAGCAAGGTTGGGCGCTGTCGACGGAGGCTGGCGAGCCATTCGGCGGGCCAAAAGAGCGCACTAAAGTAGCCTGACAGCTCTTGGCGCCGCTACTTACCTAGGTTCGCGTGCGCAGCCGCAGAGCACGCGGTAGTCGGTATCAAGCGTCTCGGCCAATTGCTGTTGCTCAATTTACCAGCCAGTCGGTTCGCAACCTGCTTTTTCCTGTCCATCACCTCCCCGGGCTGCTGCTATTTCTGAGCCGCCGCGCACGGAGGTTTGCTCTCCTTATCGATCAGCGGCGGGGAGATGGGCAGGGCGGATGGATGACGTCGCTTCGTTAATTGCTTCTCATCCTTCCCGCCGGGGACGCCTTGCTTTTTCCCCCAAAGTGCGAAAGCGACAACCCATCGGTCGACGTGGAGTGGGGGAAGGCGGACATGACGTCGCGACGGGTCGACTCGGCATGCCGAAAAGGGAAAAAGGTAGACGTCGCTACCTATGGCTTGGCCACGACCTAACGATTTTTTCAACACTTCTGCTTCACCTTCAGTGCCGCCCCACCCGTCCGTGTTAGACCTCGTGGGGGCCACGTGCGGGAGAAGGAGTTGTGTGCAGAAGAATGCTTGCGTGTTGCTATTTCTGTTGCGTGTTTGAGAAAAGGGCAGTGCGGGAGTTCCCGTCGACCGGGGAGCGGAGCTTTTCTGGGTGGCCAAGCATGCGGCCTGCGGCATTGGCTGTGGCAGCTTGGTGTGGAGCGGAGGCAGCAACTGCTCCGCCTCGACCTCCTGCCTCCTGCCTCCTGCCTCCTGCCTGTGGGTGTGGGTCGTGCAGCCCGCGTCTCTGTGTACCGCCGCCGCGCCTCCTCGGCCAAGGCACCAGCGGGGCGATGCTGCCAGCGCGGTAGGCCGTAGGCGCTGTGCGCTCCGCCGCGTGCAAATGGAGGGGGGCATGATAATGGCGTGGCGGCGGAGCGGCGGCCAGCACGGCGCGAGAGGAAGGATCATCAAGCCAGGAGGTGAATCCTTCGGACAGCGCCGCACCGACTCGGGCCAATCGAAGCAGGCTCCGCCGCAATAGCTGTGTGCGGTTCCGCGCTTGTGGTAAGACCCCTCCCTCGAGTCGCTTCCAGAATGCGGTGAGCGGGCAAAGGGGAGTCGTGCAGGGCGCAGGCGTCGTGGGGAAGCAGCACACATTCACCTCCAACCTCGCGAATAGCCCGTCGAGATCCATGCTTTCCACTCTCTCGGACATGCAACGACCTCGCCTTCCGCTCCCGTCGCAGCAGAGGGCCGTGCCTTTTGGCGGGGGGTGGAAATAAGAGATCAGCTGTCGCAAATAGGAAGGAAGCAGTGGAACATCCCGAGCCGCCCTGCCATCCCGGCGCCGTAGTATTGCAGGGACAATCGAAATATGACGGAATCGAGTGATGAAACGCTGATACTTGTGTCCGACTCTTCTCCAAAGCTGACGATGAATGGAAAACAAGCTCAGTGATTGTCTAAACATAGATTCCTCAAACAATGCCGCGTCCATGCGTACATGCATACATGCAACCCCCAGAAATGCGCCCATATGTCCCATCAATCGTGAACGCCAGATTGTCCAAACCAGCCCCCGGCCAAAAATGCATGTGATCCTTGAGATGAACCTTCCCAAACCGCCGAACCCAAGTAACAGAAAACCATAACCCATGCCGTGCAATGCAAGCGCTCAAATTGAAGTACAATGCAATAAAACCAAAATCTGGGTATCAAGCGAGAGTCTTTTTTGGCAAGGAGATGAAGAAAAACGTGAAAACAACCTTGGAAATGTACAAGGAAGAAAGCGAGGGTCTAGGGAAATGGGGTATCAATGGAAGCGAATGCCGTAGCGAAAGTCTTTTTTTCCTTCCCGAAAATGGGTATCAAGCGAAAGTGAAGAGTTTATACACAAACGTATAAGGGGATCTTTTTCTTGCGTTCAGTTGCGTGCAAGTTTGCATCAAGCAAGACTCTGTCGTCTCATGAGAGATGCGTCAAGCATGCTAGCACATCCGGGCCTTCAAGGCATGTGCATGTAGGGCAGGTAGCTGGTGCTCTCGGGGCTTGCCGTGTAGGAGAAGGTGGCCTGCTGGGGCTCATCCTGGGTCGTCATGAAGGGCGTTGCGCTGGGGTCGATTTCAGCCCACTTCCGGGCGCACTGTTTGGCGGTCCACCTGTCCGAGGCCCCAAATTCCATCATCTACAGTGGGATGATTAGTAAACGATATGATTCGTTGCTAAGAAGCGGAACACACCTTTGAAGCGATAATCTCGAACTTTTGGTCCCTCCAGTAGTCGTGAGCCATCCGCAGAGCCTTCACGTCGGAATCGGTCCAGACCCGGAGACGCTCCCTCAGCCTCTTCAGGCGCATTTGCAGGGCGGGAATCTGGTACGTCTTGCCCAGGTCGGTCTGGAAGCGGGCGGCGATGTCCTTCCACGGGAGCGTCTCCTCGTCCTTGAGCTTGAGGAGCAGCTTGTCTTCCTCGCCGAGCTCCTGCAGGCCGGTGGAGCCGCTGGACTTGCGGCGCTTGACCGATGTCTCGGCCATCTCCGAGTCATCCTCGTGGCCACGCTTGGCGGTGGCGGCGAGACGCTGCATGCCCAGCGGGTGAGGGGCGATCAGGGCGTACGGGCGGTTCGGCTTCGGGGCGCGGATCTCGGGAGTAGGGGCGTTGCTGCCCTGCGGAGGGCTGGAAGCAAGGGCTGCGGCATGGTGGTGGCTGGTGCTGTTGAACATGGTGTCGTCGATGCCCGGGTGCGAGATTCCGAGGGCGTTGGTGCTGGGCGGCCAGGCGAAGTGCTCCGAGGCTCTGCTGCCGCCTGGTGTTACCGGGCTGAACACGCTCGGGCTGCTGTGCGGACGAGGCGGGATGCTGTCAAAAGGAAGGTTGCAGCCGTAGACGTAGTAGTTGTCGGAGCCACGCAGGATGTTGTAGCCTTGGGACGACTCGAGATGGGAGGGGATGGAGAGGCGCGGCGGGGGGGCGTCGAGCGGCGCTCTTGAGTAGTCCAGCGCGAAGGGGCCGGGGCCAGACACGCTCGGGAAGGTTGAGGACTCGGCGGCGGTGGTGGTGTAGCCGAGCATGGGCGTCGGGGCGCCGGTGGATTTGGCGTGCTCGGGAATGGGCGAGAAGCCGGCGGACGAGACGGAGGGAGTGACGTAGGGGTTCACGAAGCCATAGTGGGCATCGTAGGGAGCCTTTGAGGGGGTCAATTGCATGTTGGGCGGGCCGGCGGGAGGCGGCAGACATACGTTGACGGGCAGGGTGTACCACTCGTGGTCCATGTCGTCGACCTGGGCAGTGGATACATAAGGCATTGGGGACTCGGAGGCGGACATGGTGAGGTAAGAGCTAGCAGACGGGAAGAGGTGTGTCTGACAAAAGAGGCGGGTTGAAGCTGACGGCGGCCGCGACTATTTGTCTGGCAGCCAATCTTGGGATCGATCTGGGAGAGGTAGGACGGGTGTCGGCGCGAGTCACGGCGCGCGCGAGATCCAGATCAGGCAGGCTATGCGGGAGGGCTGAGCGCAGGCTGATGGCCCCAGAGCAATCTCGTGGGATTTGCGTGAGGACGGATAAGGCGCACACGCAGGCAGGGACGCAGCAGGGACGCAGGCACGCCAGCAGGCGCCATCGCGGTGTGGCTAGGGCCATCCAGATTTAGAAGATGGTGGAGCCGCGGCCGTTGCTTGCTCGCAGCGACCATTCCCGGGGCTGCGGCGCGGCGAGGGCGCCTCAGCGGTAGAGACCGTCCGTCCCTGCGCAAGCGATCGCCGCCGGGGTCTGGCGGTGCGAGAGCGAGCTGTGGAGCGTTGGAGGCCGAAGGATCGCCATCCCGGCGCGTTGCTGGGTCGCTTGAAACGGCTTCGAGGCTTTGTGCCCGGCCGGCCCATGTGGCAGGGTCGCCGATGCGCATGGGGGCGTTCCAGCGCGCCGTCTGCCGGGGCGCGCCCGCGGGCTCGGTGCTTGGTGTCGCATGCCTGCGCAAGTGATGATGGCAGCCCTGCCGCAGCCCGCGTCGCGTCCGGCGGTGAGCTGTGAGCTGTGAGCTGTGAGCTGTGAGCTGCGATCAGACCGGCCGCCCTGCCCACGCCCATGCGCGGTGGAGCGGTGCTGGTGCTGGAGGCCACGGGCGCAGCGGTGGGCTGGAGCAATCCTTCCGCAATGCTCCCAGCGCGCCCGTTTCAAGCCCGGCATGGCAATCCTGCGAACGGCTGTCTGGCACGGTGCCTGCGGTGGGCGTGCGGGTGTCGTGGTCCATGTCGCTTCTCCACGCCAGCAGCCGTGACACGGCGTCGACTAATCTGCCACAATTTGGGGGCCGCCCGGCGGGGCTATGCGGGCCCGATGCGTTAATTGGCCCGCTTGTGCGCCCAAAAATAGCGCGCGACACCGACTCGTCCCCGGCTTTGCTCCCTGCTCGAGTTAATGGCGGATAAAAGCCCCCGAAGGATTCTTACCGCCCAAATTGCACATCACTCGCAGCTTCTATCTTTACGCTGCCACTCCCCACACTGCTCTGACGTCGTGCTCAAACGGCCTCTGTGCTCTGCTTTAAGCTTGCCTGGGCCACTCAGCGCCGCCGGACGCGCACGCCTGGGCCAGCCGGGCCGCGTTTGCAGTCTGCAATCGAGTCGCGCGTGATGATAGCGCAAACAACGTCACGCCCGCTCCCAACCTCGCCGCCGCCTCTGCACTCCGCCGTTGAAACAAGAAACGCGCACGAGGGCTGCCGCCGCCATGCGCTCTGCAGGCTCGCCGTTGCACACGCCGCCCCAGCTCGCCGCCCGCCCGTCGCACCGCATGCGGCGCGTGGCTGCTCGACGTCCTCGAGCTCAATCAAATACATGACGCGCCTGACATCAGAAAGTTTGACCTCCAGCTGCCGTCGACTGCCCTCGCTCGCCAGCGCTCGCACGAACGCCCGAGGGCACCGGACGAGACAAACGTGGCCGTGGCACGAACGCATTGCAGCCACCGCAACCACGACTCCACGCATGTCCGTCCGCATCGCGGGCGAGCGCCGACGCAAGGGGCCGCCGGCGCCGACGGCCGATCTCGGGGCATCCGAGTCTTACTCAGATCTCTGAATGCCCCGTCTATTCCTGTGACACGCGCACCTGCCTCAACCTCAGCAAAAGCATCGCCATAGTCTAGTCTGATGAAGCTCGTCTCAGCCGTCAGCCGTGTGTTTCTGCTTCAGGGAGGCCCAGCTGATGGCTGACGTCCATTTCCGAAACGGCAGCAGCAAGCTTGCCGGCCCGGAGCAGCGTCCGGCTTGCCGAATTTAGCACGCCCTGCAGCCGTCGTCCAACCACCGCGCGTGCGGGGCTATCCGTGAGGGCCGGCGCAATCACGACCAACTTCCGCATGCGTGCCCGCTCTGATCCTGCGAGCGAGCGCATGCCCTCTCCATTATCAATAGACCTGGCCCAACCCCCCGGCCGCGTCTGCCTTCTTGACGCCAAATCTCCGACCGAGAACGACCCATTGGCCCACGCTGATGGCAGCCCGCACTGCAGAAGGATTGTTCTGCACGAACGCCTCCCTGACCAGGTCCTTGGCCTTGTTCCAATCAACGAACCCTAATTCTTCCACATTCTCACGGGAGATCAGTCTGGCGAAGAGCTTGTGCAGGGCACCATTTTCCGGGAATAGCGTAGGTGCGGAGTATGGCTGCGTGTTTCGTCAGTGGCACTCGCTTCTGCATGTCTGCATGCAAGACAGGGCGCGACTCCAAACATGTCTAATGCAAATGCGAAACCGAGAAATGACGATGCGCCAGCAGAGTCAAGGGCAGGGGAGATCACCGCTCGAGAGAGCAGCCGACTTACATGCTTCTTTCTTTCGTACAGTTCGGTTGTGATGAAAGGCTTACTGGCTTCCCGTAGGATCCACTTCTCAACGAATCCCTGCTCCTTCTCATCCCACCTGAATTTGACGCTTGGCGGCAACCCATTCACATATTCCGTCAAGCGATGGTCCAGGAACGGTGTTCTTGCTTCCAGACTATGGGCCATTTCCGTGCGGTCGCCCAGGCAGGACAAGAAGCTGTTGGCCAGATGCCCTTTGGTCCATACATACATCGCCGAATGTAGAGGGTGCCACTTGTCCGTTATAAGCTCTCTGGTTCGGCCATCAACATTATGCGCAACGGTAAGTCGAGCATCACAAATGCC
The DNA here is from genome assembly GCA_021495925.1 of Diplodia intermedia. Taxonomy (NCBI): domain Eukaryota; kingdom Fungi; phylum Ascomycota; class Dothideomycetes; order Botryosphaeriales; family Botryosphaeriaceae; genus Diplodia; species Diplodia intermedia. The sequence continues at coordinate 15,934 of JAKEKT010000156.1, read as the reverse complement.
GTAGGCATCGTAAGCCCACGGTGCGTATACATCAAAGCCCCACGCTGTCATATACTGCGGTGTTTTGATACCGTTGAGCATCCGCACCGCAACCGAATCGCCGGTTTTGGCGCTGTCCATGCCAATGGTCCTGTAGTTCCGCTCCGTCAATTCTTCAGTCTCCTCACGGAGCTTATCACGTTGTTCATCCGACATAGCATTTGCTGGCCATGCAAGGTCAGGTTCCCGAAGGTAGTCGGGAAGATACGTGGGATAACCGGCGAAATTCTCGTCGGAGCCTTCGCCTGTCAGGACGACCTTGAACCCCGCTTCGCGTGGCACTTCTGAAAGTGCAAACTTTCCAACGTAGTTGAGGTCCGCATTGTGGTGTTCGCAGTGGTAAGTCGCGTCTTCGAAATATGCTGCAAGCTCAGCCTCTCCCATATGCTTCTTGTGGAATTTGACTCCCAGAAAGTCCGCAGTACGATTAGCAATTGCTGTTGTTTGTCAGCTTCTCCTGCACTCAAACTTGAAGGAGTTACGTTCCTTACCTGATTCATCGTAGCCGCTATCCTCGTCGAATGCGATGCCAAAGCAGCTCACGCGGTCTGTTTCCTTCTCATTGCCAATCTTCTCCCCCCTTTCTTTGACCAAATGCGTCACCATTCCTGCAATCACCGATGAGTCGATGCCGCCACTGAGATAGATGCCCACCGGCACGTCCGCACGAAGTCGTATCCGAACAGCTTCGAGCAGCCGCTCCCGGACACCCTCTATCATCTCATGTTCACTCCTCCGATCCGGGATCCTCTTGAGTGAAATTTTAGCAACCAACCCAGCATAGCCAACGGCAAGCGGCCAGCATACCTTGTCCGGATATTCGATATCCCAGTAAATCCTCTCCTGCACATCCCCAAACCCCTGGCAAATGAGATAGTGCCCCGGCCGCACCTTCCGCACACCTCGAAAAAGCGTACGCTGATCATGGTTCCACCCGGCCTCCAGCAAGCTCTTGACATCCCACTCCGGCGTCCACCCGAACGGCAACCACGCCTTCGCCTCCGCCGCAATCTCGAGCCGCCTCCTTTCCCCGTCGACGCGCCAGAACAGCGGCTTGATGCCGTAGCGGTCGCGCGCGGCGACGAAGAGCCGCGTCCGCGCGTCGTACAGGCAGAGCGAGAACTCGCCGCGCAGGCGCGACAGGAAGGAGAGGCCGTGCTGCAGGTAGAGGGCGACGACGAGCTCGCAGTCGCTGCGGCCGGCGAAGGCGTAGGCGGGTTGGCGGTCGTGGACGAGGGCGCGCAGGGCGTCGTAGTCGTAGAGCTCGCCGTTGACGACGGCGTGGATGGCGGCGTCGGGGGAGGAGAAGGGCTGCGCGCCGGTGGGGGCGAGGTCGTTGATGGCGAGGCGGACGTGGCCGAGGGCTGGATGGTTGAGGGGGGGGAGAGGAGGTAAGCGTCTTTTTCCAAGGGAGTCCCGCAGTAGTGGCCGGTGCTGGATGCGAGGGGAGGGAGGGAGTAGTGCGTACCAACTCGGTTGTCTGGGCTGATCCATTGACCCCGCGAGTCTGGGCCGCGATGCCTGATTGCTTCAAGGCTGGCGTCGAGCTCTTGGGAAAGCTTGTCCCTGTCGATTCCCGAGGGTTTGCCCTGATGGACGATGCAACTGATTCCGCACATAATGATGGGGAGTTCGACCGCAACTGTGCTGCATGCCCAAAGGTTACACGACAATGTGGATTAAATCAAAAGGTGGTGAGATCGATGACACTCAGCAGTAGTTTAGTTGATGTCTCGATTCAACCAGCGGTGACGTAGGTGTGTCTGTTAGTGTGTTTGCAAACGGCAGGCGGGAGCACGTCTTCTGATCTTGCAAGTAGTGGAGTGCATTTTTAAACTGCGGATTCATCAGGTATAGGGTTGTACAAGCAAGCATCTGGACGTAGATGCGAGTTTTGATATTGCACAGATATCCGGACGTAGGATGCCAAACTTTCCTTTCCTGTGCTTCAATATTTAGAAAAAAGTGCCTCTGCCACGACAGGTCATGGATTGGCTGAAGTACCACCTGTAGCCCATGGCCTCAAAATGGTTAGCCAAACATATACGTGAACGCATTGATGAGCTATAAGCATTCTTTGATTCCAGAAAGTTACTACGGACGGGAGGAGACGGAGATGGACGCAGGGTAGCTGACGTCATGCGGGCACATGGTAGGTGGGGAAGGCATGACTTCGCGCGACCGCGGCGCGCCTTCACGCGTCTCCGTGACACCTCCGCGCGCCCCTCTACTTCCCACCTAGACAACCCCGTCGCGACATAAACATCGATGGCAACCGTTACGAAAAAGCCGTCGCGGTCTACAGCTACCCGGCGCCATCATCGTCCGGCTGCTGAGGAGGTAGTGGACCGAATGGAGGGGGAGTACGAAGGCAGCAGCGACCTGGAGATCACGAATGTCGTGCGCAAGGAGGTGGACCTTGACTCTTACGTTCACAGTGAGCACCGAAAATATTCCATTGGAATGCTCACCATGCATATCGCTCACTTTTTGACAAAGATGTCGTCGAGGAACCTGACGATGGTTCTGAAACCGCCGATGAAACCGACAGCGCCGAAGACGAGGACAGGATGTCGGAACGGCAGAGTCACGCCGAGCCGCGGAAGGTCGAGTTTTCCGACGATGACGATGCAGGAGCCGCCTACAATGCATTCAAGAACCGGAAAGCAGTCAAGAGGAAGCGTGCTGCAGCCATCTCGCGGATTGCCAAGGCCAAGGCTTCAGGCAAGTCGACCATGGTTGGGCGCCGCGTTCGTCCCCGTAGGTCGGAAGGAGACGGTGATAAACCTGGTCTGAACAGGCAGAGGACATATGGAGACGACAGCGATGGAGATGCCGAGGAGCTGATGGACGAAGTCCTCCCCGACTACATCAAGAAGAGGAAAACTAAATTCGAGGATGCACGAGAGAGAATGGGCGAGGCTGGACTTTTGATCCCTCCAGACTTTGACGATGTCGATTTCTCAGACGACGAAAGGTTGGAGCACCTCCGCGAGAAGCCATCTTTTCCCGACAGAAAGCCTCTCCGAAAGTACGAGGATATCGTCATTCCGACAACAGCAGGTGTGATACCCGCATCGCATGCTCAATGGCTTCGCGACTATCAGATCAAAGGTGTGGAGTTCCTACACGAGAAGTTCGTTTATCAGCGGGGTGGTGTACTCGGCGACGACATGGGCTTGGGCAAAACCATTCAGGTCATTGCCTTTCTCACTGCCGCCTTTGGCAAGACGGCAGATGAGCGTGATCACAAGCGTATGCGTAAAATGCGCCAGTACGACCGAGTCTATCCGAGAGTTCTTGTTGTGTGTCCTGGTACTCTATTGGCGAATTGGAAGTCCGAACTCACCGATTGGGGCTGGTGGCATGTTTACACCTACCATGGCTCACCTGCTGATAAGGACGCAGCGTTGCGAGCAGCCCTCAAAGGACGTGCCGAGATCGTGCTGACAACGTACACCACGTACCGGAATAACAAAAGCAAGATCAACACTGTTGACTGGGATTGCGTGATTGCGGACGAATGCCACATCATCAAGACTCGAACATCCGAGATAACCCAGGCCATGAACGAAATCAATTCTCTTTGCAGGATAGGTCTGACTGGGACTGCGATTCAAAATAATTATTACGAATTATGGACGCTGCTCAACTGGACGAACCCTGGCAGGTTTGGCGCGCTCGCAACCTGGAAGCATTGCATTAGCGATCCCCTCAAGATGGGTCAAGCCCATGATGCCACCTATCAACAGCTAGCCAAGGCCAGGAAAACGGCAAAGTCCTTGGTCAACAACCTGCTCCCTCAGTTCTTCCTCCGGCGGATGAAGTCGCTGATTGCCCATGAACTTCCAAAAAAGAGCGATAGAGTTGGTAAGGCAAAGCTTGGTCCGTGGTAATCAGAGACAGTCCTAACAGTCTTCATAGTGTTCTGCCCCCTTACGGAATCGCAATCCGAAGCATATGAGAATTATGTCAGTAGCGATCTTGTCGAGTACATACGGCAGTCTACGGAGCCTTGCGACTGCGGCAAGCCTAACAGTAAGCGAGGATGGTGCTGTTATACTGAGATTCCCGGCCATACCAAATGGCAGAATCATGTGTTTCCTTCCATGGCAACTCTACAGAAGCTCTCCAACCACCTAGCGCTCATCATTCCAAGCAGTGTCGACCCGCAGGAGAGACAGGCCCGAGACCTCGAGACTTTACAGATCACCATGCCAGATCAGTGGAAAGACCTTTACCGTCAACGAGACAGCATCATGAACTTTGCAAAGCAGGAATACTGTGGTAAATGGAAAGTCTTGAAGAGACTCCTCCAATTTTGGCATTCGAATGGCGACAAAGTCCTGGTTTTCAGCCACAGCGTGCGGCTTCTTCAGATGTTGCGGATGCTTTTCGTGAGCACGACATCCTACAATGTCAGTTATCTTGACGGTTCGATGAAGTACGAGGACCGCCAACAAACCGTCAATGACTTCAATGCCGACCCTAAGCAGTTTGTGTTTCTCATCAGCACAAGAGCTGGCGGTGTGGGGTTGAACATTACTTCAGCAAACAAAGTCGTGGTGTTTGATCCTAATTGGAATCCTGCATATGACCTGCAAGCCCAGGATCGAGCGTACAGGATCGGACAACACCGCGACGTTGAGGTCTTCCGTTTGATCAGTGCAGGCACAATCGAGGAAATAGTCTACGCGCGTCAAATTTACAAACAGCAGCAGGCCAATATCGGGTACAATGCTTCCAACGAGCGGCGTTACTTCCGTGGAGTCCAAGATCAAAAAGAACAGAAGGGAGAGATCTTCGGACTTGTAAACCTCTTTTCCTACCAAGGCGACAATATAGTGCTTCGAGACATTATCAACAAGACCAATGTCGCGGAGTCCAAGGCTGGTGTCACAGTGGTCGGCATGGACGGATACAGCCAACACGACGACGATGACCCTCTGTTAGATGGCGACCGCGAAGACGCCGTAATGAGCCAAATATCGGACATGATCAAGAGTGGAAGCATCGACGAACTAACGAAGGACATCAAATCCGCTCCGAAAAAGACGGATGCTGTCCAGGCAATCCTTGCAGGCGCTGGCGTGCAGTACATGCACGAAAATTCAGAGGTCATCGGCACTTCGAAAGTGGAAGCACGCCTTAGTAGGAGGGCGGCAGAGAACGAGAACGACATCGACTACATCGACAAGCACGTCTTTGCGCCGAGTCAAAGTCAGGCAGGAAGAGGCGAAGGCGACGGCGACGTCGACCTCGACGATGGCGCAAGCGATGAAGAGACGCAGGCCATCAGGTACAGATACAGACCGGCTGAAGAGGTACGGATGCGCCAGCTCTGCACGATGGCGAAGATGTTCGACTTCGATGATGTCACGGAATTTGCATTGGTAGTCGAGAGCTGGACGCAGGAGCAACGAAGGAACTGTCTTGACAAATTCTACAGTCTCAGGAGAAGGCAGCTCGGCTCAGGTGGGGTGGAAAAGGGGGAGAGGTGAGGGCGAGGTGTCCTTTTTAAGCCGTTGTTACCCCTCGGCGACAGAATTTTGAGGTTGCAACAGGGCAGCTGGAGAACCGCGGCTGCGCTGGCCGCGATCTGCGGAAGCGAACGGCAGCCCCGAGCGTCGCAGTGACGTTGATCGCGGCGAAAGTTTCAGACGAAGGCTGCAAGAGCTGCTGTTTGACGTTTCCCGGCCGCTTCCCCGCGGGAAAACAAGACGGGCTTGGCGGGGCGCTCAATCGGACGGCGGAAGCTGATTGCATCCGGAGACGAAGAACCCATACACGTAGATTTGTACGCCCGGTGACGCTGATCATCCCCTATCCGCTGATTCGTATCATGGGGCTCAGGCGGGCCGAGGGAGCTGCCGTGCAAAACGGGCGGCGGCAAGCTGTAGGCTTACGTAGGGCGCTGTCACGCCAGTCACGTCGCGGAGAGGGGTCTGCTGACGGGGGCGGCTGCAGGGCGCGACCGGCCGGCTACAAGCATGAGGCGCGACGGCGACAGCGCAGTCCGGGACAATTAGGCAGCAGATTTCTTTGTGCGTTGGTGCTGGTTGGGCGTGGGTTGTTCACAAGCAATAAACATGGGCCAGAAAATACCCCGCCGGCCGCCGCTAACGAGCCCACTTGCGCCCACCCGCGTCATCCTCTACACTTGAAAGTCCTTCGTGGGCCCGCCCTGATGCCTGCCGCACAGCCTCTCGCACCCTAAACCTCCACACTCCCGTCGACGACCCTTCAATCCCCCACGAACCTCGCCACCATGGTGCTCGGCCACGGTCACCGCCGACACTCGCTGTCCAGCAGCCGCGGATCCACCGACGACTTCCGCGACAACTCCACCGTCACCGGCGAAGACGAGACCATCGTCGACTCGGAGCAGAGCAATGGTACGTCGCGCCGCCTCGCCGACCTTCCCAAGCATCCACGGCCCGGAAACTGACGAGCCGCCTCTCCTGCAGTTCTCACCCACATCATCTCGCAGCTGCGGCCCGGCGCGGACCTCAGCCGGATCACCCTCCCTACCTTTATCCTGGAGCCGCGGTCGATGTTGGAACGGATAACGAAGTGCGTCTGCGGTTCCCTGCTCCCCCGAGGCGCCCAGGGAGGAGAAAAGGAGCTAACTTGGCCGCCTACTCAGCTTCATGGCCCACCCAGAGACCCTGCTCCCCATGCCGGACATCGAAGACCCCGAAGAGAGATTTTTATCCGTGGTGAAGTTCTACCTCAGCGGATGGCACATCAAACCGCCGTATGTACGCTCTGCGCAGCGAAAAGGCCCTTTGTTGTCCAGTGCCCTCGATACTGACCCTTAGGCAGCGGTGTCAAGAAGCCCCTCAACCCGATCCTCGGCGAGACCTTCACCTGTTACTGGGATTATCCGGACAAGACTAGAGGCTACTACATCTCCGAGCAGACTTCGCATCACCCCCCGAAGTCCAGCTATTTCTTCATGGCTCCAGAGCATCACATCCGCATCGACGGCGCTCTCAAGCCTCGCAGCAAATTCCTGGGCAACTCGGCGGCAAGCATGATGGAAGGTCTGGCCGTGATGACTTTCCTCAACCACAACGAGAGATAGTATGTATTGCTATAACGTGGCCGGGCTGGGAGTCGTCGCTAACCGGAGGTGTAGCTTCATCACGCAGCCCAACATGTACGCACGAGGAATCCTGTTCGGAAAGATGAAATACGAGCTCGGCGACCACAGCTATGTGCGATGCCCAGAGCTGGGCTTGGAGGCCGATCTCGAATTCAAGACCAAGGGCTGGGTTGGAGGTACCTACAACGCCATCGGCGGATACATCAAGGATTCCAAGACGCAGAAGAATTTGTATGAGCTTTCTGGACTGTGGACCGGCGAGATGTGGGCCAAGAACCTTACGGTAGGTGGGAATTCGGCGGCAGAGCTTTCACCCGCACCACAAGCGCGTGCTCCGCTAACACGTTATACCAGACCGGAAAGAAGCAACTGCTGTTTGACGCGACGAACGCCAGGGAGACGGCGCCATCGGTCCGCCCCCTCAAGGAGCAAGAAGACCGCGAATCTCAGAAGCTATGGCAGAAGGTTACTGCGGCTATCAAGCAGAGGGATCAGATCGTAGCCACAGATGAGAAATCAAAGATTGAAGACATGCAGCGCGAAGAAGCAGCGAAGCGCGTGGACGACGGTGTTGAATGGCACCCTCGGTTATTCAGGCCTGTCCAGGGAGGCCCGGGAGGCTCGGAAGAGGGCATGGAGGATCTGGATTTCATCATTCGCACCAAAATGTAAGTGGAGCGTGATCCCACAGTCAGCCGACCGCAATCGCCGGGAGACCCGGAGTCTGCCGGAGATGTGCTAATTCGCCTTGTTTGCAGCGACGGAGCCACGTCGGAGGAGCAGACGAAGCAGATTCTCAATATAGCCGCGATACTTCCTGGGCAGACGGTAGAGCGTAGGTTCCCGATACCTGAACGGAAGACCGAATCCCAGCACCAGAACCAGACAGAAGACCTGATCGACTTTGGCCAGCATGACGCATCGACGGCGAAGACGGGGCCCGGGTCCCTCGAGCGGCAAGATTCCGATACCAACTCTGTCGATGAGTTTGTCGATGCCGAGTCGTGAGCGGGTTGACTTCGAAAATGCGCGGTCGTGGTTCGCAAAGATCTCCTTTCGCAGGCTTTCAGGTAGACTTATCATCTCGGCCGCGGTGTGAGGGTGGATGTTGCGGGGGGCTGGAGGATCCAGCGAGAAGACAGGTATACTTATTTAACTTTGGTTTCCTATCTCTCTGTTCGCCTGTTTTATACCGACAAAGAATCGATTGGCCCTTAACGGTTCAATTTCAAGGGAATTTTTTATTTACTCCGCGACTGGGAGAGCGAGCGCGCAGAAGGATGATTTGCATGTTTTTGGCAGCGGTTCTTCAAGGGAGGGATGCTAAAAGAAAGGCGTAATTGATTCGTCAAGTTGTTTGTCGTGTTTGCGTTTGTCTAATCCGTCTTGTTTTCCATGGCCGAATCCGATCTTTCTATACGCTCTATGTCTGTTTCCCTCTTAATCCCTCTAGCCCCAAGTCATGATTCCCGTCTCCAAGAATACAGATATCAGCAACAACATCCCACTCCTCTCTATCAAAATGCACATATATGTTGAAACCCTGCGAGATTTGAGCCATCTGAGCTCCGTCGAGGAGGCTACACTCTCCCTACGTGTGTAGTTGAATCCAGTGTCCGGACGTATTCGTCCGCGTTCAAGCCTCACATCTACGTGCGGACATTGGATTCCGCCACCCACGCAAGCATGGCTCATTTCGTTTTTTTTTTCTTTGGGCAACCCGCCGTGTGTGTATGCATGCAAAAAAAGTCAAGACCTCGGGCAAAAAACAACTCATTTCGACTCCCCCGCAGGTTTCTTGTCCTCCTGCACCGGCGGCAGCGCCATGCCCAGCATGAAGGCGGGCTCGTCGACGTTGCGGTGCTGGTAGCTCAGCACGCCGACGCCGCCGGGCTCGAGCATCATGCTCAGCGGGAAGTCCATGGGGTAGCGCAGCCAGCGCTTGGTGAAGGCGCGCAGCAGGTGGCCGTGCGCAACAAGGACAACGTCGGCGGGAGCCTCGCCGCCATGCATGCACGGCGCCTGCAGCGCGCGGATCTCGGCGATCAGCGCGTCCAGCCGCGCCGTGACCTCGGCGGGCGTCTCGCCCTCCTCGCAGCCGTCGCGCCAGATGTCCCAGGGGCGGCCGTCGGCGTCGAGGCCGCGGGCGGCGCGGCGCGCGCGGATCTCGGCCGTCAGCAGGCCCTCGTACGCGCCGTAGTCCCACTCGGCCAGCGCGGCCGTCGTCGTCACGCGCGCCGCGGCGTGCAGGTCCGCCTGCGAGTGCGCCGGGAAGAGCAGCTCGAAGGTGCGCTGCGCGCGCGTGCGCGGCGAGATGTAGACGCGGCCGAGCCGCGCCGGGTCGATCAGCTTCTTCGCGCCGACGAGCGCGCGGCCGCTGCCCAGGACTTGCTGCTCGCCCTTGGGCGTGAGCGGGAGGTCGGTCGTGCCCGTGTAGCGGCCGTTGATCGTCCATTCGGTTTCGCCTGTTGTGATGGGGTGGTGAGCGGTGGTGTGAGATGGGTGAGGGGGTTTTTGTGGATGGTATGACGCGTGAGGGTTCAGTCGGGCGTCGTTGCGTTTGCCGGGGGAGAGGGGGGGAACAGTGAATGCGTGGGGTTTGGGGTTCTGGTTCCGTGGTGGTTCATCTTTGCGGATGTTTTGGCGGCGTTCATGGCGCATGTACGAGGACGTCGACGTGAGAGCGGTTGCGGTGGTGCTGGGGTTGTTGGGCGGCGGGCGGTGAAGAGCGGAAAATGGAACGTACCATGGCGGGCGAGGTAGACGCGCGGAGTTCCTGCGTCCTTATCCGACATTGTGGTTCCGAGGGGCTGGGTTTTGGGACAATCGGATCTCCCTAGCGATGGGACAGAGGAATCTACGGGAGAGATGATGATGCGATGAGGGCTGCGTGCTGCCCCTCGGTGTCGGTGGCGGCGGACCCACCCCACCGAACGAACCGCCGCGGCTGCAGAAAAACCGCGCCGAGTCAAGCGGTCCGCCACTCCTCCACTGGTTTGACAAGGCCCCCGACAAGGCACGATTGACAGGCTGGCCCACGTCAGCGGCTTCGTGGCCCGGCTTGCCGTCCCCGCATTTTGGGCACATCACTGGGCTTGCGACTGATTCACGGCGCCATGTTTGATGTCACTGCAGCTCTGGACGAGATTAACTTCATTACCATTGCGAACAGGAGCTAAATGTTGGATATCTGCAAAATCAAGAATAGGAGCGCACCATGGCCCGGTCGGCAAGCTGCTTGCGCGCCTCCTCCGCCAGCCTTCGTGGTGCGCGCACCGCGAAGCGCGCCTCCTCGCCGCCGTCCGTCCACGTGTCGTAGATCTCGTCCCTGTACGTCTCGGAGCGCGTGACGGCCACCTTGCCGGCGAGAATGCGCTCAAACAGGCCGCGGACGGCGTCGAGCATCTCCTCAGCGTCGGCGCGCACGGTGCAGTGGCCGCAGCACAGCTTGACGCGGCGGTGGACGCCGCAGAAGTCGTGGTTGTAGTAGTTGAGCGAGTCGGCCAGCATGTATTCGTTCTCGTGGCGCACGAAGCGCAGCATCTTGCGCAGAGAGGCCATGAAGTCCACCCAGTCGCCCTCCTTGGGGAAGATGATGGCCATGGCGTCGGGGCCGCGCTCGTAGAACGAGTCGCCGACGTAGAGGTAGCGCTCGTCGTGATCGTACCAGGCCAGCTCGTCGGGCGTGTGGCCGGGCGTGTGCAGCACCGTCACGTCGAGCTTCTGGCCGTCGTGCACCAGGGCCTCGCCGTCCTTGGCCCAGCGCGAGACGCGGTACTTGGGCGGCGTGAGGCCATGGAAGGCGCACAGCGAGTGCTCGTCCAGGTGCTGGGTGGCAAAGGACTCGCAGTGCGCCGAGGCGACAATGGTGCATGGGGCGAGCGGCTTGGAGGCGGCGTCGGAGCCCCGCATAGTCCGGGCCAGGGCCAGCGTCTCGGAGAGCGGCATGGTGGGGAACTGCTCGATGCCGCCGATGTGGTCGTAGTGGCAATGGGTCACGACGACGACGTACTGGCGCTCGGGGTGGCCATACTGGTCGCGCGGATTGAGCGGGCGGTCGTTGTTGGCGGCGACGGGGAACTCCTCGACGAATTCACGCAGCTTGGAGAGCTGGACCGAGGCGTCGCGCGGCGAGTTGCAGCCCGTGTCGGACAGGATCAGGAGAGGCAGGCGCGGGTGCAGCTTGGCGTAGATGAAGGGACGCTCGGCGAAGCTGTCATCTTCCTGGATGAGAAAGGTGGTCCGGTTGAGGCGCGAGGCAGCGAACGAGGTCGACGGCGCTGGGGACGGCTTGCTGGACATCAGTACAACAAGGAAAAAGAAAGGAGAGAGGCATGATGCTTATGAGCACCCGCGCTCGCCGTTATTTCTGCGGTGGTTCTATTTGACCGAGGTGCTCGTCTTCCATGCGGACAGATCCAGCAGCTGGCCGTCAATGGTCCGCTTAGCGACTGGGGGGAAGGCGGGACGAGGCGAGTTTGGGGGCCAAACACCTGCCTGTCGATCTCCCCGACTCTTCCTCGCCCCCGACCCCGACCCTGCATCTCCACCGCACTCGCGACCGACATGCAACCGAGAGATGTGCCTGTGTCCAAGATTCAATGCTCACTGACGCGATTGCCGTCGCGACTGCCTGCTGCTCGGCACGCGCGACACAAGCTCCACATCTTTGACGTAAGCTCCCGCCGCTTCGCTCTCGGCGCCTGACCATCACCATAAGCAGCGCTTGACAATCCTCCTCGGATCTCGATGACTCTCCGTACATTGGCCACGTCCGTGTCAGCTCAGCCTTACGCCTCAAGCTAGGAACACGCGCCTCTCGCGCCGCAAAGCTCGCGCCTTACTTCTGCTCCGAGAACATGATGACATGCTCCTTGGAGCCGCTGCCTTCCGTCAGGCCCCCATCACCGGGCTACCGGCGTCAACGATGCTGCATTTTCACGGCTTACACCGCGTCGAGTCACACAGCCGCATGCAGTTGAAAAGGTCTCAGCCTCGTGCTTCAGTTCCCGCAAAGCCGCCGCGATCCCGACACTCAAGTTGGCGTGTGAGCGCTCTAAACAGGACTGCAATTATCGCCTTGGCGGTCTCAAAAATTCATCCCCGCATTTCTGCAGGGAAGAAGCTACGAGATCTCCATCGCTTAGCCCGTCCGAACGCCATGGCCATGGGGGTTTCAGCTCTTCAAAAAGCGGCTCCCAGGATACGATAATCGGGCGGCTTTGTTGCTTTTCCTGCCCCCATGCCCCGTCGTCCCGTCAGCCCGCGCTCCTCCGTGAACTTTGGGTCAGCACAGCACGCCTGCTGCTGCCATTCCCTCCTAATGCCATAGCCTGCTCAAGAACTTGTCAAGTCTCCTAAACAGCCTGTGATGCTAACCTTGATTTTGAGAAGAAACAACTGACGAGACAATTGACCCACGAAATATGGCTGGATCTAGACACATCTGAGATGGAAAGCTCTTTCCCGCTACAGCGAGCCTTATCCTATTCATCAGCATCAGCTCGGCGATTGTCTGACCGTATAGCCCCGCATCGGAATGCTCCACCGCCACTTAGTATTGAGACTGCGCCTTCGGACAGGGGTTTACTGTCCATCTCAATGGCCAGACGCATGTGAAGTCTGGAAAGGCACACGCGATAGGCTACGGAGGTCCCCTGCCGGTGAAGCTCACTGGGCCGCCTTCAACGCTGTGTGACAAGAAATGCTTGTCCAAGGCGTCGGCTATGTCAGCAGGATGCAGCTTTTGAGACAATGTTGTTTACCAAGATCAGTATTTCTACCGCCCAATGCTCTCTCTTCTGGATAAGCGGGCGTCTCATCCAGTTCTTTCTCCCTCAAACTTGCTCGTCTTCACGCGATGGGCTTCTTCAAGAATTGCTGGGAGCTGTTTTTGCATCTTCCATACTTTTCTCCGTTGAATGGTGGCTTCGACCGGGATGGCTCACAGCTTCCGCTCTCTTCCAGCCCGAGTGGCGGCGTAGTCATCCGCCCGGAGAATGCTTCACCTGGCTTCACCTGCTCGTATCCGAGCATGGACGGCTGGGAGAGCTGTAATTCCCCTCACGACAGAAGCTGTTGGCTGAAAGACTCCAAAGCGAGACAGCCTTATTTCTCACAGTACGACATTCACACAGACTGTATGTTTCGTTCCCCATCTCTGCGGTTGGCTTTCGGAAAACGCATGCTAAACTACTCATAGATGAGACTATCTGGCCAAAGGGCGTGACCAGGGAGGTAGGTAATGGATGACATGTTTTCGCGATATTTGCTGATTACGGCAGTACTGGATCAACCTCAAAAATCAGATTGTAAGTTCTCACAGATCATACGCCCTTATGCCGTGCCCTTTAGCTGACGCATGCAGCTCTTCCCCGATGGATATTCCAAGCCATATGGCAAAGTCATCAATGATACATATCCGGGTCCCCTGATCGAGGCTTGCTGGGGTGATGAAGTTGTCGTCCACGTGACGAATTATCTTCAGACAAATGGCTCTACGTGAATACGCCCACCCTTGACGTGCTCTAGATCATGTCTGACACCGGATTAGGATCCACTGGCATGGTGTAAGACAACAGTACAGCAACGAGATGGATGGAGTGAACGGTCAGTCCCTTTCAAACTCCGTGTACATGACAAAGTTTATCTGACATTTTCCAGGAATAACGCAATGTCCCATTGCTTATGGCGACACCTTCACCTATCGCTTCAGGGTGACGCAGTATGGAACGACGTGTAAGTGGCCTCGGTTTTGAATGACGGTCAGACACTGAGAAATAAAGGGTACCACTCTCACTACTCCCTTCAATATCCCGACGGTGTGGCCGGACCCCTCGTCTTCCACGGCCCTACATCAGCCGATTGGGACGAAGAATGGGAAACCCCCCTACTGATGACGGATTGGGTCCACGACTCGGCTTTCGGCATCTTCCCAACCAAAGAACTCCGCGGCGTGGTTCCCAACGGCGACAGCATTCTGCTGAACGGCCATGGACACTTCAATTGTTCCTTAGACCCACTAAATGATCCATCCCGGTGTGCTCCGGGGCATGGATCCTACTACAACCGAACCTTCCAGAAGGGTAAAAAGTATTTGATACGGCTAATCAATACCTCTGTTGGGGCGGCGTTTATCTTCAGCATAGACGGACACAAGATGAAGGTCATATCTACAGACTTCGTACCCATCGAGCCCTACGAGACGAATGCAGTTCTGCTCAATATAGGTATGGACAACTGTTCATGATGGAAGCTTTGAAGACGTTGACACCACTGACATGGCTCAGGCCAGCGCTACAATATCATCATCGAGGCCAATGCTGATCCAGGCGATTATTGGATCCGCACAGAGATCCCAAGAGGGCCAGGAGGGTGTGGAAATGTTACCGACAGGAACGGTGATGTCACAGGCATCCTTCGCTACGACGCCAGCAGCACGGCGTTACCCACTTCGTCCAAAAACAAGTATGAGTCTGACTGTCACGACGAACCAAAAGAGTTGCTGGTTCCCATTCTCCCCTGGATGGTCGACCCGCATCCGCAAAACGACGTGCATAACAATACATACGAAGCCGGAATCACCGAGGTCCAATATCACAATGCTTTCCGCTGGGATCTGACCGACACACCCATGTGGCTTGATTTCTCCAACCCCACGATACTGAACCTGGAGAACACAACTTGGAATCCCGAATACGCCGTCATAGACTGTTCGTATCCCGTCCTCTACCCTTGAACCCTTCTCAACTTCCGGCCCAATGCATTCCCTAACTGACTTGTAATGAATTAGACAACTACGACCGCGGCTTCGTCTATCTCGTCATTACGGGTAACCTGGATCGGCTGGGCGACGGAAAACGGGAGGTCCCTGCTGGCCACCCGATCCACCTGCACGGGCACGACTTCGCGATACTGGCGCAGGAGAACCGCACGTACGATGAGCTCGTCGACCCAGTCCAAACGTTCAACCTCACCAACCCCCCGCGTCGTGACGTCGTGTTTTTACCATCCAACGGCTTCGTGGCCCTGGCGTTCAAGCCCGATAACCCAGGCATCTGGTTGGTGCACTGTCACATCGCCTGGCATGCTAGTTCCGGTGAGCATGTTCTCATCCTTGATCCCCTTCCCCTTGCTCTGAAATCGAAGCAATGACGGGCTTTTCATGTTGCTGTATTCCGGAATGGTCCCGAACTGATTCGTTTTATCTTTTCCTGCAGGTCTCGCCTTACAGATCCTGGAAAGGCAGCCGGATATCCTCGACTCTATTGGCACCCTGGAGGCTACGAATCGTACGTGCGACGGTTGGGACGCGTATGTAAAGGCACATCCGATTGATCAGGATGACAGTGGTATTTAAGTTGGATGGTACTTTTTTTTTTTCTCCTTTCCCTTTTCCGAATAATCTTTCCGAGGTGTTGTGGGGGAAAGCGTTCTCCGGCTATTCTTTACGGTGACCCGTTCTCAGCACATTCATTGTAATCTCCCCATTCAAGCCCTTATTCTCCTGGGAATGGCGCGTTCTCTGTCATTTAGTGCATCTCTCCCAGCTCTTCAGGTCTCACCTCCTCGCTCCTTCCGCTCCCCTGGATCAAGTGCCCGAGACAACACACAAGAGAATCAAGTCGTTTATATATACATAGTATAAAGATTATGCACTAAAAATTGCCTCCTGTGCCACACATCACGCATCTCGACTCCGAAGCCTGCGCCTCTGCCGCCCCTCAACCCCCAACCCGTGTGCGCCCGCCAAAACCGCCATCACGTCGTCGCCGACTCGCCCCGAAG
>JAKEKT010000155.1:0-49837 GCA_021495925.1 Diplodia intermedia | reverse complement strand
AAAATGCCCGCTCCACGAATGGAGAATCGGTAATTTGAGATTGTCCCCCAATAACCCCCAGAGTTCCCCGAGCTCCATCCCCCCTCCCTTCCGGCATCTGCCTCATAAAACATCTCTCACCGGGTGTGTAGTTGAATGCAAAATCCCGGACGTAAATGTACGGTTTAAATGCATGTATTTACGTCCGGATCTTAGATTCAACTACTCTCCACTACCACCGCCGCCGCCGCCGCCGCCGCCGACCAAACGCTCCTTCCGACTCATCACCTACGGACACGACGACGGCCAAATTACCGGGAAAAGAAGAGCAGCAGCAGCAACAGCAGCAGCAACCCATCAAAACCGGCGACGAGGCGAGGCGCTGGAGTTGGTTGTTGTCGTCGTGTTGTGCAGCGGGCCCGGTTTCCGATCAGCGGGGGATGGAGGAGGAAGAGGAGGAGGGGGTGGAGGATGAGTGGAGATGGGATGGTTGGCGGAAGGGGAGGGAGGGGAGAGGAGAGGAGAGGAGAGGAAGGGTGGTTTTTTTTTTTTCTGTTGTTGTGTGCTTGGTTTCGCGTTTGGGTTGGTTTGGTTTGGTTTGGTTTGGTTTGGGTTTCTCTTGTCTTTTGATGCGTGCTTGCTTGCTTGCTTGCATTATGTGGTTTGAGACTATGAATGAGGGAATGCGGGAACGGGACAGTCAGTAGGTGGGGTGATGTTAATGAAAGACTGGAGGGGGCTTCTCTGGGTTTGGGTTCAGGAGACGATAGTGGGATGTTGCGGTACGGTTGAAGGATCTGTAAGGGCCTGGCTCACAGCCGGTGGGTGATAGAAGAAGTTGTCCTGCCCGCATCTATCTCACACAGATATTCATGGAGGTAGTTGGACCCGGTATCCGGACGTAAATGCGGGTCTTAGATGCGTGCACCTCAACTAGACAGTGGATTCAACTACCCGTGTAAGAAGAGTGGAATCTTCTTTCACCGGCTGTGGGCATGTCACGATGATTCCGTAGATGCACCCGGTTATGCCATGTTTTTTTCTACCTGAAAAGACCCTTTGGACGAGCTTTGGAGAGAATCAGGATGGGGTAACTTTGAGTGCTTCTACTGCTCCCTCTTCTGCTCAACGTAGCTCTTCTTTCGGCCTCATCACTCTCCTATCCAAGGTGGCTTGTTCGTGAAGGTGGACCAATTTCCACTGCTCAGAGCAAGACCGTTTGCCAATCCTTGAGCGTGCGTGGTGTCTGGCATTGGGGACACGCAATGACTGTGCCCGAGCGGGCGCCAAGGTCGAAATCAAGCTGAACGAAGTGCGTGCCGAGCTTCTTGCTCCAGCACTGGTAATTCTTGCGAAGCAAGCTACCCGGGTTGAGGCGGGCCAGGTGGTAGAGGACGTCCTTGGCCAGGTCGGCGTGGGTTTCCAGCACGTCGTGGAAGTCGGCCATGTCGACGAGGGCGTGGAAGTGCTCGCAGACGACGTGGACGGCGGCGCGGCGCATGCCGTCCTGGTCGCCGGGCGGCGTGCAGCCGTAGACGACGTCGACGGCGTCGGCGAAGTCGGGGCTCTGCCAGCCCGTGGCCGCGAGCGCCGAGAACTCGTGGCGCGAGAACTGCTTCAGCTTGGGGATCTGGTAGACCTCGCCCATGGCGTAGGCCTGGGCGCTGAGCAGCAACGGGTGCTTGTGGCCCTTCGTGGTGTACGAGCCGGTGTACAGAAACACGAGCATGGCTTTGACTGCCTCGGGCTCGTCGTTCGGCAGGTTGATGGCACCGGTGGTGGCTTCCTGTCAGCGCAAATCAAAAAGGTGAGAGTGAGATGCGCCGCTAGAGGAAGGTGGGGTTGGCGGAGTCGGTGCATACCTTGAAGCCATGCTCAGGCTTGCAGGCATTGGCGAGGACTGGGCTCTGCCCACAGACGATGGCGCGGTGAACGTTGTAGCGGAGGCCGTTGCTGTCGTTGATGCGGAGGTCGCTGTAGCGCTCGCTGTTGAAGAGGCTGCAAGTGTTTCTGTCAGCTCACGCGGTTTACTACAGAGCATTGCGCAGGAAGAAGGCTTTCGTACCCTCCCAGGTCAGGCGCCAGCGCATATTTGTCTTCCGAGGCCATTTTGGCGGCCTGTCTGGGTTGCTCGTGCTGAAGGTTGTCGCGGAAAGTGGAGGTGAGAGTGTCGGGGTCCCAAGTGCTTGGGAGAGTTTATGAAGTGCAGCATAGCACGCTAAACCTATCTGGGGTGGCTGCGCAGCGGGTGACAAACGAGATTGGCCCGCCCGCATCTGCCTAACATAAATAGTCGAATACAAGATCCGGACGTACATGTGTGTATTTAAAACTCACATTTACGTCCGGATCTTGTATTGCACTGCCCTTGTAGGAATTGTGTATCATCCTCAGTAAGCTCAGTGGGCCAATTTCTACTGTCACTCGCTGTGGATGCGTGGGTGAGTACGTGAGTGAAAGAAGATGGCATTTCCTACGCTCTGGTTTGTCCTGGAGCCTTCTGGAAAACAGAACGTGCGAAACACAGTTGGCATGACGACAGTGAGAACAGAACTGAGATTTGAATAGTCACAGTTGCAGGTGATGTTGAAATGGGATAAGTAGTGTCGATTCCATTGTGCCAGACTGGCTGGTCTACCTTGGACGACTGTCTTGTAAGACCCTCATGCTAAAGTAGGGATTGCTTTGAAGGCTGGCTTGATCATGTACAGCGAACATGTTTGCCGTATACTTGACGAGATGGACCACCAAAGTTTACTTGACCTCCCGAGATGCCCACTCGGAGTGAGTATACGTATACCTGCAACATGGGCAGGTAGTTCTCTGATTAGACTTGTCGTGGTCAATGGTCAAATGGACACTGTTATGTGAGTAGCCACCAGGGCACTTGTACTCCCGCTCCTTTGAGGCCTTGGCAATATTGCTAGACAGTGCGCGTAGGACATCTTTTCCCAGTGCGCCAAAGTCATCCAGGACAGCTTCAAACTCAGGTTTGGCGAGCAGAGCGCTGTGGTTCTTGGCGACGACTTCAGCAACGATCTCCCGGATAGAACCTTTATCAGTGTCCGGAACCGAATGGTAGATGACTCGGACGGCATTGGCGAAATCGACCTTCTCCCAACCGGTAGAAGAATACTCCTTGAAGTCGGTGGCAGCAGTCTCCTTAAGTTCCGGAACGCAGTACATCTCGCCGAGCGCATAGGCACGTGCAACCTGCGTCATGGCGTCGTCGTTCTCGGTAAGGCTGTAAGAGCCGCGATACATAAACTGCAGCATGGCCTTCACGGCATCGGGGTCGTCATGCTCAAGGTTGATGACGCCGGTCTGGGATTCCTGCATGGGAAGGCAAGGTGAGTGGCATCATCGTTTCCAAGTTACAAGCGGCGGGGTTTCGTCGCTTACCTTGAAGCCGTGCTCTGGCTTGACTGCATTGGCGAGGACGGGGCTTTGTCCGCAGACGACGACGCGGTGGACGGCGTACTCATGACCGTTGCTGTCCTTGATGCGCAGGTCGCTGTAGAGTCCATTGTCGAAGTACTCGTTCATGCTGAGCCTTAGCGTTGAGCCAGGGTCGATGGAAGGCATGGTTGGTGTTTCCGTGGGGGGACCCCCAGACGACGGTTGCAGAGTTTTTGGGGTCAGGGTTTGAGTTGGAGGGAAAATGCAGAAGTAGGTCCTGGCGACTGGCTCAGGTAAGCAGGTGCGGTCGGGTCGGGCAGGTGCGGTCGGGTCGGGCAGCCGGCGAGAGAAGTGCGGTTACGTCACTGGGTTGCAAAAACATTTCTTATGAGGGTGAAAAAAGCACCCGTCCAGACGTAAATATTGTAAGCCCCTCAACGTGGGCAGTTGAGGAAGATGTCCGAACGAAGCTATGTACCAATCATTTTCCAACCTGGTATGCCTTCAAGCTTCCACTCACCCGAACAACTCAAAAAAAGCTTTACATAATTTCAGAAACCCTAAACTCCCCACATCTTTGGCAGGTGCCGACATCGATTCCCTTCCTCCAAACCCCACCACCAACCCTCTCCCATCACTTCACCGCCCCACCCGCACACCACAACAAACCAACCCACCACGCAACGCAAACACCCCACAAACATTTCCCTCCCCCCTCCCCTCACAACCCCCAAACCTACCGCCCCCACCTCCCCCGCCCGGGCCCACCCCCCGCCGCCGCCGCCGCCAACAACCCAGCAACCTCGCACCTACACCGCACGCCACCACCATCAGCCTCACACCCATGCAGCCATCACATCATCACTCGAACACTCACGCTCTACCATCCCCCCTCCTCCGCATTCCCTCTTCCAAAGCCCTTTCCTCCTGGCGCCGCCGCCGCGCCTCGCCCCTTTCCGCCCGCCACGCGCGGAAGCGTCGCGGCAGCGCGCATTTGTGCCGCAGCGCGAAGAAGAGCAGGGCGAGCAAGAAGATGAGCGCGGCGCCGCCGATGATGCTGGCGGCGAGGATGGCGTCGGGGGTTTCGCTGGGGCGGAACCACCAGGATGTCGATGGGGATGGGGATGGGTTGGTGGTGCTTGTGGCGGTGGCCGTGGCCGTGGCCGTGGCGGTGGTGATTGTGGTGAGCGTGGTGGACATGTTGGTTGTGGACATGTTGGTTGGTTGGTGTGGTTCGTTCTTGAGGAAGCTTGGGCGTGCGTGCGTGAAGCGTGAACTTTGCTGGGTGGAAATTGTGGATGGGGGATATGGGCGTTTTGAAATAGGATTTGTTCTTTTGACTGGATGGCGTGTGAACCACGGATGGATGTTTGGGGGGACCCTGGGCCATCCGGTAGACTGCCCCGGCCCCCCGACTGAGACGATGACGTGATGGTTTGTAGGTGGTGCCACGGTGATGTGTATAGGCAGAATCAGCGAAGAAAAAAAATACGTGGCTTTCGTAAAGGTTTTTTTCGAAGTCGGGCTACGAACTACGGATACATATATGATTTGATACGCAAAACACGCTGGGGCTTCCATTCCAAGCAAATTTTTTTTTTCACTCCTTTCCTTCCTTTAGCTGTAGCATGCTCTCTCCTTAATTCACCTTTTGTCGCAATGAACGCCACCAGCGGCCCTGTCAGAGCTTCTTTGGGGAGTTGGTAGTGTATACTGGAGGTGGGAAAGTGAGTGGGGCCGAATCACTCTGGGAGTTGCTTGGAGTCCTGCTTGTTCTAGGTGTTAAATGTGTCCGACTAGAATACACACACTTGTTTTGGCTTACACTTGCTGGGGATTTATCGGAGTGATCGGGATCCCATCTGTTGCTGGGCTTCCAGCCTCGAGGCTGCTCGGGCCTCCTGGGCTTCTTCTTCGGAGACGGAAGTAAACATATTTCTCAGGGACAACGTAAGAATGACCCAGACTGAGTAAAGTGAAGATGAGGAGGAAGATCAGGGCTCCCCAAAGCCAGTAGTGGTCCATGTTTGCGGTAGAGGTTGGACGCTGCGGCTTTGTTGCTGGAAAGTTTGAGGGAGATGGGCGAGAAAACGAGAGGAAGGGGCTTTGAATAAATAGCTGCGTCTCAGGGGTGCGCATGGTAAGGACCACGTATGAACCACGGCCCGTTGACGAGACGAGCCATGGGCGGCGAGATACTCGGAGCAGACAGCAGTGCTATGTAAAGCATTTGCCGCAGTAGTTCCTGTTTTATGCCGAGCCTTCCATCCCAAGCTTTGGTTTCATTCCTTGGCTGTAGCCTCCCATTTCTCAATTCGCGCCCCGCTTTACGGAGGAGGTGGGAGAATAGGCTGGAGGCAGGGAAGCGGGTGGAGGCGAAGTACCATGGGCGTCGAGCGCAGGGTTGCTTGGATTGCTTCGCGTCAGTCGTGTCGGGCTCCAATTCCCTATGCAGGCACTTACCCCGTATCCCTCTGGCTGGTCGTAACCGTCCTCCTTATAGTCAACCGGATTACTTGTTGCCCTGAGTTGGCTGTTTGGGTGTGTATTCGATCTTCGATGGTCGCACGTCTTTGATGGAAGTACACAACACCCCCCGCTACCAACAAACCTATAAAACAACAGCATATGGCGACGGCGCCGTAATGTATGACCGGGTGCTCGGTGGACGCGGTGCTCATGGTTGCGGTAGATTGGGTGGCGCAGCTTTGTTGCCACGGTTGGAGGAGAAATAAGTGCTGCCAAAAAAGAGAGGGAAAGGGTTGGGGGGGCTTGGATTAATAGGCTGCGTATGTGCGTACGCCAAAATGTTGAATACAGGGTCACCTCACCCAGGAGCTATGGCCGTTGAAGAGGCGAGTCGTGGGAGGCGAGCGGCTTGGGTTAACCAGATGTGGCATTTGAACTAAGCCCTCGTGGCCTGAAGCCAGGTTCAGGAAATTTGGAAATTTCATCGACAGCGCTTCGGACTTCGCTCAGAACGGAAGCATCCCAAGTCGGATTTCTTCGTCACGCATGATCCCGCCAATACGTCCACGGGCACCAGCTTGTACTATCACATAGCCTTGTCATTAGATGGACATCCAGTCGCTAAGCGTTACATATTGCCTGGGAAGACACTAAGCCTGACTTGTGTGCGCTCACCGGATCGCGACATCCTCTGCCCGCTCGCCGCCTGCCGTCCTTCACCGCGGCATGCCCACCAATCTGCTCATCTAAGTGCCTCATCAGTTGCCCGTCACGGCTTCGGACACGGACAAGCGGCTGCAAGCACTCATCATCGAAGTCACGAGCGAGTATCCGTTTGGACCCATACTAACAGATTTCACCTCGCCCATGCTGCACCGCGATGCCAAAGAACTCGGTGGGCAGGGTTTCGAAGACATGGCTGAACTCTCCTTCGCGCGTCTCGCCGAGATCGTCGAGCGCCTGGCTCTTCAGCTGCCGCGAACCATTTCGTTCACGTGGGTGGACGACAAGACTGAATACCAATTCGAGATCGAGGATGACGTCGACCTGCATATGGCGCTTCT
This sequence comes from Diplodia intermedia, assembly GCA_021495925.1. Lineage (NCBI taxonomy): Eukaryota > Fungi > Ascomycota > Dothideomycetes > Botryosphaeriales > Botryosphaeriaceae > Diplodia > Diplodia intermedia. Next base: position 42,926 of record JAKEKT010000155.1, on the reverse strand, counting down.
CAACGTCTGCTTTTGGGGAAATAATGTGCTCACCATCTCACCCGGTCCACCACTCAAGCCCGCCACTCCCGTTGAACTTGCTGGAAATAACGATAAAGAGAAAGGAGAGGAGGCTCCCCTTCAGGGGTCGAGGGTAGGCTGCGGTGGCGGGGGTATCTCTTGCAATTGCTGGCCAGCCAAACAGAACCAGTGTCAAACGCACATCAAAGAAGCTCGCTCGCTCACAATCAAAGCACAGACGTGACGACCCGAAAACAAAATCATTATTTCCCAGCCTCCCCTCCATAGACGACGTAAAAGAAAAAGATATCATAACTCAATTTCCATGATATAGCACGCACGAGACCCCAAAGGAAAACCGAAAGGAAAAAAAAAAAGGCCATCATCATCAATCCATCCTCTGCCTCTTCGCCGCGCGCTCCGCCTCCTCCTTCTCTTCTTCTTCGTTCGGATCGTACTTGACCATGTTCGCGCGCCAGGTCCGGTGGTCGTCGACGGCGTGGCAGCCCCAGCACGCGGGCGCGCTCGTGTCCTCCTCCCACGGCAGGTTCATCATGACCTCGCCGCACGTGCGGCAGCGGTACAGCTCCATCCACGGCCACGTGGCCGAGTACTGCGCGAAGGCGGCCCAGAAGCCGTCGATGGCGTCCATTTCCTCGACGAAGGCCGGGTTGCGCGTGAAGTACTTGAGCCGCGTCTTGACGATGGCCAGCGCCACGCACCGCAGCCGCTTGTCGCTCTCCGGCGTCGTCTCGAAGACGCGCGCGACGACCGACGGGAAGTCCGGGTGCCGCCAGCCCTGCCCGCGCACCGCGTCGTCCATGAACACCCGCCACGCCTGCTCCTTCAGCTCCGACACCTGGTACTTCTCCGCGATGCTGTACAGCCCGACCGCGTACGCCATGGACCGGCCCGCGTCGGCGCAGATCTCGGCCCCGTCGAGCACGCGCTCCGTCTGCACCCGCGACGTGTAAAAGTAGCCGAGCAGCCCGTCGACGAGGCTCGGCTCGTCGTCGTCGAGCTCGATGACGCCGGTGCCCTGGCAGGTCGTTAGCCATCCGCAACTTTTATTTTTCTCTTTCCTTCTCTCGACAACGGAAAGCGGGAACGATGAAAAAGGGAGGGAGCAAGCATACCCCAATCGGCGTGTCCGGATGCAGCTGGTTTGCGAAGAAGTCGGATTGCGGGCCAATGACGACGCGGTGGGCGTAAAAGGTGTATTCGCGGCAGCGGATGATCAGGTCGCTCCAGTTGTGGTTCTCGAACCGGCCGTCGTAGAGCCTGTGGCGGAAAAGAATGGCACGCTCCGTCAGCCACGAATTCCTTCAACGGCAATCACTTTTCGACTGTAGGTTGGCGCGCGACTCATGGGCCGGCGCTAGTAAAGGGAAGAGAGGAGCCCCACTTCTCCAAGCCGCGTTTAAAGTCGCTGTTGATTCTGTCCGACTCGGGCTCGGTGTAGGCCCCGTCGGGCTGCGGTTTGACGTTGTAGCCGAGCGGCGGGAAGCGGTAGAAGCCGGGCGTCGAGATCTTGGTGCTGCTGGGCCGGGTGGGGATGCTGAATTCCCCTGAGCTGCGGGCCGTCATGGGCGGCGACGGCGGCCGCGACGACTGCTGCGACGCAAAGGCCTTGAAGCGCGCGAACGAGGCGTCCATGTTGCTGCGGGTGGCACGGGTGCGGAGAGGAGGGAATATGACAGCGAGCGGCACAAAGGTTTGCAGCCGTGCCTGGTCTTATGTAGTCCTCGCGGTGAGCTCATCCCACAAATTCCCCGATGCGGCATGGCGCCATGGACGTGGACAGTGTGCACAGGCCGCACGAGCGCTTCTTCACCGGTGAGCGAAGTCGTTGCCGAGAGAACCTCACGCCAGGAGCGAGCGGGCTGCTGGCTCTGGCTTGGCGACATGGCCATTATCCGCTCCCCTCGAAGCCGTCCACCTGCGTGCCCTGCTCGCCCTGTCCTCCCTTCGCGCCTTCTGCCGACGACAGCGCCGCCGCCGTCTCTTGCGCCTGCACCCTCTTCCGCCAGCTGGTCCCAATCTCCCCGGGAATGTCCCAAATCGACACTCCCCTCCACTGCACCGCCGAGTCTTCCAGACCGCAGGCGGGGCACTTGTTCATGCCCACCTCGCGCACCTCCAGCGCGACCTGCGAGAGGCACGACGGGCAGAACAGGCGGTCGATGTCGGGGAAGGCCTGCTGGTACGCAACCAAGTCGTCCCAGAAGGTCTCGAGCGCTTCCATGTCGGGCACAAAGTGCGGCGCATACTTCTGGTTGAACCAGTGCAGCTGCGGCACCACGGCGCTCAGCACGGCGTGGCGCAGCCCCATGTCCTTCTCGGGCGTCGACTCCCACACGTACGCGATGGTCTTGACGAAGTGCGGCGACTGCCACTCGCCCGCGTTCAGGTAGTCGTTGAAAGCGGCCCAGGCGCGCAGCTTGAGCCCCGAGACGCGGTACTTCTCGGCGATGGCGTAGACGGAGGCGAAGAAACGCGTCTTGCGGCCGTCCTTCAGCCGCACGTTCTCGTGCAGCGGGATGTCCTGGATGTAGAAGTAGGCAAGCAACACCTCTACCAGCTCAGGGGGATCCTCGCTGAGGTCGATGACCCCGGTGCGCGCTTCCTGTGTGCGTGTTCAGCTCGACCTTGGGCGGCAAAAGGCAGGTGTAGTCGCACCACAAACGGCGAGTCGGGCTTGCAGGCGTTGTCGAAGAAGGCGCATTGCGAGCACACGACGATGCGGTGGACATTGTACTCGCGGCCTCTGCATCTGACGACGAGATCGGTGTACTTGGTGCCGGAAAATCGGTTGTCCCAGTGGCTGTCGCGGACGATCAATGACGGAGGCGTGCACGGTGTTGGCAAACTCGGCTCACCCTTTCAGCGCATCAGACAGGCCCTGTTCAGCCCGGGGCAGCCCGAGCGTGTAGCTGCCGGTTCGCGGCTTCAGGTCGTAGCCTAGGGGGCCCGGCATGGTCGGATGCAGGCAGCGAAGCTTCCGGAAGAGGCAGAAAAGAACGACGTGAGGATAAGGAGTCTTGGGCCGCGCGAGCCTGAAACCATGGCGCGCCCGATTCCAAACGCCTGGGCACGTGGCGTGCTGTGCACAGACTAGCAATGCTTAGCATGTATCGATAAGGATGACATCATCCCACTAACGTCCTCCATTGTGCCTGCACTGTAGACGCTGCATCCCGCGCATGTCCGTCACGCTTCCATCCAACATGGGCCTCATGTTCCTCAATGCTCTGTTCTCCTGTCGCTGTAAAATTTGTGAGGACAGTCATACCAAAACGACGACTGACCATGTCTTTTCTTTTCCACTCGCCGCGCGCATGCCGCATCAGACCCAGCTCGGTGATGCCTACGCTCAAATGGCAGCCGCGCCGTCACGCCTCACAACGGGGCTTCCGGAACATTGGCAGCGACTCACACTCCATTTCAGTGAACACATGCGCCAGCTGGCCTCTGGATCGGATGCAAGGCCCTTCTACGGAGCCCAGAGAGCTCAAATCTGCCGTAACCTGCAGTGACGACGAAATCACTTCGCTTTGCCGCAGTGGGCTTCACTCTACATTCACTACAACTCCCTTCGTTCTTGGCACCGTGGTCCAATCACAAGCCAGGCGTCACCATAAAGCGACGCCGCTCTAGATTTCGCTCCTTCCATCTTCATCAACTTGACACCACCGGTCCACCACCCACCCTGTCCAAGGAAAACACAATTTTCGGCAGTACATTCACCGCCGTGTGCACACAAGACAATCACCATGTCGCTGAAAAGGAAACGAGAATTTTACGAGTAAGATTCACTGATATCCTCCCCAACCACCAATGGCAAGACGACTTCAAGCTTACTAAGAGCTCGCGACAGTTCTGTTAACAGGGGCGACTTTAGCGATCTTGCGCTCATCCTTCGCGACGAAAGCAGACTCTTCTGCCATCGCGTCATCGTCTGCTCGCAATGCGACTACTTCAAGAACGCCCTCAGGCCAGGCACCTTCAAGGTACGGTAAATCTTAACCCACTATGAAGATGATTCATCGCTCACCACACCTGCCCTACCTATAGGAGAGCCATACTCAAACGATAGAACTGAAAGACTATCCGCCGCAAGCCATTAGGTGCATGATCGATTTCATCTACACTGGGAAATATTCCGTTTTCGATCAGCCCGACAAGATCTGCCGCCCTGAAGAGCCCGGCCACCACAAGCCCAAGCAATCTTGCTCCACCAAGTCCTCGTCATCGTCGTCCTATCCCAGCCACAACACCACCCCTCCGGCGGCATCCGCCTCAGAATACGCCCGTCAAATGCTTGCCCATGCCGACGTCTACGTCGTCGCGGAGTTCTACCAGGTGCCCGAGCTGGCTAAAATGGCCGCCTCAGTCATCGATGCCGAACTCAAGACCCGCTTCGCCGACATGCTCGGCGTCTTCCCCAAGCTCGCCCAAACCATCTGCGCCGGCGTCCCGGCGTCCGCCAATGACGATCCCTCCTCCTCCGCCTCGGCCTCCTCCTCGACGCCGACGACGCTCCGCGGCCGCGTCATGAAATTCGGCCACGAGCACATGCACGCCTTCACCGCCGCCGACCGGCTGTGGGACGTGCTCGAGGAGGCGCCGGACTTCATGGAGGAGGCGATCGAGGGGATGCGCTTGAAGCTGACGGTGGCGGCGAACCGCATCGCCGAGCTGGAGGACCGGGTGGCGGCGCTCGAGGCCACGCTGGGCCGGGTCAGGGCGTACAAGTGCCCGTGCGGCGAGAGGTTCGAGATGGCCATGCCGACGACCGCGGGCGTCACCGTCGGCTGCCCCCGGTGCAAGCGGACAAGGCTGGCCACTTCGTGGGACCGGAAGACATATCGGCCTGACGCGTGAGAGCGCAACATGGATGGACTCGATCGGGATGGGTGGTCTCCGGGATGCGGATGAGAAAGGAAATAAGTTCTCCCAAAGATAGTGTACTATATCCACATGTAGTTGAATCCAAGATCCAAACGTGTTTGCGTAGCTCAAAGACCGCATCTCATTCCGGATATTCGACTCGGCTACCCGCAGTCAGGAAGTTGCGAGACACTGGTGGTTGGTTCTGTACGTGGAGATGTTCCTTTCATGTCTGAAGCTGGCGTACCTATAGGCCAGGTGCGCTTGCCTTAAAGAGCGGCTGCCCTCTCGCATTGCAGCCGTCTTTCCCCAGCCGCATATCTCCAGCATTGAACTTAGCCACCAACACTCAACACCATATCCAGATACGCCATGCCGCCCAAAGGTGACCGAGACTTCTTGGGAGGGCCGCCGCCATCCAACAACCCGCATCGCCCCGGATTGACCGACGACAAGAGCCGGGGTGAGCGCTAAGCACCGCGAGCGAGGTATGGCTTCACGTACTGACGCTGTGCCAGAAGCACGCCAAAGGTACCGCAAAAGGCGTTCACGCGCGCGCAAAACAAAGCCTAGAGACATCGGTAAGGCCGATGCATCTGACTTCTCTTGAGATATAGCGCTGAATGCCGGTTGCGTAGATTCCTACACACCAGGAAATCGAATCCCCCTTTACATGGGGCAACACAGAGTTCATGCCCGGTCACGCAGTCGAAGCCCCCGCCGTTCGGAAGTCGCTCGTGACTCAAAGCACCGCCGTCGGCACTCACACTCAAGAAGTCGGAGCCCTCCTCCTCGAGAACGCAGGCGCCGTCGGCATGCCTCTCCAAGAGGTCGGAGCCCTCGTCGCTCAGAGCAGCACAGTCCTCAGCGTTCCCGCTCACGCAGTCGGAGTCCTCGCCGTCCACAAGACCCCCGTCGCTCGGAGTACCGCCGTCGGGATTCATATTCAAGAAGTCGGAGCCCTCTTCGCTCGGAGCGCCCTCGCCGCGAGGAGCAGTACAGTCCTCAGAGTTCCCGCTCACGCAGTCGGAGCCCGCGTCGCTCGGAGCGTCGCCGTCAGTATCCCCGCTCCCGTGGCCGTAGCCGGAGCCCTCGCCGCTCAGGGAAGCACCGCCGTCATCAGTCCCGTTCAAGAAGTCGGAGCCCTCGTCGCTCAGAGCGTCGCCGCCACCGTTCCCGCTCGCGTAGTCGGAGCCCTCGCCGCTCATAGCAGCTCCGTCAGGGTTCTCGCTCATGACAGAATTCATGGGTCCCTTTAGGGAAGACGCGTCCTTTGTTGATGGTTGAGGGGATCGTTGTACCATCGTCAAACACAGTCAAAATCCTTTCTCGATAAGATTACTACCATTCCTAGAGATGCGTAGTTGAACATTAGCGGAGAGTGTTGCTCATAGCAGATCGAATTTTTGGGTGAGACATGAAGGTTGACCTCACTTCGCCTCTTCGCTTCCATTCACATGACACACGTGCACCACTATAAAAACCCACCGTCAGGCCCGGCTCTCCTTCCCAGCTTCCTCAACTCTTCATCATCGTACCACACAGACACAGCACCGCCCACACCTTCGCATGATGCGCGCCGAGGCGAAAAACAACGTCGGCACCATGTCGTTGAAAAGGAAGAGGAGCGTTCTCGAGTAAGTCTTCCCCACACCTCCACCTCTCACCTACGACAAGTGAGCTCAGCTGACTGTGACCCTCGCAGGGCCATGGAGAGTGGCGTCTTCAGCGATGTTACGCTCATCCTTAGTGATGGAAGCGAGCTCACATGTCACCGCATCATGTTGCGCAGCTGCGATTTCTTCAAGAACGCCCTTGAGCCGGGTGGCTTTCAGGTATAGTGGCTGCTCTCTCCAGCGCGAAAGAGACTCTTTTCTCACTTACAATCGCTTATAGGAGAGCCTGACCGGGATCATCGACATGAAGAACGATCCTCCGCGAGCGGTGAGGAGAGTGGTTGAGTACCTCTACACCGGAGACTACTCCTTGCCGGGACAGACCGACGAGCCCCATGCGGTGGACGACGAGGAACGTGACGACGACGATGAAAAATTCGAGCCCGAGATTAAGCAGTACCGCCGACGCATGGCCAACATGACGCCGAGAGAGTTCGCCAACGCGGTCGTCGCCCACGCCGAAGTCTACGTCATGTCGGTGTACTATCTGCTCCCCGAGCTGAAGGAGAAAGCGGCGAGCTGCATCAAAGCCGCGCTGAGCATCGACGACACCGACAGCGTACTGGACGTATTCCCGCAGCTTGTCGGCGTCGTCCACCCCGGCGTTCCGACCGAGATCTGCTCTCTGCACAAGGATCTCATCAAGTTTGCGAGGGATAATGTGTCGGCGCTTACGTCTGGACCGACGTTCCAGAAGATGGTGGACAACTCGACCGAATTCACTGAAAAGATCATGCACGAGTTGGCCGCGGCGAAGAAACCAACGGAGTTGAAGGTGGAGCGGTTGGAGAAGCGCGTGTCGGAGCTCAAGGACCAACTGGACGCCATCCTTGGGGAGAGCCACTCCGTTGGGTGCATGTGCGATGAAGGATCCGATTTGACCTTCTGGATTGAATGCCCACGCTGCAAGCGCATTAGGTTGGCAGGTACTAAGAAGCAGTACCGGTGGGACTGAGCACGATGCGTGGCTTGGCGAGAGGTCTTGGTAATTGGTAACGTGAATAGCTCAAGTGACCAAAAGTGCATGGTCAGATGAGGCCTGGATATATCGGAGAGATTGGATGCTTGTCTTCACCTCCCCTCGAAATGGTAGATGCTCAAAATCCAATGACAAAAAACCCTGCTTGATTGCAACAATTTAAACGGCCAAAGGCAGAAGGAGAAGAAAAGGCGTATAACCGTGCCGTGAACTACTAGTCAAAATAAGAAACAGAAAACGATTACACCGCATTTACCCACATCAAACCGACGTCCAACCCTTTTCACCACCCGGCCCCATCCTCCAACGCCACACTCGACGGCCTCTCGGCCAGATCCTCGGGCTCGGGCGGGTCGTCGGGCTTGATGATGCGCTTCTTCCACGTCGCGGGCGCGAAGCCGGCGCCGCAGTACATGCACTGCAGCAGCTCCGTGGGGCAGGGTTTGGGGATGTTCCACGCGACGGCGCGGCGGCAGACGGAGCAGCGGTAGCGGCGGCAATCGACGACGACGGGCTTAGCAGCAGGAGCATGAGCATGCCCGACGCCGTTGGCAGCACCGGCACCGGCACCGTTAGTTGGACCCGTGCGGACGGCGAGCTGGCGGGCGAGCTCGCGGCCGAAGACGCCGAGCTCGTCCATCATGTCGTCGAAGGCGGGGGAGCCGAGGAGGTCGCGGGCGTGGGCGGCGCAGACGCGCAGGGCGACGTCGCGCAGGCCGCGGTCCGAGGCCGGCGTCGTCTCGTAGACGGCGCGGACGGCGGCGGGGAAGCGCGGGAAGCGGTGGTCGACGTCGCGCTCGAAGTTGGCCGTCGCGAGCCGCTTGAGCGCGGGGATGTCGTAGATCTCGCCGACGGCGTACATGTGGACGTGGAAGATCATGCGCTCCTCCACGGGCGAGTGGTGCTGCTGCTGGGCGGCGGCGGGGGATGGCGGCGGCGGCGGCGGGCACGTGTACGTGAAGGTGTAGCAGAACTCGAGCATGGCGCGCACCGTGGCGGGGTCGTCGTGGTGCAGCTCGATGACGCCGGAGAGGGCTTCCTGCGGGGACGGGAGATGGGTTGGTGAGCTGTTCTGGTCATGGTCACGATGATGGTGGCTGGTGCTGGTGCTGGTGCTGCTGGCGCCTCTGCTGCCCGGCCGCCGCCCCCGCCGCCGCCGCCGGTTCTCGTGCTCGTGCTTGGTGGTGGTGGTGGTGGTGGTGGTAGGATGTACCTTGAAGCCGGTCTTGGGGTTGCAAGCGCGCCGAAAGAACTCGGATTGGCTGCACAGGATCACACGGTGGGCGCGGTGCTCGTCGCCATTGTTGCAGCGAATCAGCAAGTCGGAGAACTCGCTGTTTTTCCAGAAGCTTTTGCTTGGATCAGCAACGTCGGGCAATTGGGAGCTGGTGATTCATCTATCGCACTTGACGAGATTGTTCTTGAGACGCAGTATGGGGTCGTCCTTGTTGGCGGAGGCCATCACCCGAGGGCGGACGGCCGGCTGCAGCTGACTATTCTTGATACGTTCGACTATGGCAACACGGCGAGCGGGGACGGAAGCGTGCGACGCAGGAAATACAAAATACAGACAGATGGCTGTGGGGTCGACGACGTTGCGAAAGCGTTGGCTGGCGGCGGGGGAGGCTGGCGCCGCGACCTGGAACAGTTGAGCCCCCGCTTTCCCACTCCAGGAAAAGCGTCATGTCGGTATCTAATCACGTTAAGCGAGACCTGGGAGCGCAAAGGCTGCGCGTTCGCCGTGGCCGTCAGAGATATTGACATCGTCTCCAGCGGGGGGAGAGTAGTCGAGGTCTGTGGTCTCGGCCACGCGCGGGCTCTACCGGTAGCTGGCGTGGGCGCACGTGTCCAGCGGCGGCGGAAAGGTGGGCGGCGCCTTCGGAAAGTGGCATGGCAGTGCAGCGTAAGTCTTTTTCCGACTCTTCTCCACGGAAGAGTGGCGGCTCTGCCAAACGGCACATGCCCGCCCAACCTTCTATCGCGCGGCTCGAGCGACCGGCTGAGGCGCGCGGGAAGAGATCAAGCGTTGCTACCAAGTGTCTCACGATGGGCACATCCCCCGCGTTGCAGAGTATGGGGTAAGCAGCACGCGGAATTGCGTGCCGGGGAAGCGTCGGGCTCGCGAGACAATTCCGAAGCAGCCCATTTGCTGACCCATGCTGAGTAGAGATCTCGGGCTTCGCGGTGCGATCACTAATGTCGCGAGAGAGCGCCTGCCGCGCCGTGACGCACTCTTGTCGGCGAGCAGGCGGTTGGTGATGTCTGACGTATGCTGACATATGACTGTGGTAAAAGCGGCGAGGATCCGCTGCTGCGATCATCCCCAGCGCGGTCGCGAGAGGCAGCAAGGTCGGTAGATCCTGCCGACCACCCCAGACTCTCCTGACGCTGGCCGACGTCGTGATGACAGGGTGTTGCAGAGTGCTGGGCGCCACCGACACCGGCGGACCCCGTTGCCTGAAACGGAAGCGGAGCGCGACATCGGGCCTCGTGTGCTGGGCGCTGCCCAGAACCGGCATGCCGACACGGGCGCCCTAACCTGTGTCAGCCTCCGACTGCTGCGAACTCCACCCCTGTGCTGGCAAGCATGCTTCTGGCGACGTCGTGCAACGCATCAATCCATTGGTTAAGCTGAAGGCCCCATGTCAGCGTTCACAAGCTCGGGGCCTGCTGTTGGGACGCCCACCGCTTCTTCATGTGCCCGGCGGTGGGCTCAGCTTCTGACAGCAGCGGCTTCGTGGTGGACTGAGTTGTTGCGTGATCCACGACGATATGGGAAATATTGGCACCACACGAGTCTGGGCGGCACAGATTGAGCTGGCCTTGGGTACAGGGAATTGGACAGGGAGGAATGGAGCGCGAACCGAGGCGGCTGGAGTTCCGGAGAGGCTGCACGTAGCCCGCCCGTCCGGGGTACAAGGAGATTATGCGGACACGCAGTCCAAGGCGGTGACGGTTTGATGAATTATCAGATGCCACTATGCCACCGGTGCACTCACCAGCCTGTTATCGAAGGATCTAGCCGCGTCGGAGGGCTTGTTCAGCTCACATCCTTACCCAGAACCTGTGCGTTGGGATTGTCAGGAGGCGAGCAGCAAGGAATTTTCTGGACCAGCCCGTGCCAGCACGCATTCCACCAACGTGGCGGAGCATCAGCCATAGGCTCGGCGGGCCACCATCCCGAGCTCAATCGTTGGGAGAGCGAGTCGTGGTGGAGTCCGAAGACCGGAAATTGTTATCAGATGAATGGCCGGAAAGGGAAAGCAGCAGGGGGAGAGATTGGCTTTTCCAGAAGGACTCAAACGGTGGTAGGGCTGATGGTTTCGATGACCATGCCGGAGAGCCGATCACGTCAGGGAGCCCGATCTGGCCCCCCGCCGCCCTGTTCCAGAGTCTTGAGCATCATCGCCCTCGCACTGAGCCGTCGCAAAAACCCCAGCAGCGGCTATAGCAGAGCGCTACAATAAGGAGACGCACGCCGAACGCGTGGCCCACTGCTGCAGGGCAGAGCGCGGGGTGTTTCAGCAGGCCAATGCGAAGAGTGTGGTATGGTCTGCGTAAGCGCTGCAAGCATCTGGCGCGCCCAGGCGGCGCAATCAACCCCGGCCGTATCGCGAAACATCGCAACGCGTCGTCGCGCCTTAGGCCTAAAGGCCGTGCCAACCCGTACCTGCGTCACTCCAGCGCGGCGCAGCCATGGGGAGTACGCGGACAGGCTCGGCAGATATGCGACAGCGTAGCGAATGCAGCGAGTGTGGGCGTTGCAAGGCGACGGAATTGCGGGCGCCGATGGCTGCAAGATGGCGTGCTCCTAGGTTGGAGCAACAAGTGCCGGGTGCACACTCCGCTGGCGGAAGACGGCACGCGAGGGCGGTGGATCGCGGGAGGAATGGGAGTCGGGAGGGCAGTCTGTTAGCGGGTGTTCGCGGGCAGTCCAGCCCGAGGCAAAGTCTCCTGGGCTGGGGGCAAAAGCAGCGCTGGGCCAGCCGCCGATCCTTCTGTTTCGAGGACTTCGGTCCGGCAAAGCAAAAGAAGATCGCTTGTGTTCTGCTCCAGAGCCACGAGCCGTGTCCTCAACACGCCCACGCCGACTCAAATGCGCTAGATGCCCCCGACGAATTCTCTTCTGTCCCTTCCTCGCAGCAGCTTCCACTCTCCACCGTGTCGTCACTCGTCCCGCGTCTCACGGCGCGGCGCTTATTATTTGGCAGTCGCGCCTGCAGAGCCCGCCGAGCCCGCCTCCCGTCTGCGAAATTCGATCAGATAACAGCTGGTGAGCCTCCATGCCCCTCCACAAGCCCACCGTCCCGTCCATGCCGCCATCCCGCTCTGTCGCCATGCGAGCCCGTGCCCGCCCGCACCTCCCATATATTCGCCGCCTCCCGTGCCCACGCTGACCATTGCATGCCCACCTAGCTGAGCCCTCCAACTCTCAGCGTCGCTTCCTGCTCGCCACTCCCGCCGTCGCCATGGACGTTACCTCGAGACCGCGGCAACACGCCGTGCCCACCACCGAGACCTCCCACCCCAACGACCCCATACCCCATGAGCCTGCGTCGACCACCAAGTTCAATGCGCCACGGACTGTTCCCTCGAACAGCTCCTTCCGCTCCTCCCACGACAGCCTCTCCTGGTCCGACTCGAGTGACTCAGAGGCGCCCTCGACGCCCAACACAGAGCCCATGAACGACCAGCAGGCCGAGGAGATTGTGGACAAGCTGGAGAACCTACCCGCACCCTCCGTCGAGATCACCCCCAAGCAGGACAAGGCGCGCCGGGCCTCGACCACCCTTATCTCGGAGGACGCCGAAGGCATGCGCAAGCTGCTCGGCGAAGGCGAGACCGGCACCAAGCTCATCGAGAAGTACTGCTGTGGTGGAGGCTGCTGCTTTGTGAAGACGCTGCCACCAGACACCACCGGGCCCGACTTCACCCCTGTCGTCCTTCCCGACAACGAGGCCTTCCGCAGTCTCGAACTCAAGCTGGGACCGCTCAGCCTCGACACCAAGCTCGAGCAGACGTTCGAATTGCCCAAGGAGACTGTGGCCTTCGACGCAGCCCCCCAGACCGAGCACAAGCATACCGCCGAGGTCCTCAAGAAGCCGCCTCCTTTCGTCCAGCCCCACCCGCCGTACAATGTCTTCTCCGCACCCGTCCACCATGCACGCGAGCTCACCAAGCCTGGAGCTCAGAAGCGCACCTTCCACTTCGACATTGACGTGACTGACTATCCCGATGAGGGAGGTGTTGACTTCAAGGTCGGAGGCGCCATCGGCATCTGCCCTCCCAACCCTCCGGACATGGTTGATGACGTCTTCGACCAATTGGGCGTGCCCAAGTTCGTGCGGGATAAGCCTGTCACACTTAAGACTCAGCGGATGAGATGGCCCACCATTTGGGGAGAGGAGGAGGAGAGAGAGCTTGTCACCACGCGTCGTGAGCTCCTTACCTGGTGTGCAGACCTGCAAAGCGCCCCTCCCACTAAGCAACTGCTGCGCCTCATGGCCGAGCATGCGGATGCCCTCAACGAACGACAGATTCTTCTTTACCTCACGTCGGCACAGGGCCAAGCCGCGTTCTGCGAGTAAGTAACACCGTGTATTGTCCTGATGGTTCGAGTATTGACATGAATTGAATAGCCTCCGCACCGGCTCCCACGTCACCGTCCCGCAGCTCCTTCATGCCTTCCCGTCGTCCCGGCCGCCGTTCCATGCCCTGCTATCCGTTCTTCCTCAGCTCATGCCACGGTTCTATTCTCTTTCCAACGACCCTCATATCTCTTCCACCCGTCCTGGTATTCCTGGAGGTCGCCGTCTGATTGAAATGGCCGTCACTATCCACGAGGACCCTGACTGGCGAGAGGGCAAGACACGTACCGGTGTCGGCTCTGGATTCCTGGAGCGTCTCGCCCAGCAGTACATCGAAGCCGAGCAGTCAGGCATTCGGGATCCTGCACATGTCCTTGACCTTACTGTTCCCATGTTCCGTGGTCTCATGGCCAACCCTCTCTCCCGCCAGTTCGGTGGCGACGGACCGATGATGCTTGTCGGAGCCGGTGTGGGCATGGCCCCCTTCCGTGGCTTTATCCTCAACCGACTCAAGAACGCAAACTGCGCCAACAAGATCTGGCTTGTCCAGGGTGTTCGCGACAGCATGCTCGACGAGATCTACTCGGGAGAGCTCGGTGCGCACGAGAGGGAGATCAAGAAGGTTGTGCAGAGCCGTCGGGCCGGATCGAATCGGTACGTCCAGGACGAGGTTCGCGCGCAAGCCGACGTTGTCTGGTTCGTGATCAATGCGCTTGACGGACGTATCTTTGTCTGTGGAAGCAGCAAGGGCATGGGCGAGGGTGTCCACCAAGCTCTCATCGACGTGACCATGGAGAAGGGCAACCTCAACCGCGACGAGGCCGAGGAGTTCTGGGAGAAGAAGAAGGAGGGTGGCCAGTACATTGCCGTAAGTGCTCGCTGTGTCCGCAACCGCCGACTGCAAGACGCTGACTTTTGAATCCAGGAAACCTGGTGATCGCCCTGGCTCCGTTATGCACGCGTGCCTCGATGCACCGCCGTGCATACTGTACAAACACGCTTCCCGCGCACATGTGATGATTTTCGGCGTTTGGGTGGGGATGGTATGACCACGATTCGTATCGCATCGTCTGCGCTGTTGCTGTCGTTGTCCATGGTCGCTTCTCCGACGGGCGAGTCGTTCTCCTTTGGACTTCCCTTCTTGACATATGTTATATTTTTCTTTTCATTATTGGCGGGGCTCCTTAGCATGGCGTTTGATCCGGATGGGGCGGAGAAGGGAAGAGAAAAAATGGTCTCCCGACGCATGGGTTTTGTTGTCGTTGTGGTACGAGGGTTGTTGCGGCGATGATGACGACGATGATGATTCGGAGACCTCGCTCGCTGCGTGGTGGTGGTGGTAGTGGTGGTTTGATAATGACGTTTCTGCTGCTGCTGCTCCCGCGGCGGCGGCGGCGGCAGGCAGGCTCGACGTGGGTAGTCGAGCCGTTGGTATGCTGCAGATGGGGATCATGATAGATGATTGAGCAGTAGAAAGGAATGGTATAACAAATGATCAACAAGAAAAATTTAGACCCTGGAACCGTGTTGGTCGTGATGTGATGAGGTTGTGGGGGTATGTGAGAGAGTTGGGGAGTGATGGTGGTGAAGGGGGAGGGAGAAGAGAGGGAGAGTAGGTACCAGGTCGGGCAGGCAGGCAGCAGGATTTAACACAATCTTACTCGAGGGAAGGCGGGCGGGAGGGAGGGGGAGGGAGGGAACGGACGCGGAGAACGGAGACGCACGCCGCGAAAGGGCGAGGCGGCATGATGGAAAGGCGAGACGAAAGAAACGGGCCCGGACCGGGACCTGACCTTTTTTGCTTTTTGTCGCGCGCGCATCCCGCGCGTGTGTCCCTCCCCCGTCCCCCGTACAAATAATAGGATACTACACGACGACACGGCCGAAGTGGAGGGAAGGGAAGGGTAGGATCACCGAGCCCGACCGAATGACCGACCGACCGACCGACTGCGTGGCGTGGCGTGGCGTGGCGTTGGCGGGGACAATGCATGGTGCATGGGGGGGATTGGGAGAAGAGCCATGTGTCGTGGTCGTCGTCGAATCACGTCCGTCAGGATTGTAAGCGTTAGTTGCCGATCGGCGGTTTTGGGGGGATTCTAATAGATGGAGAGATGATGGAAAGAGAGAGGGACCGAGGCCGAAGGTTGTTGTTGGGCTTATGTCCGAGCCCGAACGGGTCCGGCCGCGTGTAGCGTCTGTTTATTTTTTTTTATTTTTTTTTGGTCGGAGGCGAAGGAGCATGATGCCGGATCGTCAGGGTCTGGAAGGATTTTCCGTTGGCGACCGCCGACCAGTCAGGAGCATTTTGCTTTGCTTTCTGGTGTGGTGTGTGGCTTGTTTTTCTTTGGGGGCCGGGGAGATATGGATGGTCGATGGATGGATGGATGGACGGATGGCCTCGGTGGCGGTGGTGGACGCCCTGCTCGATGGCATCGCCCCCGTGGGAGAGAAGAGAAGCTAGGCCAGAAGCTACTCGTCCTGCTTCTGTCTGGGTCAACACGGACGCCCGGCCGAGGCTGAGCTATGAAGTGTGCATTCGGCCAAGAAGCTGGAAAGAGCATAGAGAGACGAAGAGCGGGGGGTTTTTTTTTTCTCTCTCTCCTGCTCGACCTCCTTGCCGATACGTACGTGCGGTCACATTTTGCGAGAGAGAAAAGAAGAGAGAGAGAGAGAAAGAGAGCTTATGCGGCTACCCGCTGCTTGGGCCCGCTATGACCACATCCTGTGCGGGCCGCGGGCCGCGTTCGTTGCTGCGCAGGATGATTATTTCGGGATGCGTTTGGTTGGTCGACCGGCGTTGCCATGCGGGTCCCCCCTCCCCTCGTTTGGGTCACACAAATGGGTCGGGTTAGGTCAGGCCTCAATCAATCCGACATGCGATCTTTCGATCCGTGGCTGATGGACAGGGACAACATGGTCGTGTGATGAGGCATATGTGGTTCCAAAGGCAATTTCCGGTGGGCGAGATGGCGTTTGCAGGGTTCTTTTCAATTTTTGGCGGCTTCGGCGGCGGCTTTGGGGAGGCGAGAGACGCCGATGGCGGAGGTGGATGGTGACGATGTTGGATTGGGAGAAGGGTGATTGGCTGGTCGACTGTTTTACTTTGGCGAGGTTGATGTGGAGCGAGTGGGCATGCTGGTTGAAATGAAGGAGTTTCCCTGCCGATTAATTCTTTTGCTTTCTTATGCCGTACCTTTTGCTGCGCTTTGTTCGTCGGTATGGGAAGCTGGAGGTTCGTGTACTGATGGTGCTACTACGTTCTCTGTCACTCGATCGTCGACCGCCAACGGATATTCTCGACATTTGCGTCTCCTTGTCAAGATGATTGGGCTTCAGCTTGCAGGGTCACTGTGTACGTGACATGCAGCAGTTCAATCTCGTCGCCCCATGCAACTATAAACTGTAGAGCTGAGGTGTCAAGCAAGTCTTCGCAGATAGTCCATTGTTTTTTCTCCAAAGTTGTCCTCCTGAAGAAGCGAGCGACGCCACTAAAGACGTCCACATTCAGTGCTTCTACATGGCGTGATGGGTGGCAGCAAGCGAGAAAGTAAGGGTCCCAGACGTTTCCAAACTGGCTCGCGCCGCTGACGATGGCAGTTACGCATGCGTGGCTCTCTGGTGTTTGGATGATAGTCAATACTGTCCAGATATAGGCTGTGGCGTTCGCGGCGAAGCACACTGAAGCAGACAAGCAAGCAGCCAAAATACCGGACCGGGACACCAGTCACCCGCACCCATCGTTTTCCTCTTCAAATTGTCTCTCAGGACGTTCCAATGCTCGACTTACCAGGAGAACCGGGAAGCCTTATACGATTGGATATGCCGATTGGCCGCAGCGTCCTCGGTGACGCCGACGTCGACCGCGCTCTTCAAGATGGGAACACCCAATTCGCTTGTGCCATGCAGGAAATCACGACGAATTCTTGCAGAGGCGCGATATGGGGCCGCCCTTGGCTGGATCGAAAGCAGCGTTGCTTGATCAGCCTGAGCATGTTCGCGGCAACAGGAAAAGTGCTACGAGATGGGAGTTCAGCGGTGGCCTTTCGGCTACGGAGATCTGAGACGGTTTGTTGCAGCACTATATCTACATGGGAACTCCGGCTGGAATCGAGGTCTCCAGGGCCCCGGAGAAGGTCTTGCAGGATATGGAGGCCAAGGTTGTTCAATCAAGCCTTGACTTGAGAGCTCTACGACAGCCAATCAACAACGGAAGCGCCCCTTTTTGCCTAACCGGACGGTTTACAGCCCCCTCTCGCAGCCGATGGCTAGCGCGAAGAATAGCAGAACATGGCGTAACTATGTCTTAGCTTGTTCTTAGAGAAGAAAAATAAAATAATACGTAGATAGTTAAAGCTATCGTTCGGGCGTATATGTAGAATTTTTAATTCGACATTCTCGTCCGGACGATAGCTTTAACTAAGCATGACATGAGAAAAAACAGATCCACGCTAGCCATCGGCTGCGCGAAGGAGCTGTATCTCTGCGTCAGAATTCGAGGTTCAAGGCGTCCAGTTTTTCCGGTTTCACAACACCTCTGCTCCCTGCTCGCAAATCTCTTCTCAAGCATTCGTTTCGTCTGTCCTCATGCCCATGTCATCACTACCTCTCAATGTCGTCATATGGGAGATGCAGTCAATACGAAAAACTAGCAATGCTCTCTTATCTGCACTCTTCGTTTCCATCGGTTACAAAAAGACAGGCTTTGCCCTGGTTGTGTCGCCAGGCACTCGATGAAACGAGGCGGTGAGGTGTATGCAGCCAATCAGATCTTTTGCGAGCAATCAACAAACGCGTGTGACGACGTGAAATTGCACCAGGGTGGCTGCATCGGCAACAACTTTTGCGATCTCTCGCCTACAGCTTTTTCTTGCAGCGGAATGCTGGCGCAAAGTTGCTTTTTTTGCACGCAAAACGGCGATCGACCCGTCATATTACCAGAAGAGGCCCAAAGCTCCTAGTGGTAGCCAGGGTCCGCAACCTTTGCGCTAGCGGTCGGCTGCAAGGAAGGACGGAAGGGACCGTACCACCTACCTATATATTTTCGGCTGCCGGCGGGCACGCGATCGTCCTCAACATCGACAACAACGTCGCCATGGGCGATACCGGCTCCTGCATGGAAGCAAGGCTCTCCAAAGGGCTCACACTCCATATGGGCGTGCAACAGTCAGTCCTACTCGCCCCCTTTCACCTTCAAAGCATCGGCGGGCTGATCGTCGCAACCACAGGTTAAGAAAAGGAGGCCTGTACACCGATCTGACTCTCCGGTGCAGCAATGGAGAAGAGCTGAAGGTGCACAAGGCCGTCGTGTGCGCGCAGTCGAGGTTTTTCCATACTGCGTGCAAGCCGGAATCGCCGTTCAAGGTAAACGACAATCGATATGGTGTGAATTGGACGATCGGCTGACCATTTACTCCGCTTGAAGGAGGCGCGGACGGGGCTGATTGAACTCACTGAGGATGATCCGGTGGCCGTCAATGGCATGGTGGATTACCTCTATACGCGCCAATACGATTGCGAACAGGCAATGAAAGACCATTTTTGCCGTAAAATCACCGACGGCAGCAAGAGCGACGGCGATGCTGAGGACAACGGGAACGATGAAGACACGGGCGGTAGCGGTGGCAAAGAGGAAGAAGGGGACGAAAACGACTCCGACTCCTACACCGACTCCGACTTGGATGAGCAACAGCACTGGCTGATGACGTTCCACCTCAAGTGCTTCGTATTGGCCGACAAGTACGAAATCCCCTACATGGCGCAATACGCATTCAAGCGCATCCGCAATGCCATGATGAACAAAGAGCCCGACGTAAACCTGTATTATCTCCGTGAAGATTTTCCAGACGCCATCAAGTTCATCTACGACAACACGCTCCCGTCATCCTGCTCCGCCCGGCCGCTCCGAGACTACTTGCTGGACATCTGTCGCGAGCACCTCGCCACCTTGTTCATGAACCCACGGTTCCAGACCGTCCTGGACCCCGTCGACGACTTTTGGAAGGAATTGGCGCGCGCACAGGCATCCATACCCCAGGCAGCCCCCCACGGCCCGACTTGGGTAAAGTGCCCCGCGTGCAAGTGTTTGCTCCCGGCACTGCTTTGGCCGGCCGGCCACGACAAGGAAGCGACGGAAATTCTGGAGTGCATGCACTGCATCGGGCGCAAAACCTTCTTCACGCACCTTGGCTGGAGGGAACACGCCCTCCTGCCCCCGGATTCCCAGATCGACGGCAACGGGGTCAGGAATAGGAAGTTGGTTGTCGAGGACGCGATGCGAAAGCGCGTTCAGGTTCTCGCCGCGGAAAAGGAATTGGAAATGGAAAGGGAGAAGGCCGCGAAGAGGAAACGGACCGCGTGAGTTTATCGCTTCACTGCTGTACGGTGCGGTGACGGGAAGTGGTTCACCTCCGGTGTTTGGGAGACGGAGCGGGGATCGGGGGACTGTCGTCACGTTGGGATTGGCTTTTGGGAAGTTCATTTGAGCGGGTTCGGCTGGGAGACGGAACTGATGTCGGAACGCAGCTGAACAGAGGGGAGCCTTTGTCGTGTAGTTGTGATGTTGGGGTACGGGATCATCGCCGCTCGAGCGCGGTCTGTACTTCTTTGGAATGGCTCTAGTATGGCAAGTACGCAGAAGGGAATTTTGACGCTGTGGGATTACGTGCCCATAGAGGTGTGAGGCTTTCAGCACTGCCAATCGAGAAGATACAGATAGCTGGTGCTGTCGAACGAGTGGCTTCCGCGGACCCATGCCCTCACTTTTACCACATCGAAGCATGTAAGCTTGTTCAGTGACAGCCAGATGCAGAGCTATCCGGAATGACCCTCACATTTGATGATGAGGAGATGCAATACTCTTCGGCCATTTGCTTCTTCAAGGTCGGAGGCAGCCCCGGCCGGCGGGACCTCAACCACGCAAATGATATGTACTCAACCGCCCCAGCCCCCACCATCGACGTAACGCAAGCTCCACAACGGAGTTTCCGTCTGTTTTCTCGTCCGCAACCCCCACCGTCGTTACGTGGCAATGCCGCTCTGATTGAAGTCCCGCCGTCTCGTGTCGTATGAAAATTTCGCAACTGCACGCTGACTTTGCCATCATCATTGCACCCCGGACTCTACGCTTTCTCACTTTGCCTTTGCGATGGCTGAGAACAACACGCAACTCGACAGGCTGTGCGAGCGCTGCAGTGTTCTTCACTTTCGGCCGGGCCAGGGTGGCTTCAAACGTGGCTTCTTTGAAGCCCAAGACGAGAATGGGAACTCTTATTTGGAGGGCCCCGAACACTTTCAGGATCGGGACCCATCGCCCGTAATGAGGCTTCGATTCGAATTAGAGGATGACTTCCCCGACCTTCCTTCGCTCAGAAAAACAGCAGAAAATGGTTGTGCGTTCTGTAAAATTCTCAGAAAAGACGCTCAAGGAAAGGTGTCCGAGAAAATCCAGAGAATGGGAATATCGCAGAGCATGAGTTTGAAGATAAGCGGTATGGACGTTCTTGTTGTCGTATCTAGATGAATATTAACTTTTTTTTTATAGAACACAATAGTCGCTTAGAAAAACAAAGTCCAAATGTTCGCTCCTGTTCTGTTCAGCACACACGCTGACTTTGAAATAGCCGGTCTGTTTGTTCTTACGGGCCCTGATCATCAAAAAGGCCGCATCCGAGGGTTGAGGGTTTCATGGGCCATTGTCAAGAAAGGAAGTTTTCAACGTCCAGATAGTTCGCCATATAGTTCGCCTATCATCAACAGAACCGAAAGCTACTTCCAATTTCTTACGCATCCGGGTAATTAAACCAGTACATTGTGGAGCAGAATGTGATCGGCTTACATATTGCAGGCAGCTTTTCTGCGCAGTACCTCACCATGCCCTACGTTCACGAGTCTCCACACGCTCTTTATACAGAAAATGTGGACAGAATCAAGGAGTGTTTGACAGAGTGCTCGAAGGCGCATCACGAGTGCCATCAGTTCCAGGAGGGGGCGAATCATGCGCAGTCCTACACACTTCCCACAAGATTGCTGGACCTGGGCAAGGATAAGGAGAAAGCCAAAGTACGTTTGATCGAGACTAGTGCGCTTGGATTCGTAGACCTCAACAAAGGCCCTCTCAAGTATGCTTCGTTAAGCTACTGTTGGGGCGGAGAAAAGTTTCTGACGACAACTCGAAACAACTTCAAAGCCCATCTCAACAACATACCGTGGAATAGCCTACCTTTCGGCTTCCGCGATACCATCAAAACTTGCTGGGCGATTGGAATTCGATATCTCTGGATCGACTCTCTTTGCATCCTCCAACAAGACGAAAACGACTGGAAATACGAATCTGCTCGGATGGAAGATGTATACATGGGATCTTTCGTCACAATAATTCTGGCATCGACAAGCTCGCCCCTCAATGGCTACCTTGATCGGCGAGTAGACTTCTCGGGAGCCGCACGAGTCTCGTACCACATCGAGCAGAAACCAGGAGCTGAACTTGTCTACTATATTCAACCGACCTTCCCTGAAGACAGACGGGACGCCGAGAGGAAAATTAAAGAACCGTTCGACTATGTCGAGCGTTCCATCCGGTCATCCGAATGGGGCCATCGCGGATGAATATTTTAAGAGAGCTGTCTCTTAGTAAGAAAGCTCTATATATATTAAGAGAGCATTTATTTTACTTATAAGAAGCTCTTCTTTCTTAAGAATATAAAGGGCAAATAAAGAACTTCTTTAGATAATATCTATAGTATTAGAGACTTCGAGACTAAGAATAAGTTTTATAAATAGTACTCTTAAATAAAGTACTACTTTAATAAGAATCTAACTTATATAAATAATAAGTTACCCGCTATCTTAGTTCTAGTATAAGAAAATTAGATTAAGATAGATAATATAAATTATATTAAAGTTAGAATAGAGATAAATTATTAGAGATTTATTTTCTAGTTCTTTATTATTCTTATAGCTAGCTAGTTTTATATTATATACGTAATTAACTAGTTTTACTTCTTAATACTTAGTATTAAGCTTTAATAGATTCTAGTATCTATTAGTAAGACTAGTAGTTTATTTCTTAATATTATTTTTCTTCTTTAGATTATTACGTTCTTATAGTAATAAACTATTAACTAGAAAATTTTTTTTTTATTTATTTAAAGTTAATAGTCTATTTAGTTAAGTAAACTAGCTATTCTTAAGAATAGCTTTTTAAAGATATAAGAAGCGAATCTTTTATAATTTTTCTCTATTATCTTTATATTAACTTTTATTTTATACGTATTTTTCTTATTTCTAGTTTATTATTTATTATCGCTAATTAAATTATAGTAATAACTATTAGTATTTAGTAGTATTTAGTAGCTTTTAATTACTTTTAATAGTCTTTAGTAGCTCTTAAATAATAGCGTTCTTAAAGACTAGCTTTATAAATATATTTAATTATAATAAGCGTATTAAGTTAGTATATATAAGTATTAAGTACTATAAGAATTCGTACGCTAAGTATTTTAAAACTAAAGAGTTCTATACTTTTTCTACTAATCTAACTTTAAAGTTTATTAATAGTTATAGAACTAAATATCTTAGCTACGAGATATTCGCTAGTTAAGAGTATATATAAATAAGCTTTATTAAAATTTATTAAAATTTATTAAGTATATTTAAAAGATATTAACTAATAATAAGTATAGCTATTATCTAACTTTCTTAACTTTCTAGTAAAGTATATTTATAACGCGATCTAGAATAATAATAAAATAAAGTATTATATTATTTACGCTTAAATAATATTATAGCTTAAGATAAATTATTAAAAAAAGCGCGGCGTTCTTTATCTTTATATAAATAGTAATAAGCTTCGCTAAAATAGATCTAAGAGTAAATAGAACTATACTAAAAGTAAGAGTCTAGTAAGTTAAAATTTAATTATATTTATTAAATAATAATTTTATTTAATAAACTTTAACTAATTTTAATATAAAGTAGCGCTAGCTTTTATATTATAATATTATTAAGTTCTTCTTTAATAGTAATACTAGTCTTTATAAACGTATTAAGATTCTTAAGAAGAAGATTACGCGTCTTAATATAAGAATTAATAAGTAGACGAACGTTAAAAATAATAATAATAAGTAGAATTTAGTAGATTTAACTTTTAATAAGAGTTAATATATATAATAAATAGTTTATAAGACTTAATAGTTATTATAGTTAAGCTTTAAAAAATATAAAGACTTTTTTCTAATATAAATCTTAGTTATTAAAAAACTTTTACTTTTTTCTTTAGTAATATTCTCTTAGTATTAATCTATTAATATACTTAGTTAGTTTCTAAGTATTATCTATAAATTTAAAGTTAGTCTATTAAATTTTATACTTTTTAATACTCTCTATTAACTTTCTTTTATTAATAATATAATTTACTAAGTACTAATTACTATCTTTAGATACTAGTATATATAGTTTAGACTACTTTCGCTTACTATTATAAAAAGATTTAAGATAAGAGACGTAAATAATATTATAAATATACTAATTCTTTAGTAGTTTAAGCTAATAAATATTATTATTTATAATCTCTAAAATTTAAAAGAGTTTATTATACTTATAATTAAGTTTCTTATTTAGTCTATTAATAGTAATATTCTTTATTAAGAGCTAAACTTTATTTTTAACTATAAATATTCTTCTCTAATAATATTTATTTATATATTTAGCTTATTCTTTCTAAATATATTTTAGATTACGTTTTAAACTTTATAATTAATTAGCTATATTTTAAAACTATAACTCTACTTCTTTCTTATTATTTAATTTAGATAATAAAGATATCTAAGAGTTAGTACTTCTTATTATTTAAAAAGATATTATTTCTATACTTAGATATTTACTATTATTATAGAAAAATTTTATTATACTAAGCTATTAAATCTAATCGTCTTACTTATAATTATAATACGTATATAAGTACTATTTTAATATTTAGTTTTAATATTTAGTTTAACTATTTATCTATAAATAGAAGACTATTAATAGCTTTTTTTATATTCTAATATAAAAGTAAACGTTTAATTAAAATTAACTAATAAATACTAGATCTTTATTTATTATAATTAATCTTAGTACGTCTTCTAGACGAATAACTTCGCGAAGAAATAGTTCTACTAGTATAAAAGTATTAATATTTTTTATTATTAATATATAGTAGACTATTTTAGAAAATTTATTTACTATAATAAAGATTAAATTATATTAGTTTCTTCTATATTAGCTAGAAAAAAGATTAATAATAAAGTTTATTATAATATTCTACTATAAATAATTAGATATTAATAGTAGTATAAAAAGTTTATATAGTTTATATTTTACTAGCTTTATTTATCTATATATATAATAGATTTAAACGTAGTCTTTAATATCTATTAATATCTTAGACTAATAGAATTTTCTTAATATTTATTCTAATATTTATATAAAGCTATAATAGCTAGCTATTAAATTATTATAAGTCTTATTAAGTATTATTATATAATAATATTCTTTAGAAACGTATAGATACTAGTTATAATACTATATACTATTCTTTTTTATCTAGTTTTATATCTAGATATTATCTTAGAACTTTATCTACTTTATTATCTAGATACGATAGTTATTAGCTTAAAATTAATAAACTTTATTAAGAAGCGTAGAGATTATAACTCTTTTTACTAATTACTTTATTTTTTTTAGTTTAATAACTATAAGTAGTATTTAGTTTCTTTAAAACTAATTATCTATTAGTTAGTTTTATAGATCTTTAAGAATCTTTAAATAGTATATTTTACTTTTATAGATTATATAATTATAGTCTAGTCGTTTTAAAGACTTATTTATAGAGTTTTATTTCTCTTTAATATAAATAATATTAAAGTTAAATATTAATAGCTATTTAATTTATTTTACTTATCTTTTTATAAGTTCTTTTATCGTTATAAAGAAGCGAAGATTATTATAATCTATTTATATATTAATAGAAAATAATAATTCTTTTATATACTATCTTTAGTATTTTAAAGACGCTATAATTACTAATAATTTCTAGTTATATATATTATAATTACTTTTTATTAGTATTAATTATTATAAAAAGAATATAATTAAACGCTAAACTAATTAGTCTTATATATCTAGTTCTTACTAACTAGTAATATTACTAATAATAAATTCTAAGACGTTTATTTCTAGTCTTATAATTTTAGCTAGATTATAATATTTTAATATTAATATTTTAAAAAACGCTTATTATAGCTATTTAAAGATATTAATTATATTTATATTTAATTAAATAACTCTCTTTTCTTACTTTTATTAGAGCTTAGAGCTAAGTTTCTTTTTCTTAGTATATCTATTTAGCGGGCTAACTATTCTAGTAAAGATATATATAAATCTTCTATAATAGTTATAAAACTTAATAAAGATTTATATATTATAAACTAATATAAGTAATAACTAGTCTTAAATAATACTAAGTCTCTCTAACTTTATTTAAATGCTATTAAATATTACTATATAGTTAAGAAAGTTTACTAAGATCTAATAGAATAAATATTTAGATAGCTTAATATATAGTTTATATCGTCTAAGTTATTTAAGTATAGTTATAATATATTATATATAATTCTTCTTATTATTTAAATAAATAAGAATATTATTAAGATAGATAATTATAAATATATTAAAAAGATCTTTTATAGCGTTATAAATATAACGCTAAAAGTATATAGATATATTTATTAGTTTAAAGAGAACTATTATATATTTATAATAGTTATAATAAAATTTAAAGATTATTTTCTATTCGTATTTTTTTTTAATACGTATTCGATAATATATATTTTAAAGATTAAACTTAGTATAAATATTTTTATATTTTACTTTATCTAATAGTTTATTAATAAGTAGTAGTAGATATCTATTCTTAATAGTAATTATATTTAGCTTTCTATAGTTTATATAGAATTTAAGACTATTATCTTTCTTCTTTATAAATAATATAAAAGCTTCTACTAGTAATATTAATAGTTAGATCTAATCGTATATTAGTATCTTATTTAGATATTTATATAATATAATAAGCTCTACTACTAAAAGTAAATAGATAAATTTATAAGAGATATTATTTATAATTATATTAATATTTAGCTTATATAAATTATAGTCTAATAATAGTCTAGCTTCTTCTTTTAATATAACGTTATAATACGTAATATAAGATTTTAGAAGACTATAAATATTATTAGATTCTATTAAGTTTTATTTAATATTAATTTAAAGTACTAAAACGCTACGCGTATATTAACGAAACTAGTCGCTTTATATATATATAATTTATTTCTACTTTCTAGCTTTAAATTTTTATAATAGAATTATTATTCTATTAGCGTAGTTTATTAATAGATTCTAATTTCGTTTCTAAACTAAATCTAAGATAACGTTAAATTTATTAATCTTATCTATAAAAAAGTATATCTTAGCGGTCTATAAATAGTTATTAAATTTAATAATAGATATTAATATCTAGTATTTATTAATAACTTATAGTAATTACTTATTTATCGTTATAAATTTTATACTTATAGATTATAGATTCTAATTAAGTTTTCTTATAAATTTAATAAATATAAAATTAGCTAATATAATATTATTTAGTAGAGTCTAGTATTTAATAAGTTCTATTAGATTTCGTAAAGTATATTTAGCTATTAATAGCTATCTTATATATTAAGTTAGATCTTTAATATATTTAGTAAGAATTTAGTTCTTTTTAGTATATTAGATTACGTCTATAAGTAGTTAAAATTCTAAATTATAGACTTTACTTTTCTTAATTACTTTAATTTTAATTTTAATAAAAAGTTATAAGTAGTTATATCTTTCTTCTTTAAATACTTTAGTTTCTAGTCGTCGCGATAGTATTTAATATTATAATTTATTTAATAGTAGATTATATAGTATTACTTTTATTATAGCTTATTCGTCGATTTATAATCTAGTAACGCTAGTTATTATAAATCTAAATAGTAGTATTTATTTTTATCTCTAAGCTTCTCTAAGTTTAATTTAAAGCTACTAGCTTTTTTTAGATTTTAATAGATCTTATTAGATTCTATTTATAGATTCGTAATTATAGTATATATATATATACTTTAGTTAAGATACTACTATATCTCTAATATTAAGCTACTTCTATAAAAGTCTATTTTTTATTATTCTATAATTATATTAGCTTTATTCTAGAGTAGACTAAGAATTCTAAGTATATTACTAAAATCTTAGTTTAACTTCTATCTAAAGTTTCTAATTTATTTAAATATCTAGATTTATTATTATATTTTATCTTTTAGCGTTTTAAGTATATAGAATTTTATATTAATCTATATTAAAGACTTAATCTAGCTTTAATATAAATACTAAATTATCTTTTATTTAAGACTAATATAGTTCTCTATAAAGTTAATTTTTATACTATTAAAGCTAAATCTTATTAAGTTTCTTTAAAAGTATTATTCTAGATTATCTAACTAATTATTATATCTTACTTATATAGATTTATTAAATTAAATAGATTTAGATAGCTTTAGAAGATTATAATAGAAAGTAAAAACTAATTAAAGTTTAATAATATTTATTAAATTACTATATCTTCTATCTTCGCTAATTTATTATACGCGATATTCTAATTCTTATAATTATCTAAGTTTATTTATATAGACTACTTTTTCTTTTAATAAAGCTATTTACTAATTAAGTTACTACGCTATTCTATCTTAAAAATTAGTACGTATATTTTCTTTATCTATAAATAGTACTAGTAGTATAAAGATTTTATACTAGTTTTTACTAATATTCTCTTAGCTATTAGATACTACTATATAACTCTAAGAATAATATAATAAAGTTAGACTATTATTATTATCTAAGAATAAAGTAGTCTATTTCTTAATTATACTACGTATTATTATATTAAATATTTTAAGAGAAACGATTTAAATATAAGAAAATTAGATTAAAATAAATAATATAAATTATATTAGAGTTAGAATAGAGACGAATTATTAGAGATTTATCTTCTAGTTTTCTATTATTTTTATAGCTAGCTAGTTCTATATTATATACGTAATTAACTAGTCTTACTTCTTAATACTTAGTATTAAGCTTTAATAGATTCTAGTATCTATTAGTAAGACTAGTAGTTTATCTCTTAATATCTAGCGTCTTATAAGAGTAAAAGACTTAATAATATTCTAGTTAAACTTTAGCTTAATAATTTTATATAAGATCTCTTATAGACGCTAGAAGCTAAAGACTCTAAATATAGACGACTACTAAAAAAGATATTAAAATAATAATTATAGCGCTTTAAATATTTTAAAGCTTTAATATAGTTCTAGTATATATATAATAGATTTATAATCTTTTTAAACCTCTTACTTAACTTAATTAAGTAAAAGCTTAATATTCTTAAAGTAAGTACTACTATAAATAATTTAAAGAATAAATATAGTCGTCTTTTAAAATTATATAAAATTTTCGCTTTTTTAAAAGTTCGAGCTAAAATTAGAATTATAAAGATTAGATTAATATTAAGATATAATTCTAAGATTTTTATATATACTAGAAGTAGTTAGTAT
The DNA here is from genome assembly GCA_021495925.1 of Diplodia intermedia. Lineage (NCBI taxonomy): Eukaryota > Fungi > Ascomycota > Dothideomycetes > Botryosphaeriales > Botryosphaeriaceae > Diplodia > Diplodia intermedia. Next base: position 14,131 of record JAKEKT010000155.1, on the reverse strand, counting down.
TATAAGTCTATAGATTATAAAGTAGAAATAGATAAAGTCTAGAAAGCTATTATAATACTAATTATTATATAGTATACGTATTTTAACTAGTATAGACTTTTACTATATAATAAAGAACTAATAATAAAGCGTATTAGCTAGTTTAACTTTTTTATTTATAAAGAGTTCTTTAATAATATAATAAAATCTAAATTCTATCTAATTTAAGCTATATAATATAAGATAGACTAGTAATTTAATAAACTCTTAATAATAATTAGTCTATATTTTTATTTTAAATAGTATAAGTTTAATATAGTAGTACGCTAAGTAACTTCTTTAGACGTTAAAATAATCTCTACGTTACTCTAATTAAGTAATTAAGCGTTATATAAATACTACTTCTATAGTTACTAAACCTCTTTATAGATAGTTAAATTTAATATTTAAATAAAGATATAAATTTTAAAAATATATAAATACGTCTAGTTTCTAGCTTTAATTACTTATAAATATAATATAGTCTCTATTATAATTAATTAATAAAATAAATTAAACTACTCGTATCTATCTTACGTAAAGACTATATTATTCTATTTATATAGATAGTTAAATATAAGATCTAGACGAAGATATAACTTTAAAAAAAGTATAAATATAGAATAAATTTAAAACGATCTTTTATCGGATTTTAAGCTAGACTCCCCATACTACATGCCCCACTCCCTCCGGCGACCACCTAGTATCCACCCATCATCCTCCACCCTCCCCTCTTATCCCCATCTCACCTGTTCCCGGCCCGGCCCCCGACCTCCGACGACCACTCACTCATCATCACCTCCTCGACCTCCCTCGGCCTCCTTCCTCTCACCAAAGAAAGCCCGCCTTACCACACCTCATACGACCCGCGCCCAAACCCACCAAGCCATCCCATCCCAACCCCGCCGCCACGACCGACCAACCAGCTAAACAACCCAAACAAACCCAAACCCCCATCTCACCTCCCCGCCCGCTTTCCCCGCAGATCCGATCCGATCCGATCCGATCCGCTTATGTCACACCCCACCCCATCCCATCCCATCCCCATCACACAAAAACCCCTACCTAGCCTAGCCTACCTAACCTACCAACCTACATTATTACATACATGCCCTTCCTACATACATACATACCTAGCTCTCAGCTGCAGCTGCAGCTAGACGTTTCGCTCCGGAGTTCCCGCAGCAAAGCACCGACGCCCGATCACGCGCGGGGACCCTCCCGACACCGGACACCGGACACCGGACACCGAGCACCGGACCCGAGAGCTTACGCTTCGTCATAAAAGGACGTCATCGTAACCGACGACGGATGGCGGACGAAAGAACGAGCGAGGGCGAGTAGGCGGGACGCGTGTAAGACGCTTGAATGTTTGGCGCTTTCACGTAGCGCGGCGCGGCGCGTTGTGTGACCGTCTGGACGTTTTTTTGGGGGGTGGTGGTGGTGCGGGGGAGGGGGGCTGGCTGCTGGGATGCACCCGGTGCTGCTGCTGACAAGAGGAGGCCTTGTTGGGTTGGGGGGAGGGGGTTGGGTCCGAGGGGATCGGGGAACGAGGAGTAGTCGCATCTTCTGGTGTGTGCGTGTGCGGTTTGGGTTAGGGCGAATATGCGGGGGAGGAGAAAGTAGTGAGGGGTCGGGTGGGTGGGACGATGATGACTGCAGTAAGTGAGTTAGTGAGTGTGCAAGCATGCGTAGATGCATGCCATGCCGTGCCAAGTGGCGGGAAGAAAAGTCTTGGTTATTGCTTCTTTTTATTCGTCAGGGGGAGGGAGGGAGGGAGGGGTGTGTGTGAGACACACTCTCCCCCTTTGTTCGTACGGACGTCTTAATACGTCCATGATACATACAGTACAGTACAAGCCCGGTGGTGGAAATCAAGAGGACAAAGAAACGGTACAAATGCGGTCGACCGCACTGAGCGAGAAAGACAGACGGACAAAGATGAAGCAACGAATACGGCAAGCAGAAGAGAACCATTCAATCATTACTGCGTAGTAGTGCAGGGCAAACACACTGCCACACACACACACACGCAGACATTCGACATCGTTGTATTTCTCCAGCTCATCGACAACGGACCAACCCCACCAAACATTGGCGAGGAGTAACAGCCCAAGCACCCCCCTCATCATCCCTCTAAGTGTACCTCCCGACCTCCCTCTCCCTCTCCATTGCGCCGCCACTCTTCGTGTATATGCGTGGACGTGTAACAACCACCACCGTCATCGTGTTCGACATGCCATCGTCATCGACTGCCATTTTTGTACACCCTCCCCCTCACCCAGCCGTTGTTCTGTACAACCCATACCGAACCAATGGGAACAACAAACAAAAAAGACCCAGACACAATGACCGATGACCCCCAAAGAAAGAGCCCAGCCCCCCCGAACCCGGTCCGAGCCCACCATCCAATGCAATCGTAATCGTGAGAACGACAGGTTAGGAAAAAAAAGAGAAATAAAGAGAATATTTTCCCTCGTCCTACCACCTATGTACGTGTTGTGCGTCCCTCATGAATAGGAGAAAGAAAAAAAGAGCCCCCCACTCTCTATTACCTCCCCTCCATCCCAATAATAAAGATATGTGATGCAACAAAAAGAGGAGGAAGGGGGGGGAACCAGCCAAACCGCACAGCGGAAATCTTCGAATCGAAACAAGAGGTAGTAGGTCCAACTTCCCCCCCATCCACATGAAAAAAAAGGGGAGGGGAGGGAGGAGAAGGAACCACCAAAAAACAAAAATCAATACCACCCATGCCCCATATCGAACCGATGCTGCAACGCCTTGGGGATGCGGCTCCCCTTGGGCGGGCAATGGTTATGCTTCTTCAGCACCGTCGCCTGGCGCGCGGCCCTGCACGCCTTCTTGCTGGCGGCATCCACGACCGCCGTCGTCGTCGACGACGACGAGCACGGCCCCCCCGCCTCTTCATCCGCGTAGTTCTCGGGCGTGCAGCACTCAACGGCGCGCATCGTGGGCGAGTCGAGCACCTCGCGCATCGTGGCGCGGCGGGCGGGGTGCGGGCACAGCATGCGGATCATCAGCCGCTTGACGCCCGGGTTGTCCAGCCCCTGGAAGGCCGGCGACGTCTTGGGCGCCGCGTCGCGGTCGTTGACGGCGTCGTCGCGTATCTCGCCGTCCGGGTGCCGCGCCAGCCAGTCGTCCCAGTTGCGCAGGTACGCCGCGTACTTGACGTCGGTTTGGGCGTCGGCGGCCGCCCACGGCGCCTGGCTGGAGAGGTAGAAGAGCGCGATGGCGCACGACCAGACGTCGACGGGGCGCGGGTCGTAGGGCCCCGCCTTGGCCAGCACCTCGGGCGCGATGTACGGCCGGCTGCCGCAGATGCCGGGCTTGCACAGGCGCGGCGGCGTGTCGGCGGCCATGCCGACGCCGCACTCGCCCGCGGCGGCGCGCATGCCCGGGTGCTCGCCGGCGAAGACCTCGGAGACGCCGAAGTCGGTGATCTTGAGGTGGCCGGCGCGGTCGAGCAGCAGGTTCTCCAGCTTGATGTCGCGGTGGGCGATGCCGTGGTCGTGCAGGTAGCACACGCCGCGGCACAGCTGCTTGAACAGGCACAGCCGGTCGGCCGCCTTGTAGTGGCCGCCGGCCTGGGCGGGCACGAAGAGCCCCTTCTTGGCGAGGTCGTACAGCTCGCCGTGGGCGCAGAACTCCATGATGTGGTTCCAGCGGCCGTTGTGGGTGCACAGCCGCACCGTCTCGACGATGTTGGGGTGGTGCAGGCTCTTGGCGATGCTGTACTCGGACTTGATCTTCTTGACGTAGTCGTCCTCGGACTCGTCCTTGTCGCGGCCGCGGAACTCCTTGACGGCGTACAGCTCGTCTTGGCCGCCGCCGCGTCGCGACATGATGCGCACCTCGGCCGTGGCGCCGTCGCCGAGCTTCTTGCCGCGGCGGAAGGGGATGGCGCTGGTGCTCTTGAACTCCTTGTCCAGCTCGCAGTGGTCGACGAAGAACTCGTCGGGCAGGCAGGTGCTCAGCCGGCGGGCCTTGAGGCCGACGCCCTCGGCGGCTCGGCCGGCGGGCAGCGACACGGGGAGCGTGGTGTCCTGGGCATGGCGGGAGGCAGACTTGGGAACGGACTCGAGGCTAGCGGACCTGTGCCTGTAGGCTAGGGAGGACGGGCCGAACTTGTCGGGCTTCGACATGAAGGTGTCGAAGGAGGCGCCTTGAGCAAAGCCAGGGGCGTCTTTGTTTTGTTCCTGGAAGGTGACGGTAGGAGAGCGCGGAGAGGGCGGGCTGTTGGACTGCGAGGACTTGGGAGAGGTGCGTTTTGATGAAAGGGACCAGGAGCTGATGCGCCTGGTGCGGACGGCGAGGGGCTGGCGAGGAGGCTGCTTCTCTCGGAGCGGCTGTGGCACGTCGGGGAAGGTAGCCTTGTCCGGACTAACGTCGCCATCCTCGCGCTTCGAGTCGGCGCGCTTGATGGTTTTCCGCACGAAGGTGCCGATTTTCTTGAGGCCGCCGCGGTGGGCGTGGGTCGGGTGGGTCGCGGCCATTGTTGCAACGGCCATGTCGTCGGGTTTGCTGCGAGTGGCGCCGAGGCCGGGGGTGGTCGAGGTGTCGCTGGTGGGAGTGGTGGGTTCTTGCGGGTCGCTGGCGCTCTCGGTGTTGCTGCCATCAGTGTTATAGTCGGGGGGTGAAGCGGGCGGCAGTGCCGTGGTGGGCGGCGGGTTGAGTAGCGCTGAAGCCATGGTCGGTCTTGGGTGCTTGGCGGTGCAGGACGGTTGCGGATGGCGAAGCAGGCGGGCGTACAGATCTAATCGAGGCTCGGCGAGGTGCCACGCGTCGTGCAGCAGAGGGAGGCAGTGGGGAGTGGCAGTGAGATATACCCGTTGTTGGACTTCTGACGGGCCCGGGCAGGCTTTTGTCTCGGGGGTTGGCTCGGGCGAGCCAGGCAGGGCAGGTTGCGGCGGCAGAAGCGGGCGCGGGATGCTGGGCTGGCCGCATTCGAGGCTTGGGGCTTGGGCTTCCCCACGATCGCCACTCGAGTCGGTGGCCGCCGGGGTCGGCTGCTGCTCTGCGCGCAACCTTCTGTCAACCGCAGCCCTCCCGCGCATGATTGTCCTGTTCCACGCGCCCCGGATCGTGAATGCAGCCTGCCCTGCCGAGCCTGTGGAGCAATAATACCGCACATGGGGGCGGTGCCAATCGCCCGGTGCAGCAGAGTCAGCCCTGCCATGCAGCCAATGGGCCTGTTGTGTCGCCGTAATCGCTGGAGCTGCAAATAGGACAGGCGCGCAATGACGCCAGGCCGCCGCGGCCCCGGCTCCCCCAGAATTCGTCACCTCGCCCTGGCAACTCTCACCGACTGCCTCAGGCCCACACTCGGCCTCCGTGTGACCTCGCGCAGCCAGTCCGCTGCCGCACCACGACCGACGGCGGGCAGGCCAGCGTGTGGCTGCACCCAAAAGGCTTGTCCGCAGGCCGTGCTTGGCGCGAGGCCGTGGGGGTGCACGAGAGGAGCGCGTTCCACAGCCCTGTCTTCTGGAAGCCGGCCGTCGCCTCCGCCGAGACGCACCGCGCGCAAGCAAACTCAAACGCGCCGATCAGCGCAACCCTCGGACGGCACCGTTGCGACGCCGACTGGCGGGTCTGGCCCGTTGAACCCTGCGCGCGACGCTTCTGCATTTACCCCACAGCCGGTGTATGCATGGAATGCTTGGCGGCTGCGAGGGCTGCGCAAGCCGCTGCCTGACGGCTGGTAATTGCACATCCGATATCCATCGCTCGGTTTGCTCGAGGCGCTGCATTGATGACGGTCACCCGCGCCTTTGTTCGATCAAACATGGTTGAAACCCTGGCACCACCTACGCTGATTTGCACGACAACTCGCATCGTCCGAGCGGGGCCAAGGCTCACACGACAGCTGCGCAGCCAGCCATGACAGAAAACTGGCTGCATGCGCTGCCCCCCACACAGTCTTCCCCGCGCCTGCCCTCGTTCCTTTTTCCGACGGATGGGAGGAAAGTGGAAGAGGCTTGCGGCTGAACAGCGAGCGACGAATGATGCTCTCGACTGCCGCCGTGCCGCTCGTACGATATCTCCCGCCGCTGCTGCTCACATCGGCTGTTATCGGGTTCGACCATAGTCGGCGAACCAGATCCAACAGCGGCACAAGGCAGGTAAGCCGAGAATTGCTATTGTCCCGGTGTCCGGAACGTGCAAACTGTCACCACTGCGCTGTAATAAATCTACGCACCACAGCACACATACACGACATGTACATGCTCTCTCCTACACCCCATCCATCTAACGCGAACTGGGCACCTGTTCCTGAACCTTGCTCGTCAACCGTTCTTCTCCCGTTTCACCATATCTTATCGCAGAAGGCAAAGCCGGAACAGGCATCCCGGACACGCCATCCCTGTTCTTCCCTCCACCCATCGTCGTGTGACGAGCCCATCGTGAAAATTCGGCCAGCCATTGCCTCCATTTCACATGCTTGTAACCACTCCCGAGCACGAGCCCCCTGTCTCTTTTTACTCGTGCTCCTTACCTAACCTCACCCGTCTGAAAAAAAACAAAATACATTCCCTACCCTTCTTTCCAATACTCTCATAGATGACGCTCCAAGCTAAGAGATGATACGTACTGAAACCTCTTCCACTGCTTGAGGTACCTCCCCTCTCGGAAGGGGAAAAAAAAGCCCCCCCATTTTTCCCGCTCTCCCTCCAATAACCATGCTCACAGACGACGCTACAAAACTAAAGTCAATGATACACATAGACCAAACAATGAAACTCTCACGTACCTCCCCATCCCATCTCCCCACAACTGCACTACTACGCTACGCAAGCTACCTCCCTCCACCCCTTCCCTCCCTGTACGACGTCTTGGCGCAGGGCCTACAAATAAAAAAAAAATCCAATGGCAAGAGCGGGGGCCGTTGCAAGGCAAGGACTTTTTTTTTTCTTTTTCTTGGTATGTACCTAGTTACTAGCAATACTACTCCGCTACCACCACCAACCGCCGCCAAGACAATGCGCTGTCGTGCGTCGGCGCGCGCGCGCGCGCATCCCTTGCCAAGGGAGGGAAGGGAATCTTGTCCCGCCGCCGAGCCAAGACATTCCCGGCGAGCGAGCGGAGGGGAATGATGGTCACGGACAGGCGGATGTGGCAGCACTTATGTGGAAGCACAACAACCGAAGGCGGTGCGGTCATGTGCTGCAACTATTGCCAGGGCAGACTTTCTTGTATTTGTGGTGGTACGCTCGCTCGGCCTCTCGCTCTCGGATGAGGCTTTTTCTTTTTTTTTTTTTTGAGAGAGAGAGAGCGAGAGAGGTGGTCAGCGACGCAGCAGGAGGCGGTCATATACTCGTACACACATCATGTGGATGCAGCCACGTCGTATCATACAGACTTGAAAAGGAAAGGTATGTACAAGACTTCATCGTTACAAGACGACGCCAATACAGCACAACTCTTACATGCGGGGCGCAACAAATCACACAAACTCGAAAGGTACATACAAGACCCAGTCAAAACAATCCGACGTCTGTTCAAAACAAACCAATTCCCAACGCTACAATCCTGATCCATGGTAGCAGTGTTGCATGCGAAGTGATCCGGGGCAGGATAGAAGAGAGCATCGGTGGGCCTGGAGACCATTGTGCGTGATCGAACTGCGAGATGATGTCGTCAACCTGCCGGTTGGAATGTAACCCGTTGATGAAGCGATAGTAGCTGGGGCCATGGCGAGAATATAGGCGTGTAATGCGATCCGGGACGTAGCGGCAATCGAGCTTGACGGTCCGCGGAAATCAAGGGTGCGCACTGTGTTGAAGCCATCCCTTGAGGCTTGAGAGCAAGACCAGACGTCAACTCCAGGAGGTGGTGTTCTGGTGCATTTGCAAACCGCAGAGGATGTTGGGCAACGGGGCTCGATCGTGTGGACAGTTGGGGGTGATGTTGGAGCATGTTGCAGACGGCGATAAGATGGCAGCCGGATGATGTGAAACCAAGCCAGTTAAGCGGAACCAGAGGAGAGTCAACATGGCCAGATTGAAGCGCGGATGGCCTCAATGATGTGCAGTCAATGCTGAGCAGCCAGTGCTGAGCAGCCATGGACGAGCAAAACGTGTAGGTGAACTTGATTGTACGCAGCTCATGAGTCATGAGGTCAAGAGAACGAGGCTAACTAGCGACAACTAAGAGTTTGATTTGAATTGTAGGCTACTTGTGCTTGATTAGTGAGTCCAGTAAGCCGGTGGGAAGGGGATGAGCATTTTGTGCATGTTTTGTGCCTTGCAAAGACGACTGGCTGGAAATGCCACTTGTCTGCTTTTGCAATAATGGTAGCCAATGCCGAACCAGTTGCGAAGGGGAAAGTCAAGACAAGCCTTAAGACTAAAGAGTTTCGTGGTTGTAGTCGGAGATGAGTGAAGCTTGCAAGACGGTGGTAGGGTGGAACTTTGTCATGTTGTCTCCGCTGATGCTTGCAAACAGGCAACCTGCTTGTGGTGTTACGAGATTCTTGTTACGCTCTTCAAGTGGGCTTTAAAGTGCGTAACGCTGCCGTGTTGTAGCCGCATTTCTTCAGCGGCATTGCCTCGGAATTGGGCTCAATGTAGGCGTTTGGGGCGTCAACATGGAGCCATGACAGTGATTCGGGTTTCCTGGAAGGTTGATATAGATACATCCAAATGAAACCGTGTTCTTCCCCCCTGGATGAGGTTATCCGCTGGAGCTGTTCACCGGAGCTATGGTAGGATGCGATGATCGTTCGGAAGAGATGCAGCGGATGACTCGAGATGAGAGGCGAGTGAAACAGTTGGATCAAGTCGGTTCGAGATCCCCCTACCGCTGACCAGCCGCCCAAAAGGATACGCAAACCCCAAACCCCGCCGAGCCTGATCCAAAGCGAGCAACTACGACCACGCCTGCAACACCACCTAACCGCATACCGTGGAAAACACGGGAATGAAGTAGTAACGTCCGCGGTCGTGCTAGCGCGTGGAGATGAGGCAGTCCGTGGTACTTACTGGCTGGCGAGTGATGACGGCGCCGCCTACTCCTGGTTGGATCTGACGGGAAGTCAAGACAAGCGGACCTCCGGCTGCGGGCTCGGTGCTGTCATCTTCTTTGGAAGCGGTAGAAATGAGTCCTGGAGGGGTCCCGGAAGGCCCAGGCGGCGGCGTATGTTCTTGTTTTCTTGCCTTGTCCATGGTTGGATCGTTCCCAAACACTGAAAAAACAGGGCTGGATGTACTGGAGCACTTGGCAAAGTGTTCAAAGAAGCAGTCACCATCCGGCGTTGAGGCAGCACCCAACACTTCTGCGCTGCATCGACGGACTCTCGTCACCACCGGTCTCAGCGTGCCTGCTGTCCCACGGTAGACAGCTGCCCATTCAGAAGCCTCCTGTTGGCGTAAGCCTATGTTCGTACCTGTAGGTGAACTTGGGGCGGTCTGCTGAGCTTGCAGGTGAGGTGGTAGCTGGAAGGGTGTCGGCGGCTTTGGAGCCACTTTCCCCCGAAAGGAGAGTGGCAACGACGGAGATGGATTCCCAGGGAATTCGGGAAGTGGAGGGAGGAGAAGGAGGACGGGAGGGGAGGAGGACTCGAGGAGGACGGGCAGGATGAGAGATGGCGACGCCAGGCGGAAAGAAGGCGGAAAAGGAGGCCGCGGGAGCGGGAGCGGGGGTCGACAGCGCCGGGGGGCAACAGTCGGGAATGGTATTCATCTGTACAACCGTTAGCATCTCATTCATCGTGAGCCGGATTGGTATGTGTGTACATGCGAGAATCTAGTATTGAAATCTTAGTGGCCAATCGAACAAGCCATCTAGCTGTTCTGATGGAAGGCAAAGTAACTGTGAAGAAAGATATATGTCTATGGTAAAAGAATATGGGGGTCATTACTAACGGATAGGTAAGGACGATGATGACGATCAGCATGGCCAGCATTTGAACAAGGACCACAGGGTCCGTCACCAATGAGGAGGGAGACATGTTCAGCTGTGGGCTGCGAGCTGGGGCCACGGCAGCAGCTGTAGTGGTGGTGGTGGTGATGTTTATCGTCGTCGCCGTCGCCGTCGTCGTTTGTTCGTTCGTGGCGAGGTGTCAAGTGTGCGCGTCGGAGAATGGGAAACTATAGGTCGGCTTCTATATCGGATAAAGATTTGTTGAAGGGGAAAAGAGAAAAAGGACGGCGGAGGGACTAAGAAGTCCCAAATTTTCGCGGCTCGTAGCGAGTGCTCCTGCTCTTCTGGCTACATCGCACGTCATGGCGCTCGGGTGTTGCGGCGGCAGGTACGGCGAAGTTCCATCAGTCTCTCAGTAAAACAAATAGCACGGCTGATTTCCGTATGAAGAAATGCGCATTCGCAATCAAAGATCTATCCCGGCTGGGCCAGCATCCGTGAAGAGGTTCGGGGTTGTATAGGAAATCGGCTTGCCCATGGCTGCGAAGCCCTGTTCAACTTCCCCTTGCGGGCGAGGGTAAGGGCGTGGCTCTTTCCACCACGTGTATACGCGGTTCAAGTAAGCCTTTTGTTCGAGCCGTGCCAGACACTTTTTGGTTCCGCTCAGGATAGACGAACGGAAGCCCGATCTTTCCGCCCGCTGCGCGCCAGTGTTTGTCGTCCTACTATTGGAACTTCCTTGGGGTAGCTGGGCTTGCTCTTGCTCTAGCCTTTTCAATCTCTGGGCCATCTCTTCCAGGCGCACCCGAGCTTGCTCTTTCTCTCGCTCTTTCAGCCTCCGGGCCTCTCCCAGACGTGCCAAGACACGCGTAGCTTCCGTGGTCAACTCGAACTCGTTGAAGTCAGAATGGTACCAGCTCCCGCCTTCAACTTCCAGCCTCCTGCCAGCCTCGTATCCAAAGCCATCCAGACTGTCGAACCACCTGCGCTGTGTCTTTTCGAGGCCCGAGATCAGGGCCTGCTCGACGGCAGGATTCGGGGCGACTCGTGGTATCACCGTATGCCGATCGAGCACGAGCTTCCCGGCGATCCTTTCGAAGCCGTACATTTGCATTTCGCCCGGAATGCAGCTCTTGTACGTTCCTTGGCAGGTTTGATACGCGTTGAAGCGGGTCATGCAGCTCAGAACTACCTCAGCCGGCAAGCAAAGCGCTTGGGCTGGCGCGTACACATTCTCCCAAAAGTACGCACCAAGGTATATCCTCTCGCCCTCTTCCACGGCAGTGGCGTCCAAGGTGTTGATGTAGCGCCAGTAGGTGGAGTTGACGGAGCGGAAATGGGTTGCGTCGGCGGCGGGGAGTGAGACGGCAGCGTTTGCGGTGCCGGCCTCGTAGTCGACATAGAGGACGTAACAGAGGAAGTTGCGGAGACGCTCGATCGAAGATCTGGACGCATGGCCGAGTACTGTTGAGCCTTGGTCTGCTCTGAGGACCGCAGCTGCACGGGACAGTATCTGGTCGTGCTTGTCGACAGCGGACGTATAAGGAGGAGGTTGGTTTTCCATGATGGGATGTATCTGAGATTAGTTACTGGAGATGATGGGGTGTCTACTGACTTATACCCGGAGTTGCATTTTTGACTGCCATGTCTTTCAGCCGGACCCTGGTTTCCGTGAGTCAACGTCATTCTTCCAGCGTACGCAAGCTTCGAATTGCCATCACAAGCATTTCATCCAGATATTAAGGGACGAGAAAGACAAAGCCTGTAGTTCATTATCTCCTGTCCCCAGGCATCATTTCCAATGGTATTCAAGCTGACTTCAGTGTTTTAGCATGACCATGTAGGCGGGAGATCGGGGGCGAGAGAGTGCTGAAGTCAATGAGAGCGAGGGTCAAAGGCATCTGACCGAGGATTGACGCGGTGCGCGTAGGTACCAGACGGTTTCGCGGTGGTGAAGTGGCGACGCGCCGATGACGTGGGATCAGGCAGCTCTGCATGGTTGCCGGCGACAAACGCTGTCTCCGCGGGCCAGGCCGGCCACGTAATCTCCGCCCCACCTCGACCGCGCACCCCGCGCTTCCCCCAGCTGCCCGTCACCACGACCCATTTGCAACGCCGACGAGATGGATGCACGCCCAGCTGAAGCCGCCAAACCGTTCCGTCTGCTCGACCTCCCCGCCGAGCTCCGGCTCCGCATCTACGAGCACGCGCTGACGGCACCCGACAAAACCATCCGGATATACTACTCGTACCAGCAGCACCGCACCAACCCGAACCTCTCTCTGCCCCTGCTGCGCACCTGCCGCCAGATCCACGCCGAAGCCCGCGACATCCTGTGCACAGAAAACACCGTCTTCGTCCACGCCGACGTAAGTCCCCCCTCGCAGCCAGCTCCCACGTAAAAAGAAGCCCAGACAAACAACCTCCCTCCCTCCCACCACAGGTCCACCGCCTCGGCAACCCCGTCATCGGCGCCAGCCAACTGCCGCCCGCCGCCCTCTCCCGCCTGCGCCGGCTCTTCGTCGTGCTGGACCTCCTCAACGCATCGCAGCTCAGCTACGACGCCGCCGACTTCCGCCCCTTCCAGGCCATGGTGCGCCTGCGCCATCTGCGCATCGCCGCCGTCGACGAGCAGCTTCCACCACCACCACCGTCACCATCGTCGACAGGGCAGCAGCAGCACCGGGACTCTTCCGGCTGCACGCGCCTGCTATCGCGCCTCATCGAGCGCGTCCCCGCGCGCTGCGCGCTCGACTACGCCGCCGGCACCGCCGCGGAGAGGGCGTTCGTCGCCCCCTGGTGCAGCGCCGCCGCTCCCTACCGCGGCGCGCCCGCCGTCGCCGAGGTGCCGCGGGATGTGCTGGTGCGCGCGGCGGCCTACTCGCAGGCTGTGCGGGGCTGCAAGTCGGGCGATGGGGCTGACTGGCGTCTGGACCCCGATGCCGCCGCGGCGGATCCGTTGGATGAGGTGAGGACTTGGTGAGGTTGGTGGCGTGGCGTGGCGTGGCGTGGCGAGCGGACGGGGAGGCGGGGGTGGTGTAGAGGGGGGGTTTCTGGGGTGTTTGTGTGTGTGTGTGCGGTGGCTGGCGTTGTGGCTCTGTCTGCTCTTTCCGTCGAGTCCGAAGATTGAGTGCCCGTGTTGCAGTCCCGTGATATTTGAATGTAAGTCACTAGGTCTGCTCGCTTGCAAGAGTTTGTTGGTTTGGACCTTCCGTCTAAAGGTAGGTAGTGCCCTTAGGTACCCCGTCCATCTAGGCACGGCCGAGAACCGTGAGAGAAATGTCCGGAATGCCGCCCTCTCTCTTCGCACTTCCCTTGGACTGCCGCCTCCCAGCGCGACCATTCCCAGTTGTCGGCAGACCCGATTGTTCACCGTGAGCAACCAGCATTCCATCGTCCACCACAGACAGCCTCTTCGTGGGATCCGAAGACCCTGTTGTTCCTTTCCATCTCGACCCTCCCTCCTCCCGGCCATGCCCCACCGGCGCCACCAACCAACCAACCAATCCGCGGGGTTTCCCTTCGGTGGTTGTGACCTTTTGGAGTGGGGCCGGTTGCGGAACGGCGTCAGCATAATACACACACAGAGATCCTCCGCACAACACGCCTCTCGCAAAACTCCACTGGCGAAACGAACCTCCATCGACCGCCGTCTGCTCTGATCGGATGCGCTTCCTCCCCCGCCGTACCTGTCGAGCTGATCGGATGCGTTGGTTGAAAAGCAGCATAATGGCCGCAACCTCCCGCGCCGCCGCCGCCGCCGCCGTCGCCCGCAACTTCAAGCCAACTAAGTAGGTACCCTCAAACCAAAACCTCCGATCTCGCCCAACGGCCGCCCCCGGCTCAACAGCTTCTATCCGACACGGCTGCAGCAAACAGCAACTTGGTAGTGAGCAAACCGTGAGTCCGCCCAGACGCCAGTGGATGGGATGGGTTGGGATGGGTTGGGTTGGGATGGGTTGGGTTGGGCGAGTGGGTGGTTTTTCATGGTTCAGGGTTCAGGGCTCAGGGTTCGATCGACAGGCGGCGGCGGCGGCGGCGGGTTGGAGGGCACGTTCTGTTTCTGTGCTTGGGGAGGGGGGTGAGGTGGCGTATGAGGGAGGGAGGGAGGGAGGGAGCAGAGTCGTTTTATTGACGGGGTTGGTCTGTCGTCGTGGGATTAGTGCTCCGTCTCGGCGGTCGCGGGTGTCGGGGCGCTCGTCGTCGTGCTGATGGGCGGCGGCAGCAGCTG
>JAKEKT010000154.1:0-51474 GCA_021495925.1 Diplodia intermedia | reverse complement strand
AGTAATTATAAAAAGAAGATTAAAAGTACTTTTTAAAATTACGTTTTTATAAAATTTAATACTAATAAAAAAGATATTAATATATATTTTATTTAGAGATTATAAAGCCTAAAAAACACTAAATTTTAAGTTATAAATTATAAAATTCTATAAAGATTTTATAAAGTAATTATATTTTAAAGTTTTTTTTTTAGTTTTTTAAAATTTTACTTAGGGCATTAGGTACTAATAGCTTTTCTAGCTAGTATAATATAATAACTTATAGCTAGAATAAGATATTTATTAAGACGTTCTATATTTTTATCTTAGATAACTCTAGTACTTATAACTTCTTAATAAATAGCTATAAATAGCTATTTAGATTCTTATATTTTCTTAGTCTAGATATAATATATATTATAAGTATATATTTACGCTTATAGTAAAGCTATAAAGATAGATTAAGTAGTATAAGCGCGACTAGTATATTATAATAGTAATATCTATTAGTAGTAACTTATATATCGTCTAGTAAGAGTTATAAAATAAGATTTAAAAGCTACTAAAGTAAGTTCTATTATTATAGTTTATATAGTAATCTATTACTCTAGACGTTTTAACGTAGTATTAAATAAATTTTTAAAAGATCTACTTACTTTACGTAGTAATATTACTCTATTAATTATAGTATAATAGATATATATAAGAAGAAGCGATAAAAATAATAAAAATTACTAGTTTTAAAGTAAAATTATTTCTTATAGTAGTATTTATAGCGCTCGTTATCGCGAAATAATTTTATAAAAGCTATATAGCTATTCTTATAGTAGTTAATAAAAATTAAATAAATATTTATAAGCTTTTTAAGCCGCTCTAAAGTACGTTATTATAAAGAGAAGTAAAATAACTCTAAATAATAATAATATTTCTTATATTTAGCCCGTAATAGAGAGTCGTCTATATAAAGATTTATAAAGAATATAAGATTATTCTTATTTATTTTAATTTTATTAGTAAATTATATAAGAAAAGTAAAATATATACTTTAAAGTTTATTATTAAAGATATTCTCTAGTCTTATAATACTATACTTATTATTACTTATATTAAGATTACTATTCTTACTATCTTCTTTCTTAAAACTACTTTTAGATACGTTTAAGAGATTATTTTTATCTAGCGATAGAGATTTATTACTATAGATAATATTATTATTATTATTATTTTATATATTAAGATCTTTATATTTTAGTTAAATACTTCGTGTTCTCTAATAGCTTTTTTTAATAGTCTAAATATAGCGGCGCTTAGTATAAGTACTAGATATTCTTAATAAAGTAAGATAATAGTTTATTAATATTATTAGATACGATTTTCTATAAGATATATATCTAAAAAATTTTTATATATATAGTAGCGTAAATAGAGTCTTACTATTAGATTAATATTCTACTTTAAATATATATTAATCTTATATTTTCGTTTCTTCTATAAATTTATATTAAAAACTAAAACTATCTACGTTATTAATAATTACTAATATATTTAAATCTATTAATTTATTCTTTAAGTCTCTTCTCTTTAATCTATCTATTCGCGTAAATAGTACGATAGATAAGTTTAAGACTAAGACTAACTAGAAGAAGCTTAAAGCTATTATAAAGATTTATAAATATTTTAAATTAGTTAATAATATAAGCTTATTAAAGCGCTAGATAAGAAATACTATTATAAAAGCTTTTTATAAAGAAAATAAGCGTAAAAAGTAAATATCTATAAAATAGAACTCTTACTACTATTTAATATAATAGAATATACTTTAATACTTTATAAGATATAAGAACTTACTCTTCGTTAATTAGTTTAATAATAAGTAGATTATTATTACTATATTAAAGACTACTATTACTACTACTTATAGTAAGAATAGTAGAAAGAAGATTCGCGCGTTAAAGAGTAAATTATTATTAAGTAGTAAAGTAAAGAGCGCTTATTAAAATAAAAATAATTTAGTAAAGAATTCTTTAAATAATAATATAATTATAATTAAGAAATCTCTAGATAATAATAATATATTAGTAGATCTTAATATTATAGAAATCTCTTACTAAAAAATAACTTTAATTAGTAATAATTCTCTAAGTAATAGCTTTTTAATAATAAAGAATAATCTCTTAATACTACTAATACTATATTAGCGTAAGACCCCTATAAAAATACTAGAGAAGTAGAAGAACGAACGAGTAAAGTAGTAAATAAAGAATAATAAGTAATAATATATTATAATAAACGTTTATAATAAGTAGATAAAAAATATTATTATAAAAAACGTTATAATATATTAAAGAAAGAAGTAGATTAAAGCGTTCTTAATAAATATACTATAAGATCTATTAAAAAATATACTTACGCTAGTACTTTAGACGCTTTAAAATAGAATAAATATATAAAATAAATAGTATAAGAAGTAGTATAAGAAGTAGTAAATAAAGAAGTATAAAGAGTAGTATAAAAAGTAATAAATAAAGAAGTATAAAGAGTAGTAGTAAAAGAAGAAAAAGAAGAAAAAAAAGAAGAAAAAAAAGAAGAAGATATTATTATTATTTAAGAGATTAAAGTAAAAGATAGCTATAAGATCTACTTTATTAGCGTTTTAATAGATAAGAAGAAAGAGATTCTAAAAATTATTTATAGTTTAATAGTATTTCTCTTATAAAATTTAAAGATATTTTAATTATTTATCTAACTATCTACTTAATATTATAAAGTTTATACGATTCTTATAATAAGATCTAGCTAATATCTTATATTAATACTATATATATAAGCTATTTAACGTTTCTTTAGACGTATAGAGGCCCTCTAGTATCTTATTAAGTAATCTATATATCTAGAATAAGTATAAACTATATATATATACTTAATCTTATATATAATTTATAAGTCTACTAGCTAGCTAGCTACTAGATTATAAATATAACTACGCGTATAGCGTAGTTTTACTAGATATCTATAATTTTACTACTACGCGCGTAATTTTATTACTACGCGCGTAGTTTTATTACTAGTCTTTTCGTTTTATATTTTATTACGTGTGTGTTTACGTATATATATATGAAATACACATTATTTGTGGGTATTACACGAATATCTGTGTGGCGTTGGCACCCTAGTGTGGGTGGCCGTACAGATGCGCATCCGTGGCTCATTCTTTTTGGCGACGGCCTCTGAGCCTGCTCCGCTGCCTATCCTGTGGGTACCCGCAACTCCTTCTGGCTATTGCCCTCCCCTGCAAGCATTTCCCAGCGACGCGCGCCAGGGATGCTGGACGGTTGTATGGCATAACTTCGAAATGGGCTGCCTATGATCTCGTTTACGGAGCCTGTTGTCCTGTGAGTTTACTGTAACCTGTGTGGAAGACATGAGAGCGTAGTCTGACCCGTGCGGATGATTTCATGGGTTCAGACATCATCGTTGCGCCAACGGATCAGCTTTACGCTTGTCATGGGCGGAAACGAGAAAGAAACGGCACTCGGCAGCAGACACTTGAGCAAAAGAGGTAGGCACGTAGAGGTACATGGGTCGTCCCGCGCTTTGCATCGGAAAGTAATTGAGTCCCATTCGTCAGGATATCTGGACACAAGGCCCTTCCACCCCCCTGTCACGAACCAGCACACTTCGCTTCCTCACCCCGCTTTGCCTGACACTCTTCGACTTCACTGCATGTCTTTTTAAGCATTTCTTATCCTATAAGATTTCATTTGATCTCACTCTTCGTAGTACTTCCAAGCCATGCATCTACGCACTCGCAACGGACGCAACAACCACATCGTTCACGGTTTCCGCAACAAACAAGCAATGTGAGCCAGCCAGCAACCGGGACACCCGACAGGTGGTGCCAAAAGCAGAGAAGTGACTAATGTGGGAAGCGTGGCGAATACTCGGATAGAAAGACAGAGAGTACCTGATCCTCTGGGGGGACAATCGCGAAACCGGAGAAAAGTACGATCCCACGCGGGAATCATGAATGAATGCAAACGCTGCCCCCGTCAATGATTGGAGACTGGAGAAGCGGAAGCACCAGATGCAGATGAGATGATCCACGCGCAATCGCAGGTGGGAAGTATCAGCCGACCACACTGTTATTCAGGGACGCATGAACGGTAAATCGGACGTCGGGGACCAGTCCAACGCCAGGTAAGCAGGCTTGCGTATTCCGGATCGACTTGCGATTGAAATGTATAGCCAGTATCGCCCGGCCGGAGACATCACGCATGCCCCAACAAGCTGCGGCCGCTGTTACTGCAGGAAGCATGAGCACCGAATCAGGGTACGTCCACTTGCAAGCAGTCCCCCATCCGTTCCTCCCCTTTCTCTCACCCGATGCCCTGGTCTCCGCCACGCCCAAATATTAACAAATCAAGCTTCTGTTGGCCACTCTAGCTCTTTCGCCCCCGCGACAATAATTACCTCCCGCGGTCAATCCTCTTACTCGACGGAACGGCGACCTGCCAATCTTGCAGACTTGAGCGGATCCGAGACTTCCGATGCTGAAGTGACTTCGTGCAAAATACCGCTTCATATCGGCTTGGCCAGTCTCGACTCTGATTCAGAAATCTACGATACCATGGATGAGTTCCAACAACGGCCAATCAGCACGGCTTTCTTCACCTCAACAGCGTCAGCTGCACCGGTTCAACAGGCTACAGCAGCTGTTGAAGTAAGTTTGGTTGTACTCGTTTGTCCGTTCGATGCCGCCAGCTGCCCCGGCTGTCCCTACCATGTCCGGTCTTGCCGCTTTCTTTATTATCGTGCATTTCAATCCTGAACAATGAGAGGTTGTCAACCAAGGAATCCGAGTTAGTACAGTCACTTGGTTGGGAGCCTAATGGAATCGCACCCATGGGTACTGTACTGTATTTCTTATCTACGGCGTCCTTCGTCTTTGCCCTTTCCTTAACTTCGAGTCCAATTTCCGCTTCAACTTAATTTCCCATTACGGCCTCTCCCAATACGCTCCCCTCCACGTCCGCTGCTGGCCCATCACTCTCAATGCCGACCGGGGCTGTAGTGTCCGCAGCCAGCAGTTCAATCCCTTTCGCCACACCAGCCCTGCCAGACTTTTCACCTCCACCATCTGGTTGTGCTCCAGCACATCACTCGCCAACACTCCGCCCTTTCGACAAGTATAGGTATTCGCATCATCGCGATCCGCTTCACTATTACATTCACTATCACCCCGTCCAATATCAGCACGGCCGGTGCAAGCAGGCCGTCAATCAGCTTCCTCTACAGCCACCAGCCACTCCGCATACCTCAAACCTACCGCATCTACCCATTAAACCTCCCACAAGCAATGCCGAGCGTCCACCATACCAACAAATGCTTCTCCTGCAACATTTCCTTTAGCGAGGTCATAATTCCCCCACTTGGCCAACTTTCTCATTAGCAACCCTCACACCTCCTTAAGCTCATCGGAGACACGGGGCGCAGAATCTAGCCGCCCTGCTAAAGCGATGAGCATAAAAGCCATATTGAACTATTTGCCGAACACCGCTGACAAAATCTCTACTCGTCGGCAACCTGATCGTCACCAGCAAGGCAACGATTCCATTTGTCACGTTCATTTTTTCCACAGGGACTTCGGCGGCAGACGACCAGCCATGGGCAGTAGCATTGGTGGCAATTACAGGCAGGATGCAGCATTGTATTGGATATTGCGTTGCACCTCGACATTCTGGTGTACCTTGTCCATCTTGACCTGGCCATTGTGTGCGCTTCAAACTTCGAGTCATTCCATTCTATTTTCCTCGTTCCTTAATTGGGCATTATTACGCGAATAAAATGCATCGTGTCTGATACGTTTCAGGAAGCTCCGTACGCCAGGATTTGTATTCTACATTGACCACACTGCCGCTCAGCCATGGCTAGGCGCTTTGCACCAATAGTCTCTGCGCATCTCGCTGCTCAAAGCTCACTTGTGGTCCTCATCAAGCCCGAAGTGTGCCCCTTTCACATGTTCGCTCTGAACCAAACCCATCCAGCCACGAAAAGGCGGGCCCAAGACCCAACCAATGAACCGACTCTGTCTTTAGGGCTCTCTGCACAGCGTCGAACTAAAGTGCGTACGAGTGCTGGCCAGACCTGCTAGCGCAATGTGCGCAATCAGCTGCAGAGGCGATTCGGTGCATATGCAAGGGCGACAACAAACCACCCCACCCATCGAGGCTGAGACAACCCCGCCAGGTCGACAGCCGGCCTCCTTCGCCGCAGCCTTGGCTCCGCGGGCGCTGTTTCATGCGTGCCACCGCTTTCTCGAAGTCAGGCAAAGATTCGATCGTTGCCTCACGGCCATGGAAAGCTCATAAGCCGTGAAGAAGGAGACAGCGAGCGACCGGCCGGTTTCTTCCTCCCCGCTCAAGAGCACCTCCAGTTGCACAACATCATCATCAACAAGACGATCGACGAAATGCAGAGATGCAATACCAGCGAGACACTCAAGCCGCACGACGCCGCCAAGGACGTCAACGAGCTATGCCAACTGCAGCGTAGCCACCAAAACTTCTGCAAAAGCCTGGTCTTCCAGGCCGAGGCTTCCAATGGAGCGTCAAATAACGTACCCCGCCTGTCGCCGGTTAACGCCAACAAAACACCAGCCCTGTCGCCGGACCGTGAAATTTCCAAAATTACGCTCGACAGGTAGCGTATCGTCGTTGTTCGCGATGAGTTCGCGTTGGCGCAAGAAACGATTTCTCGGTCGATAACGGAGTTCCTGGTAGTTCTTGGGCCGGACACATGGGACACGCCGAACATGGCCGGCAGGTTGGGTGCTGAAGCGCTTCACTTCCACGATGGACCCATTGCAACGACGTCAGAGAGCCTGCAGGAGGATCAACCACGAACAAAGCCAAAGTACGTTGCCGGTTTGTTCAGAGACAGAGAACAAAGGGACAGAGAGAGCAATGTGAGCCTGGGGCGTTGGTTTCTTGCATCGACGGGAAAGCGAATACATACTGCCTTCTGTAGGGGCTTCTACCCCGCGTCTTTGAGCACAGAACCCCTCAGGATCTACAGGGTCTACCAACGTACCACACAAAACAATACCTGCTGTCATTTTCTGAGCTCCACTGTCGTGACACCCGCCAGACGCCATTCCATCCTCTCACTGACCAAGCCCCCTGCACCTCCGTTTAGCCAGCAGTCAAGCCCGGTCCTAGCCAGGCGACGCCACGCCAGAACGGGTACGGAGACGACGGACGAATATGTCCTTGGCGCGGCGACGAGAGTTGTTCCCAGAGACTCTCCCACAGCATGACCAGCCCGTCTGGAGAAGCGGCTGGATTCTCACTCCTCCAGATTGCGGGTGTGGGTGCATAGTCTCGACGGTACGAGTGATGGGGAATGCGGAGCTTGGCGTGATCATGTTAGTTGCGGTCAGCGCGCGGATGATGCCCGGCGGTGAAAATGCATTTTTGCTGTCACTGCAAGCTCTGGTAATTTGGTCATCAGAGGTACTTGACTTGGGCTTGAGGATCCAAGCTTTGAGCCGGGGTTTGTGAATGTACCAGCGGTAGGCGAATGCGGTGGCGTTGAAAATGCCTGCTGCAGTAACGGGACTGCACCACCGCATTTCGTTCCGGCGGTGAGAGAACATCAGCATCTGGTGGGAATCGATTGCGCGCAGATGGCTGCAGCCAGTACAGAGTCCCCGGCTTGCTTCTAAGCTCTCTGAACAGCAATTGGCCAATCAACTGCTGCTTTCCCACCTCGACGGATCGCCGCCGTTCGTCGATACGAGCGCGACCGTGCCGCACCACACGACAGCAGCCATAGCTACCTCTTACAACGATTCCCGCGCCCTTGGCGCGCCAGACCCCTTTCCATATATCCCATCAATGCCGTTCCCCCGCTCGGGGAAGGGGGGTTCATCCCACCCACCCATCCATCCTCCCCCTGACTGTATTTCTCGAGACAACGTCCCGACGACCGTCGCCAGCCAGCCACCTCCTCCGCCGT
Organism: Diplodia intermedia; assembly: GCA_021495925.1. Classification (NCBI taxonomy): domain Eukaryota; kingdom Fungi; phylum Ascomycota; class Dothideomycetes; order Botryosphaeriales; family Botryosphaeriaceae; genus Diplodia; species Diplodia intermedia. The sequence goes on along the minus strand of JAKEKT010000154.1, from coordinate 43,479 downwards.
CCCATTTTCCCGGCCCCGACTAACGTGCGCTTGCTTCGAAAGTCGACAACACCGAGCGATGATGACCAGCGCCGTGGGCCCGCCGCGGCGGCGGCGGCGGGGCGACAAGTTCGACTACGTACGTCTTCACACGCCATGTACCTACCCGATGTTGCCCGTCGGTGCGCGCGACGTCTGGCCCGCCCCGGCTCCTGCTGGGCGAGCTATCTGCCCTCATTCAAAAGCGTTTGGGCGGGACGCGTTTGTATTGGGTGGTACAGGATAATCTTGACATTTGGGCATGGCATCATTCCGCGATAATCACTAGCGAACGGAGACTGTTTCCTGGCATACTAGACACCAAGATGCAGCGTCTCTATTCATGTTGTCTGGCAATGATATCTTTGGGCTTGTTGCACGGGAAGTCTCACAACTACTCATGTACTTTTTCCTCAGTCCCGGTGCCGGGTGGTGTTGTAGATGCGCAGATAACACACATCTCAGCACCGGGCGTTTCACGCCGCCTCGTTGGCCAATCACCATCAAGGTAGGAATCAATCACTGGCATTGCTGGCTTATTCCTACTTCCAAATGAGCTGCAAATCAGTACACAACCCTCCGGTTCCATACGACAGAACCGCACGAACAACCCGCCACACGTTCTCTTCGGATCCACCCAAAACTTACCTTCTCATTCACACACCATGTCTGGTCAATGCGGTAAGTCCACTTCGCGTAACCCTACCATACCCACAACGACTAACGCAGCTCGACCGAAGAACTCAAACTGATCTGCGAAAACGAGCGAGACGGCAAGCCGGAGGGCGCGGAGCACATCCCGGTCCGGAAAGTCAGACTCTCGCGCGTCGGTCTCTTCATCGGCTCATATATTGGGTTGAGCGACAACATGTGCGGTCCCTCTGCAAGCAATCTGCACGTGGACAGCCCGCTCGTTGCAACGTACCACGTTCGTCTCCGCGCTGCTACTGATACCGTACGTCCCTCCAGCTTCTTCAGCTCCTTCGTTGTTGCTGACAATTCCACCGATGATACAGACCATCGAGATCTTGACTCTGGCGCATATGCAGGGAACGTGGCTCAACGGCCGGCCCATGGCGAGCGGCGTGTGGTATGAGATCGGCAGTGGGGCCGAATTGAGGCTCGGTCGGACCAGCATCATCGAGAACGGTATGTTTTCGGGTCGTTTCTCACTGGTGGCGGAATGCGGCTGACCAATTGTGCGGTAGTCATCTACTACGCGCCGAGGTACCACATCCGCTTTGAGCCATCCGGCTTGGGTGAGCTTGCGGGGTAAGCTGTTGGCTTTACGACTGCGAGATAAGACGTGTCTGGATGGCTCGGGACAGGAGCGGGATCTCCGGGTGGGTGATCAGCTACTACGGTCGGTGCACCTGGTACGGCGGGCGCAGCGGCCACTGACGATGAACCCCCGAGCACCGCCGCCTACAGCTCCTCGAGCGCTTGCTACAACACCGTTCACTGTCACTGTTTTCTACTACTTCTTCCGACAGAAACAATCCCCATCCATTTTTTTACTGTAGCTCTTGGTCCGTTAAGTTGTCGCAACTATCCTCTAGACTGCACTTGATGTGAACCGCTTTAAACCCACACGTCAAGTCTAAAACGCTCACATGCCTCCACACGCGGAGCAAAATGATAAGGCCTCGGACAAGGGGTTTATGCTATAACACAGCCAGCCTGCGTAGATCAAAAGAAATGGATTGAGAGTGCCAAAGAACATGATAGAGCACAAGCGTCGTTTCGGGGCTGATGCTACCCGCCGTATGACAGATTTGTTGCCGCCGACCAGTCAACAGTAACGCGTGTCCATCACGCTAGCTGTTTTGGCGATAAATTTGTGACAGCGCATAAAGTATTTGAGCTTGCTTGCCATTGTCAGCATAATTCTTATACTCAATGGATGCGAGAAAGAGCAAATGCGTGCGCTTTTCTGAATACTTATGTGATACTACTTAATCTTTTACAGATACAACTCATTCTCCATCTAGAGCTTCCTACGGGTACTCAATTATAGATGGTCCACTCAGCCACATCGAACTAAGCTTCCCTTCCGTGAATATTTCAGCACCACCGGACACTTCGACAAGGAACACCATGGATCAGGCTCAGAATTACAGTACGTAGCTTCGACCAATATATCCGGGTCTCTACTGACCGAGCTGGGTAAAAGTTGTCACCTTCACCCCCCTTCAAGAGGACATTAGCGGCAATGTCGTTATAATGTCGAGGGGTGCCCGCACGGTTACATTCAAGGGAAATGAACATCAAGTGATGGGCACTGCACCATCCACCTTTGTCCGCGAGCCCGGCACGAACAACCTCCTCCTCTACCCTTCTGATGGCATCGCCAACTACCACTTGCAAATCAGGGTTCAATCAGTGGATGTGCGACCAGCCCCCTTTTCCTCTTCCCGCGCTCGTTGATGCAGACTGACATTGGTGAACATTAGAGTATTTAAGTCAAGGCTTTGCAGCTAGTCTACCATACATCTGTCAGCGGGGTTACGTTGACGGACGTCAATGAATGGATTCCCACTTGGAATGGCGGGTCACTCACTCTAGGCGGTATGACTTCAGTTCAGTGCTTAGTTACCTTGGACTGCCCAACTGATTCATCTTACAGAAGGCGAATCTGCCTTGAGGTTCCGCTTGTTCGTTGCGGTTGCACCCTAAGTCAACCGTATGCCATATTTTACGATGCAAAGAAGGGGACTGATCTGAGGCAAATCCTTTGCACATAATTTTCTTTCTTTTATTTTCCTCTACCAACCTCAGTTCCCATAGGGGCTGGGGTACGTCTCTCTACATAGATATCTCTGGGACAACCAATTGATCTAAGGTCCTCCTGTCGGGGATGTCCACTTTCCTGTATATAAAGATTGTTAAACAAAGCGGAAGGTGGACTTTAGACAATCAAGAGCGAATCAAATGCGAACAATGCGTCGGCTCCGGGGCACAGGGTTACATTGTTTCCATCATGTAGTAGTATTGCCAGCCCAACCACAGACAATTTACATTTGATACACCACTGCCTCTGGTTCAAGCCCTCTCTTCCAATGTGCCATTCGAAACATTCTACAGTGACAGCTGTCCCAGCAAATCCCGCCCACAGGCAGTCAGCTGCACCGCGCCATGACAGCCTCAGACACCAGTCTTGTCCGGTCGGACAGCTCTCCAATTGCCTTGGCGCTCTTTCACGAATACAGGCAAATGTCATGGCTGCCCGACGAAGAAAAAGTGCCACACTCACGAGAAAGACCTCACCGCTATCAAACAGGCCAATACACGAGCGTCAAGGGTAAACAATCCTGCCGCAAAAAAACAAGGGACTCCAAACCAACGGATATGGCGCCCCAGGCTCGACGTTGCCCAAAAACCTCTTCCCTTGACGCTTTATTTCCTCAACTTTCCACCCCGTCCAAGCCACCACAGCACCCTCCCCACTGCCGGCCCGCCGGCCCAGCATCGATACAACCACCCGCCCCATTCCCTCCGAACCCACGCACGGCCTTCGCTGCAGGATGCACACCCAGCCGCGCCCTCTCGTCCGCGCCCAACGGCGGGCTCCGCCTCAGGGATCCCGACCGCGATGCAGAGGATGCAGCGGTGATGCGCAAGGACGGCGATGGTATCAAGGGCGGTGGCTGCGGTAAAGAGCGCGTTGCGGCGGAGATGCATCCGTCGCGCGCTTGGATTGGTCGTCGGTGGCGCGTGCATGGAGAGGGAAGGAACGAAGGAACCCGGCTGCGAGTCCGACGGTGCCGTACGGCCGGGATCGGAAATCCGGGGGGAGGGGGCAGGACAACGCCATGCAGGGCTCGCGGCAACGCGGGCGGAGAGGGAGGGGAGACGGGGGCGGCGATGCGGCGGGCAGGAGCCGGGCGAGCAAGGCTGGCCCGGAGGACCTTCCGCCGGACTACGCTCTAGACCGCTAGCCCTGCCGATCGAATTCCTCCATGGGCCTGCACAGCCTGTACAGTAATGGTGGCCAGCGGACCCGGTCTCGTTGGCGCTTAGCGTCGGTCTCGTGGCTTCAGCTTTCGGCGCCGATGTGGTGGGTAGGTAGCGCGAAGCTTATGCGGACGACGTACGGGGGACTTTGGCTGCTTGCGCAATCTGGCAGGATTCCGTCCCAGGGGACTCTTGCATACTTTGCATGGTTTGATCAGCCGTTCTTCCACGCTTCGACCGGCTCGCTGAGCATTGGCGAATGGAGATTGGCAACAGCGGCCGTAGTTTCCTTTGCCCGCCAAGTAACGCGGAATGCAGGCTATGGCGGCGGTCTCGGTGACGGTTTGAAAGAGGTGCTCGGAGGTTCGTCGCAAGTGGCCGCTGCGCCCGCCGTAGTCGGCAACCACCTCCGGTCGGTCGGGCCCATCGCATGGGCAGGCGTCTCGTGGGTTGTTTCATGCAGCATGTTCGCGGCTCTACCGCCAGGATGTACGGGATCCCGGCATCCACGCATCGCACGCTTGGATCCCTTTTATTCGGCAGAAGTGGCGCGGATGCTTAGGAAAAGCCGGCTGACGGGCGTTTTTGGAGTTCCTTGCCAAGCGGGCCTCGATCTTGGCGCTGCCGGGCACTTCTGACGCCACTTTCGACCGGTGCCATCGAGAATCCAATCTCGTCACAACGCGTGGTCTGATGGCGATGCAAGTTCGATGCCGCCTTCTTCCGAGCGTGTTCTGGGAGCCCAGGGAGAATCGCGCTTTATTTGCGCGGTTTCGCCGTGTCAAGCCACTGCGGATTGCGGTGCACGAGAAACCACTGCATGGCTGCTTGCCACCAATCTAAATTAGGCATGGCTGCCGTCGACGTCGGCCTGTCCCAAGCCCCAGCCAAGGCATCCATCTGGTGGACCGTCATTCCTCACAGAGCGCGAGAAGCCGAGGCACGAGAAGCTTGTGTCAGAGCTCATGTATTTCAGGAATAAATAGGTCGAGCAGGTCATTGCCAATCTGCAGTTGAAGGATGAAAGCAAATACCGTCAAGCCAAATCAATCTGCCGCTTCTCAATCAACGACATCGAAGACTACCGGCGCGTTCCTTTGCCTGATCGGAATGCCCGGTCTTCCCCTCGGCGGAGACGCCCATCTTTCCTTCTTCTCCTGCGTCGTCCCCCGCAACAAGTCCCGCTTCGTCCCGTGCATCCATTCCTTGAACCCATACTTGGTCACTTCGTCTGAAAGCTCCATCCGGTACTTTTTCCCCGCCGTCAGAGACTCCAGGCCGCCGATTCTGCCTTTGCTGGCATCGTTGAGTTCCAGCTCGTACTCATGTCTCCACCGCGTGGCACCGGGCCACAGCTCGACGAACATGGTTTCGTGGGGGAAGTCCGGGCCGGGTGGCGGGCCGCCCCAGCACAGGGCCACGAAGGGGAAGCAGACCATCTTTCCCGACTCGACGTCGACGCAGCGCACGAGCTTGTTGACGCTGTTCAGGTTGCCCGAGTCGAAAGGCGTGTCGGACATGTTGACGGTGATGGGGCCGTCCGTGTCTTCGGAGCCATCGAGCGTGACTTCGGTGATGAGCCGGAACGGCGGCGTGCCCGAGCCGTGGCAGACTGCGCTCTCGAGGCTGAAGGTGGCGGAGCAGGTGGGCGGGGCGGCATCGTCGTAGACGGTGAAGCGGATCATGTCGTCGTCGCGTCGGACGCTGAGGTTCTCGTCCGAGGAGGAGACGGAGCTTCTGGAGTCGTGCGAGGACACGGCGCTGTTGGAGAAAATCGAAGAGGCGGGACTCGTGGCGAGTTCGGACGAGTGCGAGCTGTTGGTGTATTCGGAGGATGAGGACGACTCGTCGGAGCGTCGTGCTTCGCGGCTGAAAGCCGAGACGGGCGGCTTGGAGGCGCGATGGGGGCGGGATAGGTCGGCGTAATAGCACCATGCCTGGCCGCCCGAAGGTGAGAAGCGCAGGGTGTAGGACTTGTGGGGCTGAAGCGTGTCGTTCCAGATGGGCGCGGTGGTGTTGAAGTCGAGGGTGACGCGGGCTTGCAGGGTCCGGGGACTCTTTCGCGGCGGTATCGCAACGCGGCCCACGGCACGCTCGTCGGGGGCGCGGGGGAAGGCGACGACTCTGTGCGTGTCCTGCTCGACAAGCTCCAGCAGGCCGGAGCGCACGGCAGCGGCGACATCGAACGTGCGGGTCATCTCGTCGTAGCCGGCGCAAGCCAAGGTGAGAGGGCGGGCGGTGTCGAAGGTGATGATTTCCAGAAGGTGCTGGCGCTGCATGCTTGGGCGGTGCAGCTGGAAGACGTCGGGGTCGTGGCCGTTGCCCTGCCGGAGCCTGAGCGCCAGCGGCGGCGGCGAGGTCTTGCTGCGCGAGGCCATGGCGGAGAGGGAGGGGCGGTGGGTTGGAGGTGCAGTTGATGGGGCGCAGAGCGGGCGTGGGCTGCGGGTGCGCGAGGAAGGTGCGCGGACTGCGGCCTGCGCCAGCGCGGCCCGTTCCAAGGTTGCCTGGTGGCGCATGACGCAACTCGCCCATGGAGGAGCCACGCTCTTCGGCGCTGGACGCTTGATTTTCCTCCCTCACGGATCCGCGCGCGTTGCGCCACCGGGCCCAGGCACCCCTGTTTGTGTCTCTGCGGCGTCCGCGCCGCGCTGGCTGGTAGCAGGCCGGGCTCAATGCATCCAAGGAAGCCCGCGTGACGCTCGCAAAGCGGTGCCGCAATTGCATTGCCGTGCGCTTGCAGAACTGGCTGTCAGGAGTGCTGCTCGCACGCCGTGCATTCTCGTCCCTGCTTTGCCAGGCCCGCAGCCGTGGCGTTGCTGCAAAGCTACCGCGGTTGCTAGCCCGTCCAGTGCGCCGTCGGGGACGCCGAACGCTACCTGTACGCGCGAAACCTTGCCGCCTCTTCGTGTGAAGATGCCGGGGTCTTTGTGCCCAGTTCCATTGCTTCGCATCGGACGTTTGCATGCTGACGATATGAATTATCGGGCAGGCGTCAGCCATTGCCCAGCCAACGCCGACCAAAACTGAGAGCGAGCGCACCGGTGCCCGTTTCGGCTACTTGGCAGGTCTGGGTCACTGGGAGACTGCTCGCGAGGGGTAGCAAGCCTGGATCGGGAACAAACCACGGAAGCACGGGAACACGGGAACACGGACGCTTGGTCTGTGGCTTTTGCAAGCTTGTGTCCAGTGCATTACATTCCACAATGCCATTTGTATTGTTTGCATCTCTGGCGGGCTGACGAGCACGATCCCAACGAGTGGAATAAGCATCTCACTCGGAGCGCTATGACTGCATGTGGCGCGTGCAAATACTCCTTTCCCACCAAGCGCTTGGACGACGATGCGTGGTGGCTTTGGAACTTCCAATCGAGCCGACCAAAGGCCGCACTCCTGAGTCGGCGTCGCATCTCCATGGCTTGTTCGGAAATCCGGCAACAGGACAGGCCATTCTGCGCGATACGCGTTGAAAGGAGCAAAGTGTGAGCCGTGGATGCTGCCGTTGTTGGTCGGACGATGACGTGCTGTAGCTGGGCACGAATACTTGAGCTTTGTGTATAAAAATGCACTCGGATCTTGTATCCTTTATGATTTGATAAGCACACGTGTGCCCACGGTGCTATCGTCGAGGTACTGGATCCCGGAGACAGTTGTCGAATGCAAACACAAGGAACTTGGGGCACTGTTGCAAGACGGTCAATGCAAATACTTATTCAGAGCCTCATACGCCGGCGTCTGCACTTTGCTTGCCGAGACAACGAGCATAAGATCGCGACTACTCCCACCCTGAAAACCAACGGACACATCAATCACCATCCTTTCCCCCATTCGCGTCATCACCCCTTCCACTCCGTCTCCAACATGACTTCCACACGACCCCCCACGGGAGCTGTCTGCCTCATCGTCACCATGATCCTTTTCCATCTTCTTAGCTTCTCGCATGCTTCACCCCTGAACAACACCATCGGCAGTCGTCGCTCCTTGTTCTCCGTTGATGGGGAGCAGCTGTCCAGCCACGAGAGAAGATCCCTGTTCGACGTCACAGGCATCTCGGACGATGCCCAGAAGGCCGCACTTCAGCAGGGGCAAAGGGATGCCCTCGACATGGCGCGTGTGGCCCTGAACAACTATCAGGAAGAGAGGCATGTGGAAAAGATCGACATGTGGTTCGGCCAGAACGAGGACTACCCCGACATTGTCGGAAATGTCCTCGCGACATTCATCGGAGCCGACAGGGACAGCGAGGGTGCCGATGCTCTTGGCGACGTCACTGTCTACCCGGACGACTATTGGAAGCAAAAAGATCCCAGCCAGCAGTTCTGTACGATCGTCAAGGATGATGGTTCGACAGGCGCCGCCTACTTCGCCTGGAACAACAAAGTCCCGGGCATGCACTTCTGCCCAAAGTTCTTCACACGCAAGGACGCCGATGACTTCCTCGCCAACTCTTGCTCTTCGATCGCTGACCACATGAGCACGGCCACCATGACTCGGGTATTTCAAGGCGCCAACGTTTATCACGAATTTATGCACTACCCGGCGGTCACCCTTCAGGCCGTGGGCAGCCAAGTGGACGACTATGCGTACAACGCCTGGGACAGTTTCATCCTGAAAGGGAAAGGCGACAAAGCCATCCAGAATGCCGACACGTGGGTGTTTTACACTCTCCATATCTGGCTGGAGGAGAAGTGCGGAAAGCCCTTTTCCTACCCGCGTGGCGAGCAGGACAACTAGCGGAGTCTCAGTGGCGTACGTGTGCTGTCAGTGCTACACCTTACCCCTTGCCCGCTGCCCTTTCTCCTTCTCTTTATCGTTGCTGTTCCTTCCAAGGTCCGTGGTCACGTTACAGCTGCTTTCGAATTTGTTTTACCTCTATTGACATGATGGTTTTTCCCCAACTACCTGGCACAAATTGCAACAAGGTCGGTTTAGTTATTCCCATATTCTCCTTTCAGTAGTTAGCTGGCTAGCTACAATGACATCTTTCGGTTATATCGCGAGCTGGTGGTGTTTGGTGAGGAGCGGAGAGGAGGCGATCCAGGGGGTCGCTTCGTATGACTAAGCTATCTGCCTGCCCGATCCTCACGACAAATCAGCCTTTGTTTCCTCCAACTACGCTATGGCATAGTACCTTCCGACATCCCCAATCCTTGTGGCTCCATCCCCCTCCAAATCACCGTCCTCCAGCGCAGCCTCCTCTCCCCACCACCCGGCACATCTCCCCCACCACTTTTACCACCCTGCCCGCAGTCTCGAGAGGCGGCATCCGGCAGGTTCTCCATACCGCTTACCGCCCCCCTTCGGCGACCAGTACAGCAAACATGGCCATCGCATCCAGCCCATCGTTGGCGACGGCGCATTGCGCGATTACGTAGCGCAACTTGATGCTGACACCCTTAGAGACTCGTGGATGTTGGAGCCGCACGAATAGTTCAACTATCTGCAGAGGCGGGCCAACATGGGGATACTGAAGCCCATTTACGAAGAGTGGGAGGGAGAGATCCACCTGAAGCCGCATCGGTCGGTTGGCATCCCGCCGGACGTGCTATTTGTCGTGGTGCTGGTGTTGGTGTTTGTGGCGTTGTGGTGTGATAACTTTGGGTGCGTGAATTGCTGATCCCGGCGGATAAGGCCGGATAACCGCCATTTTAAGCAAATCCGATATATACCCGGCTAGCGTCTTGGCAAGGAACATCAAAGTATCAGAACACCTTCTAGATCGTGCATTACGCCCAAATTGGTTTCAATCTATATGTAACTTTTTCCTAGGAATTAGAATGTGCTTTTCTTAACGTAGGCGGAGATGCATCATGATCCAACCGCTACGTAAGGCGTGGTGCTGGTGAATACACCCGCCCTACTAAATTCGCGACGTGTGGTGTTCCTCGCTTCGCACGGACGAAAGGCAGGCCGCTAAGGAAAGTACCAGCGGTTGTAGGTTTAGCGCGTTCGGATCCTTAATCTTCCGGCGCCGGCGCGGCGACCGCGCGCAATGAAACATTCCTCTTCGCCAACACCAGCGTCACCTACTCTTGCGCCTGCTTCTGCGCCTGCTTCTGCGCCTGCTCCTGCGCCTGCGGCGGCCCCCGAGGGCATCAGTAGCGACCTTCTAGCGCTTCTGCCGCGCCGCGATGACGATACAAATGCCAATGGATAAGCCCAGCGGTGCATGGGTGGCATAGACGGCGAAGTAAGGCATACAAGCTACTAGGCAGCGTTAGGGGTCAGCAATTCACCCGCCTAACTTTAAGTTAAAGAAAGAATGTGAGTACAGCAAGGCGGCTGGCCCTGAGAAGCAGTTGCTCCCAAATGACGCAAAAACTTCGAGCCACATGGCCGAGGTTTCTTGGACCCGACTCCCACCGCTGCTGCTTCGTTGACCGTAAGAGGCCCGAGGTTCGAGTGTTCGAGTCCGGCCGTAGGCCCAAGTTGTTGCCCCTTTTTTGCCCGCTCCTCGAATGGCGCTCGCCTCAGGTGGACCCGAAGGGGAAGGAGGGCAGGGCGCGGGCCTGTATCTAGAAGTTGGCCCCACTCTCCCCGCCCTTGTCTCGGCCTTGTGACCAGCTTCTATGTCCAATTTCTGGTCTCTCTACTCTTAAGCTAGTCAATACCTCAATCCCACTCGCCTCCGCCATCCCGGCGGCTCGGCAGCCGCCCGTTTGAGCTTGCGATTGATGTCCACCTACCTTCCCAGACATGGACGGGATTATCATGGCTCGTGTCTTGTGACCTAATTCCACATGCGGCCTTCCCTTTCTTCGTTTTTGCTCCGCGTTGCCAAAGCAATCGGAAACAATATACCGCGGGACCCGAAAGCAGGAACTGCCTCCGAACTAGCTATTGCCTGTAGCGGTGAAGAGGTAAGTGGTCCTTCCTCACCAGAAGCGTCCACCAAGTAAATGAACACGGTACTGACCTGTGGTTGACATGCACAACTTGCACCTCAAGCAGCAAAGAATAGCCCTTAGCTCGACAGTTCGAGTTTCTGACATTTTCTACGGCTTGCGATAGTCCCACGTAAGACATGAGCATCATAAGCCGGACGAATTTAGCGGGTGGTAACTTCCAAGTAGCATGGAGGAGGTCAGCAAAAGGTATTAAACAGCTGACAACCACACTCCATCATAAGCAAGGAAGACTTCCTCTTTGGTGCCAGTCTTTTCTGTCAATCATCGCTGTTCTGTCTGGTGTCTAAGCATCTTTTAAGCCTTTCCGCTCTCCCACACAACCTCCAATCTGTGTGCTTCTTGGCTAGCTGGCAGTCCAATTTCAACTCACGCGCCCGGCGCTGCCATCCCTGGCATTGGTCTTGCTCTTGCGAGGAGCGCAAGGCAAACTAGTGCAATGCGTCATATTCTGGCTTATGGGCCACCTAGGGGTAGCGATGTAATAATGCCCTAGTCTCTCTATGTTTTAGTACACCATATTCACATTCTATAGTACCGCATACAACATTGACAAGAGAAGCATTAACGCTATATTTGGCGATTTAGATATGGTTTAATTAATGATGCATACGAAGCCGCATAAGCAACTATTAGCGGCTATAGGTTACCACGTATACTTAAAGCTAAGCAGTAGGTATAGCTGATCTAACGATCCTCTTAAGGTGCGCGTAAGGACAAAGCAAGATGGCTTGTTGCGGCTAGGATTATCTAATTTATTTTTCTGTACGCGCGGCTGCATATATCTCTTGCTTGTAGCACTAAGAATAAAGGAAGTCATCATTCTATGTTTGCCTCTGCCACAAACAAGACGGGGCTATTTAGTAGCGTCTCGTGTCCTGCTTAAAGTTCATCTGTAACATCCTTCGTTGATTTCCCTACCACGCTTATTACGTCCACAAACTACAGCAATTACACTTACAGCAATCTAAAACCCACACTTAGCACATACTCTTCCGAATCTAGAGCGCGTCGCCAATAGCACATTCACTTACATTGATAGCGCTGGCATGGAGCTTCTTTACCTTTTCTTCCTCTTCCTGGTCGATATATCCCTCTGGCTTATTGATATTGTTTTGGGCGTATTGATGGTTCTGGGACAGCTCTTCTCTGAGCTAATCATTATGCTGATCCGTTAAAAATGTCTCGCCGTTGGCGGCAGGGCGGATGACAAAGGAAACTGCTCACCCACCCGCATATGCCTTACATAGATGCGGCATCATCATATCTGTATTTAAATACCCATCCTAGGTCGAATCTTTCTATAAAGCAGATGCGGGCGGGCTCATCTTCACTCCGGTACAGCAGTAGCGGGCGCGACGATCTCGGCGTATGATTACCCGTAGTAAAATCACTTATTAAGTGCTCAAGGTCACGATAATGAGGCTGACAGCGGGCGATCTTCCAACATGGTCTGCGAACCGCCGCAGTCTCTCCGTAAATTGGTGGAGATGCGTGTTTTCTAATCTGTTCAACCTGAACTCTCTTCGTGGAGAGAACCGCTACTTTAGGTAGAAAGAAGAGATTTCAACAGTCTCAAACTGCTTGTTGATTGAAAGAAAGAACAGTGAAGGCAATCCTAAGGTATCTTATCTAGAAATGGTGAGAATGGAAAAGGCGAAGACTTTCAACCCTATAGAATATGTCCTTTTAACTGTTCTTATTTCAACATGCCCTCCGCTCGGCGATCTTCACATCTAGACTCTGGTGTTCAAATGAAAAACAAGTTCCGCCTCGTCCGGTGCGCACACGGATCGACAGGCTCAAAGTCGAAATTTCGCACCAGGTCTGGAATAAGCGTTGATAGCTCGATGAGCGCGATGTGCTTGCCAATGCAGACGCGAGAGCCGCCAACAAACTGTTCAGTGTTGAAAAGTGGTAGTGAGCTCTTGGAAAGATGGCATACTGCGGGGAAGTGCTGATCCATACGAGAGACGGCTTCCTTGTCGCCAAGCCACCTGTCCGGGTTGGAATCCTCCGTCGTGGCCGAAGATGTCCTTGTTCCGATGCAGCACGTATGCATTTACACGGGCAACCGTCTTAAAAGACGTCAGCTTGGCTTTCTTCACGTCGTTCGATCAGACGTACGCCTTCAGGGAAGAGGTGGCCCGCAATTTCAGCGCCACATTGGGGCACTACTCTCGGCAACGGTATGCCTGGCGAGCCTTCAAATCTCAAACACTCCTTGATTACAGCCTGCAAATAGGGCATGCATCGTGCAACCTGGTACGGTATCGAGCCTTAAGCAGAGAGATCCCCGGCAGCTGTTCTTTCATCGATTTCGGATCGGAGCTGCAGAGATTTCCTCGTTGTCAGCGAGAATTCAAGAGCAGAAGTGATCAAGCCGTAGTGGTGTACCTTTGCCATCGCCTCCGGGCTACTGATCAAGCCCCACATGGTCCCTGTGAGTCCTATACTCGTATTCTCGCTTCCCGCCCCAAGGCTAATGCCACAAACCAGCATCATGTCAAGAAATGGCATGTCGGACTCATTTTCTGGTGCATCCGGAGCATTCGGGTCAAGAAGCCCTCTCGCTCCAGTATCTTTCCCCCCTTTGCCGGCCTGGACCTGTGCGGCTGACAATTTGAAAACCTCGGCAATTTCCACTGCGGCTGAGGTGCTTCATCAGTGAGTTCAGCAGTCCGTGGAGCTCCGGATAGACCCCAGCAAGCGTGATGTACAAGACTGCGTCATGCAAGGTGGCCGTCAGGGACAGCTCGTCTTAGCCAGAATCGAGACAGCCGAATCGCTTCGAGATCTCTGCACTCGCGACAATCATGGCCATGCAGCGTTGACAGAGAGACGTGTACCGTAGTTGCTCCAATGACGTCGACTGCGTGGCAATGCATCCAGTGTTGTAAGTCCACGGGTACGCCAGCTCTGTTGCCAATCACTCTTCAGTATCGCTGCCACTCTGCAAGCCAAGGGTTGGAGACTACCTCGACATTTCTCTGAAGCGCTCAAAGAGAACACTGGCGCACTCACGCATACAGGCATCAATCTTTTGTCATTGAGTACAGACTGGCAATCTTCCTCCGCAGCTGTGCGTGCGTCTTCGGATCCCGGTCCGAGAACAGGTCCGACACACGTGATTTAGGGTTGCTGGCTGCAAAGCAGAAGTCGCTCTTCTTGAAAGCTGCGCCATGGTCGTAGATGACTTTCGCCGCGTCGGGGCCATCGAAGACGCATTCGTTTGGAGCGATGCGGACAACGGATCCTGTTGGTGAGCTTAGCCGTCATTGAAGAAAGCAGCAAGCAACCGACTGACCATCGACATTTGTCGGGTGAAAGGCCCCGCTCCAAAGATTTCGAAAGAGCCAAACACGGCTGAATCGAGCGATAAAGGGCCCTGGGAGAAATCGCAGAGGTAGCAAGATTGCTCGAGACAATGCGCGAGCAAGGACGAGAAATAATACCAAGCACGATAATCATGCGACCGTCAAGAGCGAGAAGGGAGAAATGTCAGGAGGTCAGACTTTTAGAAGATGTGGACGACTAGTGGAGGATCGAACAATGGATCGGTAAGGTGATAGTGGGCAGGTTGCAAGAATTTATCCCACACCTTACAAGCTCGGTGTGGGGAGTACTCTGCACCTAATCGTAACTTAGGACTCTCAGGCATCCAACTGGCTAAGAACGCGCTACCGACGTTCCTTGCAGTGCTACATAGGGGTCTCGGAAGCCCCCCAGATTCCGGGCCGACGGCAACGGATTTCAAGAAGGTCTCCGCGATAAGACCGTAGGACATCTGGCACCCCTGTAGATCAGTTGCATGATTCGATCTGAGGGTACGTACACTATCCGTGAAACCTCCTTATTCGATGGGTGCGGCACTGCAGAACATCAATTCCCCATTGGTTCGGGAGTTAATAGAGAAAACTGCCGAAGACCGACAACAGACCGTGCACGTGTTGGGCACTACTCCTCATTTGTGCATAGATCAGCGTATTGGCGCAGATAACAAGCTACTGCGTTCCGACCCGAACACGAGCTCAAGCTTTGCTAAGCTGTGGGGGTAGATCTTTTACCCGCGAACCGTTTACGAGTACTCATTGACAGGGTATATTTGTCGTACGGTCTCGGACGGATTTCCGGAGATCCGGAGCTAGTCGGTAAATCGGTAACCATTACGACGTCGTGCAGCACTAAGACAATTCTTCAGGCGTACCATGGGCTATATAAAGGTGGCGAGCGGGGAAGGAACCTGGAGCAACAGTAACTGGGCCTTTCATCAGGAATCAGTCAGCTATGGCGACCGAGCCACGCACCAGCTCCTTCCTCCTGCAAACCGTGGTCACTCGGCCATGGCAAGCAATGTGCCTAGCCGTCTTTCTCTCGGTATGTCCGCACTGGATACGATCTCGCACGACTGTGTATACTGATCCATACAGGCTTTCCTGGTGCTCTCGTGGACTGTTGTATACAACCTTTACTTCCATCCGCTGAGCAAGTTCCCTGGACCGAGATACGCGGCGACAACGAGACTGGTCAAGCACTACATCGCAATGAGGGGAGACCTCCATACCTTCCTCAAGGCCCAGCACGACAAGTACGGACCGGTAGTGCGCTTTGCCCCCGATCTACTGAGCTACACGGACCCGGAGGCCATGAAGGGCGTCTACGGCCATCGGACCGCTTCGCACAAGCTGAATCCCAAGGACCACGATTTCTTCACGAAGGAAATCAACGGCGTCGCGGCTTTGATCAGCATCGAAGACATCGAGGAGCACGGGCGGGTTCGACGCATCTTCACCAACGCATTCTCCGACAAGGCTTTGGGGGAGCAAGAGACGCTCATTCGAGGATACGTGGACACGCTCATTGGACGGTTGCGCGAAAGCGTAGCGACGAAGCCGACGGAGCCCGTCGACATGGTCAAGATGTACAACTGCACCACCTTCGACATCATGGGCGACCTGAGCTTCGGGTCCTCGCTGGGTCTGCTAAAGACCGGGCAGTACACGCCGTGGGTGGAGTCCGTCTTCGGCGCCTTCAAGGCCTTGCAGCTTCTGCTCATGTTCCGTGAATACCCCATCTTGAAGCCCATCTCGAGTTTGTTCGTCCCAAGGTCGCTCACCGAGAAACAAGTTGCGCACTTCAAGTTCTCCGCCGACCGCGTCGACCGCCGGCTGGAGGAGAAGACGGATCGGCCCGACATTTGGGCGCTGGTGTTGAACAGCATGGAGCAGGGCAACGCCCTATCGCGGGGTCAGATGCACTCGAATGCGTTGCTGTTCATGACGGCGGGCACCGAGACGACGGCGACGGCGCTCAGCGGCATTACGCACTACCTGCTCCAGTGTCCGGACAAGCTGGCGAAACTGACGAGCGAGATTCGAGGCGCTTTTAGCTCCGAGGACGAACTCACCATGGCCAACCTTCGGCGCTTGCCGTACCTACAAGCAGTCATCGATGAGGGCCTGCGCATCTACCCGCCGACTCCTACCGGGAATTCGCGCCTGGTGGCCGAGGGAGGCAATTTGATCTGTGGCGAGCATCTGCCCGGGGGGGTGAGTCGAGACATGCAGTCTATTTATCCAGCATGTGGAACTGACAAGGGTCTTGATTTTCAGATTGGCATTTCCATCTCCCTCTACGCGGCGTTCCACAACAGCGAGAACTTCCACCTCCCCGATTCTTTCGTCCCGGAGCGCTGGCTCCCGGCTGCAACGAAGCAAGACCCGGCGTACCGCGCGTTCGATAACGATAAGAAAGAGCTAATGCAGCCTTTTCTCGTTGGTCCATACGCTTGCCTCGGGAAGAAGTGAGTTTCTTATACACCATCCCGCTTGCCTCTCTCGCGAAGTATCCTTTATGCTTCACTGTATACCATGCTAACCTACATTCTGCATTTTTTTCAGCTTGGCATACCACGAGATGCGTCTCATTCTGGCCAAAGTTCTGTGGCACTTCGACTTCCTCAAAGCGCCCAGCGCTCCCGGCTCGGAGGATGGAATGGGGAAGTATTACCAGCCAGACTGGCATGTTCAGAAGACATACACTCTTTGGGAAAAGCCTCCGCTCTGGGTCCAACTTCAAAAACGCGCTTGAGCTGCAGTGCAAACCCGAGCGTTCAAGGATGAGCGACTACATTTCCGCTAGCTATGTAACGCGAACAAATTGGGACAATCAAGTGAACGGAACAATGAATCACATTGAGGCAAGACATGACGTCACTGTCAGAGCAATCCGTGAATTCGCCATGGAACGATTCCCACCTGCCCTGTATCTTTTACTTGTTGCACATCGGAGATGCACTGCAGCGTCGCGACAACAAAGTATGGAAGCAGCTTAGCAATTTTGCGGTGGACTGCAGCGCTCTGGTGATGCGGGAAACAATGTCTCGTATAGCTTTGACACCTTCCGGTGTGAGGTCGCCGCCTCCGGCCGCCATGTCGGTCTCGACCAACTAAACCCATCGTCAAGGCCCGTCTTATTACGATCCAGTCCCGAATCCATGAGAGAAACGCCCCCGAGTGCCTACATGTCCTCCATTTTATTCTATATGACCCCAATGCCTGCATCATTGATCAGGACATCAAGGCCCTTTCCACCCACGGATTTAGCGACCTCACGAGCCGCGTTCTCGGCGCTCTCTTTTAAAGTGACATCCAGAGGAAGGGTCTCCAGACGCGGAGATGAGTTTCTCCAAGTTGTCTATTTCGGTGCGGGCTGGGTCAAATACTTTGCTGACTTCGGTGGCTGGCTTGGAGACAAGGGCGGTGACTAGTGCAAGTCCGGCGCCGCGTGAGGAGCCAGACAAGACTTCTCTCGACAGACGGTTTGATGGAATGCTCTCCGAACGTATCCGGAGTTACGGTTTAAAGCCGGTGACATGGCTGGAAGTAACTCTCCGGATATTCGTCCGTGGTAAGTGCTCGATCCATGGGGCCACGAGTAGTTCGTACTACAGCATCAAGACACTGAGATCACTAAGCAGCAGCACCTTTTAACTTGCCACCCGCATGCTCTGAGCGCTAGTTCGGTGTGCTGGATGGTCGTCTTGTATTCAGTTGGTCGAGCATGTACGGAGATTCTCCCCTTGTGCCCAGGCCTTCGCACTTGACTGGCAAATATGTATAGCGGTCTGGCTCTGGTGAATGTCGGACATACTCATCGCCCACCCAGTTTTCATGCATGTCAATGCTTCTGTTTCGGTCTTTGGTGAGACAAGCCTGGGTGTTGCTCCGCGGAAGATCTCCGGGTTCCTCCGCGGAGAGACTGTCGAAGAAGCAGCACGAACTCCCGACCGGCATCCGGACATGTATAAAGGCGTGGCTGGATTCTTCCTTCACGCTCTCAGCCTCCATCACCTTCTTGGACAATATACTCCAGCCAACCATGGAGATGAACTACCAATACCTCCTCCTCTTCCTCCTCATCTTTATCCTGGAGCGGCTGTCGCGCACGGTCTACTCCACCTTCCGGCGCGGAATCCGTCGGGTCCCGGGCCCGCTGGCAGCCAAGCTGACGCCGTACTGGCGCATCGGGCTGGTGTGGAGCGGCGACGCGCACGAGAAGTACCGGGCGCTGCACGCGCGGTACGGGCCGATGGTGCGCACGGCGCCGCACGTCGTCGACATTTCCGACCCGGCCGCCATCCCCACCATCTACGGCATCAAGAGCCGCTTCCTGAAGGTGAGCCGCAACCACCCGACCCGCGCGGCAACCCCCTCTCCCCCACTGACCCGGCCTTCTTCCCCGATCGCCCCCCGCAGTCCGCCTTCTACCACCCCTTCACCCCCGTCTACGAGAACCGGCCGATGGACAACATGTTCACGACGACGGACGCGGCCGAGCACCGCGCGCTGAAGCGGCCGGTGGCGCAGAAGTACTCGATGACGTCGGTCAGCGCGCTGGAGTACCTGGTCGAGCCGTGCACGCAGGTGTTCACGGACGCGATGCTGGACCTGCAGGGCCAGCCCGTCGACCTCGGCGAGTGGGTGCAGTGGTACGCGTTCGACGCCATCGGCAAGATCACGTTCGGCGCCGCCTTCGGCTTCCTCGAGCGCCGCCGCGACGTGCACGGCGCCATCCGCAGCATCGAGACGGCGCTGCAGTACTCGGGCATCGTCGGCCAGGTCCCCTGGCTGCATCCCTACCTCATGGGCAATATGCGGCTGAGGGCTACGGTGCAGAAGCTGGCGTTTGGCGATCGCGATGCGCTGGAGATCATCACCGAGGTATGTGTGTGTGCCGGCAAAGCGGCGGCGTGGAGACTGGGTGTGGGATGTCGTTCACTTACGAGACACGTTGCGTAGATGGTCCTCAACAGCATCGCCGAGTACGACGCGGGCGGCGGCAGCGGCGGCAGTGATGACGATGACCGGGGGCGCCGCGGCGATTTCCTGGCGTACCTGCGGCAGCAGCAGAAGGCGGCCGGATCCGCCATGAGCACGCGCGAGCTGATGAACCACCTGATGGGCAACCTGCTCGCGGGCAGCGACACCACCGCCATCTCGCTCCGCGCCATCTTCTACTACGTCATGCGGGACGAGCGCATTTACCGGAAGCTGCAGCGCGAGATCGACGACGCCCACGCCGCCGGCAACCTGTCCGAGTTTGTTACGTACAGCGAGTGTCTGCAGCTGGAGTATCTGTACGATGACCCCTCCTTTTTCTTTTCGAGCTTTTCCTCTGTGATTTTCCTTTTTCTGTCTCTGGACGCATCTGCTGACCGACTGCAAAAACACACAGGCAAGCGTGCATGAAAGAGGCCATGCGCATGCACCCCGGCGTCTCCTACCCGCTCGAGCGCGTGGTGCCGGAAGGCGGCACGGAGCTCTGCGGCCACTACCTGCCCCCCGGAACCATCGTCGGGGTGAACGCGGCCGTCATCCACCGCGACCGCGGCGTCTTTGGCGAGGACGCGGATCAGTTCCGGCCGGAGCGGTGGATGGAAGACGAGACGAAGGCGAAGGAGATGGAGCGGAATCTGTTGACCGTAAGTGATGCATCCATCGCCGGATTACCGTGATGACGTGAAGCTGAGGGAAAACATCAGTTCGGAGCGGGCGCCAGGACGTGCATTGGGAAAAACATCTCCATCATGGAAATGGGGAAGCTCGTTCCCCAGGTCCTCAGGCAGTTCGAGTTGGAGTGGGCCTCGAGTGAGCCGGAGTGGAAGGTCACGACGTATTGGTTTGCGAAGCAGACCGGGCTGCTGGTACGGTTCAAGCCGCGGATGCGCCAGTGAAGCTGCCAGCGAGACGGTTTCTCGCAGACGAGCCGAGAAAGTCAAACAGTTGAGCAGCATTGAGGCAGGGATACGCTGCCAGTGTTTGGGCCCAAGAGAGACCGTGGCCAGATCGAAAATAAAGCTTCATGTGTGTTGAACCACTTTCTCTAATTCACGTAAAAGGATATGCTGCATCCATACCCAGGTCATCGTCAACGAGCGAACTGCCCACCTCATCCAACCATCCAGAGTCCAGCATACAAAAATCAAAATCGTGCGGCATGCTGAGAGCAGTGCCATCATCAATCAGACCAGGGTCTTCCAAGGTCGAAACATCCGCTATATCAGAGCAGCCACCCCTCTCCAGCGTTGTGATGCTCCGAACCGTACCTCGGGCGCTCCGCCGAGTTGGCTGGTTCAAAGGATCTGTCGCCTGCGCGGTAAATCTGATGGCTTCCTCATACGTTCTAGGGAGATCGGGGTCTTGCTGCAGGTCACGTAGAGTATCTGCATGTCTGTTGAGCCAGTATTCCAAACGGCGTGCGGGGGGGAAGCGAGAACGGATTGGAAGACAACGGGGACACACTCACCAGCCAACGACCTCCCTGCAGTGCGAAAAGTCTCAGGTCAGCCGCCGCGAAGCCAAATCAACCAAGGATTCGTCCAACGTACCGATACCCCAGTAGTCCCCAACGCGTCTCAAAAACACCATCATCAGATCCACGTGCGGGGAGCAAGAGACCGGCCCGCGCGCTTCCGCGGCGCCGCAGCGGAATCCCGCCTCATCCGCCACGCTGCCACTCGCGACGAGGACAGAGCCGACGAGGAAGGCGCTGTACGCGCACATGGGATCGACCCACTCGAAGTAGTTCGGCTTCCAGTTCTGCATCACCGGAACCGTCTCGTGGGCCCTCGACACGATGACCTGCCACTGCGTGGAAAGCAGCGTGTCGGCGTCGCGCGACGGGGGCCCGGAGCGGCAGCAGCGCAGGGTGGCCTCGGCGGCGGAGATGGCCACCAGGATGGGCGTGCTGTGTTCTTCTGGTGAGTTGGAAGCGTTCCCCTTTGCGGATTTTGGGGCGGGAACGACGGATGGGTGACGTACCAGCGCAGGACCATCAGCATGTCCAGCCGGGCGCGGTGATGGCCGTCGGCTTCTCCCGCGGCGAAGTTGCGGGCGGGGTTGGTGACCCACGACGGCAGGGACATGGCGATGGCCCCTCACAACCCTTCCAATCTCGACGACCGCGCTCCACCCGCTCGGCCGCTGCGCCAGGGCGTTGACGCACAGCAGCAGCGACGCCTTGATCTCGTCCAGCCCGAGCTCCTGCCCCGTTTCCAACAGCGCGTCGGCGCGCCGCGCGAACTCGGCGGGGGACAGCGGCACCTCGTGCGCGGCCGCGAAGCGCGAGGACAGCGCGAAGACGGCCAGCTTGAGCCGCGGCGGGAGGACGGTCGCCGGCCGATCGCGCTCGATCGTGTGCCGCCGGAAGAGCGGGTAGATGGGCTGCACGTGCCGGAAGTACAGCGAAAACCTGCGCCCCCACCCCCGGCGTTGTTGAGATGGTTGTCGCTTTTTTTTCTTGGTGGTCGGAACGGGCTGGCTGGCTGCTTACAGGTAGTCTTCCAACGCCGGCGTCAACGCCGTGACGGGGTCGGTGGCGTTGCGGTCCGCGCCGGCGGCGGCGGCTGTGGCGGGCGACGTGGTGGGGAGGAGAGCGGGTGCTGGTGGGCGGGGCCGGCGGCAACTGCCGGCTGTGCCCGGAAACCGGAGGGTTCGGGAACGGGGCTCATCGACGGGACGGTCTCCTCGTCGCTTTGGAGGAGGACCTGGGATGGTTTCGCGGTTTGTTGGCGGTTCGGCGGGCGTGGGGGAGTCGATGGGAGCGGGCGTACCTGGCTTTTTTCTACGCTGGCTGTAGGCGCATCGGAGACTGCGCATCTGGCAGCTCCCGCAGTCGGGGCGCTTCATGTCGCCTGAGGGATTCAGCTTGGATCTCTACGGTGGCCGGTCGCACTCACATTTCGTTTTTTTGCTTGGTGCGTTGTCAGCTCTCGTGGTTTCTTTGGCTGGAGAATCCGACTCACATACATCCGACAGTAATCGCAGACTCGAAAGTTCATGTCTGTGGTTGTGAATGACAAAGGATATGGGGCGGGAAGGTTAAAGTTAGGGGAAGTTAAATAGAGGGTGCGACGATTCGTCGGCATGTGGGGTATTATTACGAGAGGTACGGCTTTCTACGGCTAAAAATACGAAGTAGCCTCGCTAGACAGTCCTGCAACCATGGTGCGGGGAACGAGGAACCCCATGCACTGATCAGGCCTTGGCTGGTAATAGGCCCGTTAACAGACCAGGGTTTTCGGAGTTCCAGATCAGTAATTTCTGCTCTAGATTAAATATGAGCTGCGAGCCGCCAAATGAAGACCTTGGAAGCTGCGTTTGTTGTGGGAGCCGAAAGTGAAAGAATATTCGAGTAATCTTCAAGGCTTCGTAGGTGGAGTCGGACATCTTTGCGGACAACACGTGGATGAGGCAGTCAATCATGAGGCTCAAAACAGAATTCGGGAGAAGTCTGAGAAACGAAAAGGATGAATGTTGTCTAAGTTGCAGCGCTGTTTCCGGGTCTTGCAGCGGGCGTAGGCGGTGACGTTCGAGCGCCGCACGGTGGATCGCCCGGGAGCAGCGGGCATGGTGCAGCTGGAGTGGAAGCGGCGAGATTGGGGTGCGTGATTACTTATCTAGTCGTTGCCTTATCTCTGCAGCCGCATAGTCACATTCGCATGCTTCTCCCGCGATGCAGCTCACCCCACTTCTCGCCCACCCCGACACCTTGATTGACTTCCTATCGGGGCCCCCGACAGCTGCCGATCATGCGCACAACACGATTGAAATATTGCAGCAACACGCGCTGTCCTGACTCTGCGCCAATTGTTCCAGCCAGTCCAAAGCAACAGCAATGGGCAGTATCGGAGACGACGTCCAGCATGTCGATGTTCTCATTGTGGGCGGCGGACCCGTAGGTAACCAGCCAGTAGCTTCAGCACCTGGTCCCTTCTAACCCGTTCCCAGGCCTCGTCTGCGCGTACCAGCTCGCGCGCACGCTTGCATCGCCCAGCACGTGCATCAAGATCATTGAGAAGCACCCCAAGTCGGCGCAGGATCAGTACGGCCGGGCCATCACGCTGTTCCCGCGCACGTCGGAAATGCTGGACCAGCTGGGGCTGGCCGACCAGCTCGCCCAGCACTGCTTCGCCTGCCGCGAGACCGTGTCCTACGACGCCGCCGGCAACCAGGTCGACGGCCGCGGCTGGGCCTTCATGGAGCAGATGAAGGACACGGCCTGGGACTTCTCGCTGGTGCTGCGCCAAAAGTACCAGGAGGAAATCTTCCGCAAGGCCCTGCGCGGGCTGGGCGTCGAACTGGACGCGCCCACCACCCTGGTAGGCCTGCACGTCGACACGTCCGTTCCGCT
Source organism: Diplodia intermedia (assembly GCA_021495925.1). Lineage (NCBI taxonomy): Eukaryota > Fungi > Ascomycota > Dothideomycetes > Botryosphaeriales > Botryosphaeriaceae > Diplodia > Diplodia intermedia. The sequence goes on along the minus strand of JAKEKT010000154.1, from coordinate 19,912 downwards.
GGGCGGCTACCGCGTCTCGGCCACGCTGGACTCCGGCACGACGGTCAAGTGCAAGTACCTCGTCGGGGCCGACGGCGGGCGGTCGACGGTGCGGCGGCTGCTCGACATCCCCTTCGACGGCAGCTCGAGCGACGACCGCTGGGTGCGCATCGACGGCCACGTGTCGACCAACCTGCCCAAGCCGCGCTCCTACTGCGCCATCGAGAGCCCGACGCACGGCAACGTGCTGTGGGCCGCGCTGGACCACGGCGCCACGCGCATCGGCTACGCCTTCACGCCCGAGCGCCAGAAGGGCCACGCCAGCTTCGACCAGGCGGCCGCCGTGGCCGAGGCCGTGGCCGCCGTCAAGCCGTTCGAGCTGGCCTTCACGCGCGTCGACTGGTGGACCATCTACTCGGTCGGGCAGCGCGTGGCGCGCCGCTTCTCGGCCCACGACTGCGCCTTCCTCGCCGGCGACAGCTGCCACACGCACAGCTCGGGCGCCGCCCAGGGCATGAACACGGGCATCCACGACGCCGTCAACCTGGCCTGGAAGCTCTCGCTCGCCCTGCGCCGCCTCGCGCACCCCCGGCTGCTACTGCGCACGTACGAGGCCGAGCGCCGGCCCAACGTCGAGCGGCTCCTCGCCTACGACCGCGACATCGCGCGCCTGATGACGCTGCAGCTGCCCGAGCACTGGACCGGCGACCCCGCCGCGGACCCCAACGTCGTGCTCGGCGACGTCATGGCCCAAGCCGCCTCCTTCAGCTCCGGCCTGGGCATCTCGTACGCGCCGGACGGCCTGCTGAACGTGGAGGCCCAGAACCACCACCACCACCACCCCGTCCGCCCCGGCCAGCGCGCCCCCGACGTCGCCCTCCGCAAGCCCGGCACCCTCGAGCCGACGCGGCTGCACCGCGAGACGCCCAACCGCGCCGTCTTCCACGTCGTCGTCTTCGCCGGCGAGCCCGCCGCCGCCACCGTCGCCTCCTACCGCGCCTTCTGCGCCGCGCTCGAGGCGTCCCCGCTCCTCCTCCCCCTCTCCACTTCCCCTCAGCACAGCAACAGCAACAGCAACAACCAGACCAACGCCACACCACAACCACCACCAATCGCCTTCCTCACCATCCCCGCGCGCGACGGCCCCTCGGCGTGGGAACTGCTCGGCGGCCGCGGCCCGCCCGGCGCCGACGTACTGCCCGGCATCAGCAGCAACGTCTTCTTCGACACGGCGGAGACGGCGGCGCACGCGCGGTACGGCGTCGGGCTGCGGCGCGGCGCCGTCTACGTGCTGCGGCCGGACGGCTGGGTCGGGACGGTGCTGCCGCTGGGGCGGGGCGGGGTGGCCGGGCTGGAGGCGTATTTCGGGGCGTTTTTGGTGTTGGGCGGGGGCGGTGGGAGGGCGAGGTTGTAGGGTGGGGGGAGGGGGGAGGGGGGTTGGATTGCGGGGAATGAGTGGGATGGGCGGAAAGGCGACTTTCGAGAGCGTTTCGGTGGTGGGAAGGTTCTGCGGGTTTCGCTGGCGCTCGGTGGATCTTGCACTCACTGCTCTCCGCGAAAGGCGGGCACTAAGTCGTTCATTCTTTCTCTGTCAATGCAATGACGTTAAGTAGCAGCCGGCTGAAGTCCTGGTGGAGGGAAAGCAGCACCGGGAGAGTGTATTGAGCGTCCGCTGCTAAAGACTTTAGGCTATGACTAGCACCCGAGCTGTGCGGCCTTTTCTGCATGGAGACCACTTGGGACTTCTGCCTGCCGTACCCTTGGCATAAGATCCTTGCGCTGAAAGAGATCCCCTGCCACATCGGGTCTCCACTACGTAGATCGAGAGGTTTACAAAACATTCTTGGTATTTATAGAATAATGCTTTGAGCCGAAATGGACTGTTGCAGAGGCTAAAACATTCTGGTGGATCGGTACAGCTTTCTTCAGTCAATATATAAACCCCGAACCATCCAGTATTGCGCAGAGCACAGATTCTGCTCTCGCATTCATCTCTCAATGTCTCCAACAAATCAATGTTGAATCGAACATGGAGCCTGAATAAAACTTGTATTCCAAGTATCAATCGCAAGATATTCCGTTCCACGGATGGATATTACTACTCACATTATGTCTCGCACCCACCATCACTTCCACCGGCGTCAGTGAGCCAATCGTACTGCACGGCCCTCCTCCGAAGCTTACGGAACGCATGTTATTATACAGCCCGGCATCGATCATCTGAAGGTACTTCGTCATACTGGATCGTCGAATTCGAGTTCGCGATTGGAATATCAAAGACATGGCCACGAGCAACGCAATCTTCTTGACTGGTTCTCGCTGGGACGGCTCTGAAGACCTGCTGGTAAGGCCTGATCAATATCGGTTGTCCACACGTTCAGTCTAACACTACTCCGTTTCACGCGGCGTAGATCATGAGCAGAGTCTTTTGTCAAAATTTTCCTACGTACGAACGAGTTCCCGTACTTTCGGCCAGCTTCTGGAAACCGTCGTTGTTGCTCTCCAAGGCGCACAGTCATCATAATCTGTGGTAGCCGGCATCCGGAACAACTAATGGGGCTGTGAGCTATCAGTAGCAAGCCTCTTCACGCCAGTCGCAATATTTAGCCTTTTTCGGATACCCATAGCGTTTTGGTTGACGAAGATTACGGGCACGCGGAACCGGATCAGTGCTCGGCAGCAGACGAATGTGCGAGCTGCAAAAGAGAAATAATCTCTTCAGAATTTCGAAGAAACAATCATCAAGCGCTTGCACCCAGATTTTCCCTACATTCAGCTTACGAGAATCGATTGTCTTTGCAATCTTCTTCTATTCTCTCTCCGGAGGCATTGTGTTGGCCATCGTAAATGTCACGCCCTACAGCATGGGCGGTCTTGCGTGGAGCATGAGCAACGTCATGGAGGTAGCCTTATTCGCCGTTCTTTTCCTATTCACGACAGTCTCACTGGCGTGATACTTTTTCAAGTGTCAGCCTTCCTCATCGACTATTCCCTGCATCAATTCTTGTTTATACCTACTTTACGTTCGGGCTTATGGGTGCTACGTTTGTATTTTCTACCATCGAGACGCGCAGGGACGAACATGGCGTATATACATCTTTTCCTCTTGGAGTTGACGCATGCGGAGATTTCATCTGACTATGGCCTCTTTCTTCTTTATTTTACAGTATTCTGTCAATGTAAAAGTTGCCACGTGGGATAAAATTAGAGTAATCCCATGAATCTGCTTCATTCCGATTACAATACTTTTGTTTCTTGACGTAGTCGTTCAGAGACTTGTGTAGAGAGATAAGGCGGGGAGGTTTCTTCATTCAAGAAAACAAAGATAGTTTGAATGATGATGCTGGTAGACGAGTTCTGGGGTGGCCACAAACACGGCGGAAATTTCCACTCAATCTTTGTTGAAACAAAGCATTGACCTTGACCTGTGGTGAGTCTCCAAAGCGTGTGAGCGCACAGCACTGAAAACGCTCCAGGATCTACCGCATCGAGAATTACGGTATCGAAAACGTTGCTCGTTATGTCTTTCCTAATCACAGCACCGATACCGCTGGTCGCACTGACTTCTAGACCTCCATCCCCGCAGATTGCACCACCTTGTGGCCTCTTCTCATGATTTCCCTTGCCATCGCCGCTTTTCCCTTCTTGTCACTGGTTGCCGTATAGTAGGTCCTCTTGCCTACTCTGCTCATGGCTTATAGCCTCGTGGGATTTCCTACCGCTATCGATGGCAAACGTTCACCGCTCCCCCGTCTGTACTTCCAGGTAGGAGGTGAAATACGATAGCGTTTCGCTAATCGTATTAGTACGCAAACGTGGAAAATGGAGTGGCACCAAAAACAAACAGTAGGGCTGAGTGGGATGTAGTGGTTACACATCTAGGCCAATCATTTCCATGAGTCGCTATAGCTCCCCAACCTCGCGTAGAGGCGACAGATAGCGAGGTAAAGCCAGTGGGAAGTGAAAGGACGAGGATATGTGCCATAACCTACTCGGTGGCAAGGGAAATGGAGGTCGAGGTGGAGGTAAAGGGTGATCCGCTGGAGATCCGGCTGGGCGTCCAAGAAGATGGTCCAGGCGGTGGAGCAAAGAGCGGGGCCTCCAGGCGGATCCCGCTGGTGCCCTTGTCCGCGGAGACGATCAGCGCGTGGCATGTGGAAGAGGATGCCGCGTGACGAACACAGAACAAGAACGAGCATGAACCCGACCCAGCGGAGCAGTAAGCTCATACCCAAGTAGTTGAAGCCCCGAGATTTCCTAAAGACTGCTGACTGAAGCTGGGCAGTCGGGGTGACGCGAAAAAGTGGAATAGTGTCCACAAATATACGGGTAGACGGCATCCCGATCAACCCCACAACGGTTAAGTCGCACCGAACATCCGTCCACCCCTTTTCTCTTGCCCACTCATTCTTTCTCCAGTGGCCTCTGTTTAAATCTACTCAACAACTCACCGCGATGCAAATGCCACGTCACGTCGAAGGCGACCACACCGCCCAAGACGAAGATCCGGTGCAGCCTCGGCCGATTTACAACATACTGGTCCCGCCTTATCCGGACAATACTTTTAGCTTTGCTCAATCACCAATGCTTCTTGTCGAAATACTCGCCAACTGCCAAGGCTGATGGCGTGCCATCAAGACATGAGCGAAGAGCGCTTCGACGCTTCGGACCTGAGCACACTCGAAGCCGGCGGCACAGAACCTGCGACGAGAAGAAGTCGGACTGTGTTTGGAATCCACGATTTCGGCGAAAGTGGGCATCGCGGCATCCACCTCGGGCACTTTGTGCGCACCTGCTTCAACCATTCCGCGCCGTGCAGGTACTTCAACGTTTTATGGCTCGTCGTACCCGTGGCCATCGTCATTGTTTGTCACCACGGAAGGACCAGACGGAGGCTTCAGGCATCATGCTGATAGGATGACAGGGCTTCGCCAAGCGTCACGATGAGTCGGGCAGCTGGCACCTCGCAATCTTCATCCTCAACTACATCGCCATGGTCCCGGCGGCCAACTTGATTGGCTTCGGCGGCGAGCAGATCGTCCGCAAGGTCTACAATGTGGTTGGCCTGATCATGGAAACAACTTTGGGATCCGTTGTTGAAATGGTTGTCTTTACGATTCTCATCACCAGGACCGCCACAGACACATTCGATCCGATCCAGATCATCCAAGCAGCAATCCTCGGCTCGGTTCTGGCCAATCTTTTGTTCTGCATTGGGTTGTGTTTCTTCATCGGCGGCATGAAACGCGAGGAGCAGCAATTCCACGCCGCAATTGGCGAAGTTGGCGGAGGACTCATCTTGGTTGCCGGCAGTAAGTTTGCTGTTTTGGGAACTGTAGGTTGGCTCTAATAATCGACAGTGGCGCTGATCCTTCCCTCCGCCTACATCAACACCCTCCAGGACACCGAATATGGTGGAACTGGGGACTTTGACGTGGACGGTCTGAAGATTAGCCGTGGGACCGCCTTCATCCTCCTGGCCTCCTACATGGTGTAAGTCATGAATGCGATTCGTTCCGCCCAGCCGCTGACCCACCCAGCTACCTGTGGTACCAAACAAACTCACACCGCAGCCTGTATTCCGACGTCTTCAATCACGATTTAATAGTGGGCGACAATCACGACAAGGCTGTCGAGGAAGACAAGCTAAGCCTGAGCGAGTGCGTCCTGGCCCTCGTCATCTCCGTCACGTGTGTATGCTGCATCGCCTACTTGCTGGTGGATCAGGTCCACTTCATCGTCGAGGAGCGCCACGTGAAGGACGCATTCGTCGGATTGATTCTGGTACCGGTCATCGAAAAAGCGGCCGAGCACCTTACAGCCATTGGCGACGCCTCTGACAGCCGGATGAACTTTGCATTGTTTCACGTCATCGGCTCTTGCATCCAGACTGTGATGCTCATCACCCCCATCATCATCTTCATCGGCTGGGGTGTTGGGAAAAACATGACCCTGGCCTTTGAGCCTTTCCAGGCCATCGTTCTCATCCTGGCCATCTTGGTGGTCGGCGGCTTCTTGAGAGACGGGAAGAGCGATTACCTGAGGGGTTTCCTTTGTCTAGTGGCTTACTTGATCATTGCCGTTTGTTCGTATTACTATCCGAACCCTACAAAAACATTGGATACACCGATCCGACTGTTGGGGCCGGTATGAAAGATTGGGAGAGGCAAATGAACTAGATATAGTCCAAAGGCAAGATAAATAGTAACGACATACAGATATCTCTTCACGTTGTGACTGCGGTTTTGAGTCGACCATTCACGCTTCCATCTGCCGTGTTGACGCTGAAGCTGCTGAGGCGCTGCTACTGGGATCTTCAATCAGGCCCCGATGAAAGTCCATGCGGTCGATGCTAAGTGCTCTGTATATTCCTCCAGAGAAGGAGCTGCTGGGAAATCTGTTGGACTGATTCAATAAGTTGGGCGTGGAGTGGATGAAGACAAAGAGCAAAAAGCATTCAACAAAGAAAGCTTGGGCGGAGGAAGGATCAAAGAAAGACAATCGTCTTGTTTTGTAACAGCGCACATGGATAATGTGTAATGCTAATATTAAATGCAGCTCACGATATTACCCAGTTCCATATTCAATTCATCATCACTTCCAGACGACAATGGCGGGACCCCCCTTCACTTTTCACCTCTCAGCGGGTGAAGCGTGCGACATCCTGGGCATCAGCCCCTACAGCCCGGCTCCCGACTATGCGGTCATGCGAAGCTACATGCGCCGTCTCCAAATGCTTTTGCATCCAGACCACGTCGTTTCCGGCGGCAACGCCGCTCGAGCTCAGCAGGAGCTGGGCTTTAGCTTCGTGGCACTGCGCGAAGTGGAGGAGTGGCTCTTCACGAAACCGGCCGCAGACGAGTACCCCAAGCGCATTTCTCAGCTGTTCAATGCGGCCAAGGCCTTGGGTAGCTTATGGATCTCGCACTGGAACCCACACAAGCTGGACGGCGGCGACATGTTCTCGCCGTTGCCCGCGTGGCCGCACCGGGAGAGTAAACCCACTGCCACTCGTAGCAGCAACGCCAATTCAAAGGCCCCCGGTAGCAGTAGTAGCAGCAGCACAACGAGCAGCGGCACGAGCCGCACATCCCCCAGCCCCAACGCCGGTAGCAGCAACAGCACCAGCAACAGCACCAGCACCCACAACAACAACAACAACAACAACCCCAGTCCCAGCACCCACAGCAACAACCCCGCCGCCCAACCCGCCCAACCCGCCCCTCCCCCCATCGACCCGACCACACACCTCGACCCCACCAACCCCCTCCGCGGCACCCACCGCACCCCCTTCCCCCCCTCCGCCCACATCCACACCCGCCTCGCCACCGCCCTCGCCACCATCCCCCTCCCACACCACCCCCCCTTCTCCGGCGCCCCCCACGGCAGCCCCGACGCAACCCCCCACCTCCTCCGCCGTCTCGCCCACCCCTTCTCCCCCACGCGCCCTTTCACCGTCGGCATCGCCGTCGCCACCGTCGCGCTCTCGTGGCGCAGTTGGGACCGACTGACTACGCACACCGCCGTCGCCGAAGCCGTCGTCGAGGCGCCGCCGCCGGCGGGGTGGATGCGCGGCGACGTGAGGGGGCTGCCGGTGACGTTGTTGCTGAAGGCGGTGGAGGGGGTGGAGGCGGTGGAGGCGAAGGAGGGGAGGGAGACGTGTGTCTCGTTGGAGCGGCCCGGGGTCCGTGTGAGGGATTTGCTGGAGGGCGGGGGGACGGCGGCGTGGCCGGAGGGCGCGGCGGGGGCGGGGGGGCCGTGGGTGGTTGGGTTTAGGACGGTGGAGTGGATGGGCGTGTTTGGGGGTTGCGGACGAGATGGCGGGTATCTTGGGGCGGTTTTGGCGGGGATTCGGGCTGCGTTGGATGGGGAGTGAGGGGGTCGTGGGGGTTCGCCTTGATTGAGGATGAGCTATGGTGTTTGGTGGTTGTTTGGGAGGACTGGGCTGGAACCTGTACTCCTGTCTCGACTGGTTTGCGGAGTCGACAGGTTGGTCTGGAGAAAAATAGTATGAAATTGATGCTTTTCGATACTACAGATATGAAGTGATTACAAAAACGGCTTTGAGTGACAGATGAGATTGCATGAGGAAAAAAATACCCATATGTGTAGGCGTTCTACTTGACCCGCTTTACGATAGCGGCGACCGCAAGACTAGTGGCAGCCAAGTGGGGGGAGCGTCTCTTGAATGCAGTACACCACGAGCCTGCAAGTTGCGATGACGTCGGTTTCAACTTCACTGTGGGTCAGACAATTTTCATTGATGCCTGACCCGGCGCTGAATTGGCTATGGAGTTCCGTGCACTCGTGCAAGATTGTGGGGGCGTTAACTGGAGTCGAGGTAGATATCTTCCGGGAAGTGCACCCCCCTGCGTTCAAGCACCCACTCGCCGCAAACCGCATTCCCGCCCTCAGACACCTCGCGCAGCAGCCCGATCGGCACGGGTGGATACATCCTCAGCCCCTCCTCAACGCACGCATTAAGATACGGCAGCCTCGGCGACCGCTCCAGCGACAGCCCGTCCTCCTCCCCCACCGCGCCCACCTCCTCCGCTACCTTCCGCATCGTAGCAGGGTTGCGCAGCAGGTAGAAGGTGAGGCCGCTCAGCAGCGTCGCCGTCGTCTCCGAGCCCGCAATCATGACCACTAACAACTCGACCTACGCTATCAGTATGCCGTACAAATATTTATCATGGTACGGACCGCATGAAACTTGGTCGCAGACGCAACGTCCTCCGTCTAATCGAGCCCCTCTTGTATTACGGTGCTCCTTCCGTTCAGTCTTACTTTCGGAAACCATAGTGTGAATGCTGAATTGTGCGGATTGTATTGCTTGTGCGCGTATCTACTTGTGTGCGAAGACTAGCGAAGGTGAAAACAACTATGAAATGCGAAGCAACTATGAGACAAAATCACAAAGGGGGAAGTGTCCTTTAGCAGCCAGATGTATTGCATACAAGCCCCGAAAAAGCCCATATACCACGGTAGTGTCCCGCGCCTCTCCAAAACCCACGCACATGGCTTCATCCTCCGACGGTGACGGTCAGCGTCTGCGGATCGGTCGACTGCACCAACCCGCTCTGGTCCTTGCCGCCCACAGGCGTGACGTCGTCGTAAGGAAAAGCGTAGCCCTTGCCGTCGGCGGTGGTGGCATGGACAATCTTGGCGTAATGGTTCGTGACGGCGTTCCTGTAGTAGTCCTTGCGGCCATCCGGGTCGGGCGTCTCGCGGTTCTCGAGCAGGGTGGAGCGGTTGAAGTCGGCGCAGAGGGGCGGGATGATATTCTTCCTCTGCTGGCTGGCCCCGTTCGTGTCGAACGGGCCGCTGGCGTTGTCGAAGACGGCCGCGGTCGACGGCTTGGCGAACGACTCGCCGCCGACCGTGAGCACCCCGTTCTCGACGTGCCCCCTGAGCGTCGTCGACGCCCCGGTCCTGACCAGGAGCGTGGCGTCTTGGTACTTCTGCCACACGCTGCTCACGTAGCCGTCGTAGTAGCCGGCGAGCAGCTGCGGATGCAGCACCGCGCCCTGCACCGGGCTGAGCGCCCGGACGTACTCGCCGCCCGACGTGATGACCAGCTTGGCCCAGTCGCCCCCGACGCTCTCGAGCTTCTTGCACACGGTCGCCAGCCCGCCCGCCGCGAGGCCGCTCACGTGCGACGTGCTGCCCGAGCGGCTCTTCAGCGCCAGCGCGATGGGGAGCCCGACGAAGTCGACGAAGCTGATGTTGGCGTACATGCGCTCCGCGTTCCACGTGAACTCGGCGAATCCCCACTTGACGTTGCGGTTTGTGGCGTCGGTCGAGGACGGCTCAACGAGGTCGGGGTTCGTGCCGCTGTCGTTGTGGTTCAGCGCGAAGTGCAACTTGCCGATGGCGAAGTAGATGCGCGCGCTGGAGAGGTGCGGGATCGTGGCTGGCGTGCTGGAGCCTGCCTCTCCCAGCTTGATGGCGCAGTCTTGCTCGAGCGGAGCGCCGTCGGATGGCGGGTTTGCTGGGTAGTAAGGAGTCGTGCCGTCGGCACGCAGGAAAAAGCGGGCATTGCGCTGGATGTCCGTTCCAGTGATGTAGGCGTGGACATTATCGGCTTTGGTGGTGTTGTGGAGATGGATCGTGAACTTGGCCCTGGCCGCATTTAAGATCTCTTGGTCGTCGATGGAACCCATCGTGAAAGGCGTTCGGTGAAGTAAGAAGACTTATCAGAAGGACAAAAATGTGAGGGGTGATGATGACTGATGAAAGGTGCGATGGTGTTCGATTGGAGATTCTTAACAACGCTAAGGAGAACGATGCTTTTATATGCGGACGGGCTCATATCTACCTCTGGGGGCAAGGCTCATATGACAACCTGCTGGCTGACTTGTTGCTCAGCCTCGCCATAGCAAAATGAGAAACTCGGTGTTCATATCCGCGACGGATGGGGCCGAGTTTAGCGCCTCTTACTGGGAATGGAAATCATACATGTTGATCAACAGTCAAGATGATGCGGAAGGGTGCATACACAAAATTCAAATGCAACCCTCCGGTCATATGGGCGGAAGGATTCTACGTCACAGCGATGTGAGCTGGTGGCCCAATGTAGTAATCCTCATTGAACCAACAGCTTTGGTCAGATACGGTCGGGGCTTGTCCGCTAGAGAGGTGTGATGTTAATATCATGCATGCTGGCTTTGCCGCTTTTTGGTCCAGGAACGGGGATGGAATCCTCCTGGCCGAACGTGAAAGTGTCTATCAAATGACATGCCAATCAAGAGAACGCTAGCGCCACGTCCCTTCAAGCCCTACTTTCCTCAGTTTGTACCTCTCACTTGAAAATGACAGCATTAAGGCAAGCTGCCGCAAATAAATTAGGTCTCCATGTGACTTTCATCGTCGGTATCTTCTCAGTCAAGCTGTTTCATAGGCTGCGCCACACTTCGTTTTAGTGCTTTCTACTAATCGGGGCAATAGTGAGGGAGACATGTTTCAGCCACGTGTGAACAGGCACACCCAAGCGACGTGAATAAGCAAAACAAGCGGAACCCGTACCCGTCCAATGAGGACGCTATAAACATTGATCCGTCAGCTTATTCACTTGGTGGTCGCACAAGGGTGCTGTGGCTCGCCAATGATTGGACGAATCGAGCTTACTAACTTGCAGATCTCGGCTCCTCCGCAGGGCTGAAGAGGCTGACGAGGGGCTGGAGTACTGTCCTCATGTGCTTGTTCTAAATCCTAACAAAAGAAAATTGGTTGGATCGTATTCTTAGACAATTTGCCACGCAGTCTCTCATGTTCAAACTCCTCGCGTAGTGCGCTCGTTGGATTCTACGTTGATGACGAATGAGCATACCTCACCACGGATCTCGCCCCCACGGAACCAAGCTCGGAAACGAACGCTGCCACCAACCAAGTTGCCATACTACAGTCTACAAAACTGGCAATGACATGTCAGTCAACCATTTTAGAGCCGGCCAAAGAGTGAGAATAGGTTACTTCCAGCTCAAGTCATCAAACCAATTGGCACGGTGGAAGATAAGGAGCAGCACTTTCTCTTCCTTCAACCCCGGCTTTGCAGCTCCAGTATTCGCATCTAGACCCATCCGAAGACCGGGCAGAGCATCAGCCACAGCCCTTCAAAACGACACACGGGATAGCAGAAGGTACTGTGGTTTGTAGTTGCACTGGAACACCGCACTTAGCTCCTCTGCAGCTCGGCCCCCACTTCTTGTGCTTGGACTGTGGCCAATCTGCATGGAGTATAGGAGGCATCTTGGAAATGCTTATTGGAGAAGGCAGTGGGAGCGTAGTGACGTGTGTGCGATCAACTGTAGCTTGGGATACACACGTACATGGTGTATAAGTGGCGCATCAAGGAAGTAGAGGGATTCTTGAGGCGGAACCGGTGCCGTCGACTCCCATGCTCAAGGTCATCACCATGTGACGATACTGGCGGGGGGCGTGGCTAACTGATCCCATCTCGTGATCTTCTTCCAAATCGAAAGCTCGTTGTTGTAGATCCTTGGCAGCCCCATCAAAGCACCCAAGAGCGCCTGCAGAAAGCCTCAATAAAGCAGGATCCTGCGGAAACCATGGAAACCAAGTGCATCTTTGAATGGATGTTCGGAACCCTCGCACCCCTGTTCGAATAGTGCCATGGTACTTTTGAGAGTGAAGCTTTCCTGGAATGCTACAATCTCAATGCGATTGGAAGAGGAAGCGTAGGAGCATGCACCTGATGCTGAGATCAAGGAAGTAGAGATGAAGTGATCAACCGCATCGGCCTGTGGCCCATGTTGACGGTCTTCTTTTCTGGCGAAAATGCATGGATTCTGGTAGTGGACCTGCAAGGTAATATTGGCAGCCGTAGTTTTGTGCGGCGGCACAACCATAACCCGCATGTCGATGGATTAGGTAGCTAATGACGCTAGTGCGGTTGTGATCCTACCGGATTGCGCCTCTCGTCCCGAAAAGCGGGGAAAGTCTTACCAAGCATTTGACAAGATACTAAGCGTAACAATGGCAAACGCTAAGCTACTAGCTTATTCAACCCTCACTTGCTTATAGCCGGCGCCGTCTTTCACAGTGAATTGAACACCGGTTGCTCTTCTCACGAACTGCGATCGAGAACCGTTGGACGTCCACAGCTTCACAAGCCACCAAATGACGGCTGCCGCCACGAGTACATCCTACAACCACTCGCCCATCCTTCCACGGCCGCAACAACCTCCAGCAGAAGCGGCGCATCATCAAATAACTGAACGTCAGCTCGAGGGCCTCTCCCTGCAGCGCATTCCTCAGCTTCTCCAGAAACTCTTCCATACTCACACTGCCAACCGCCCGCCCATGTGCCCGCGGTTCCTTCACATCCCTCGCCTTCGCATTCTTCATGAGCCCGAACACGTGCGCCTTCTCTCCCTCCTCCCGGCCCGAGATCTCCTTGTCCGAAACGTCCGCTGGGTCTTCCTCCTCCCACGCACTCAGCTTGCCAAGGATCTTCCGCAAGCCCTCATCCGTAAAGTCCGCCGACGCCTACTGGCCCCCCACCAGCCGCGACGAGCCTCCTCTCCAAAACGCCTGCGCCACGTCTTCCTGCCCCTCGAGCCCCTTCGGCCCCGCCACGCGAGACCTGGCGTAGCCGCTGATTTTCCTTGCTTGCCACCGACCGAGCGCAAAGCCGGCCGCCGAGCACACCCCATACTACGCACGAACCGCCTCGAGTAACCGTCCGACGTACTCAGCGCGTCCTTGCGGCCGGGGACGAGAACCACCAACCATATGGTCGGGACGTGATGGACGCAGAGTACAATGGCGAGACGCCAATTTGCTGGGGCTGTGCGACCACGCGAACTGTGGAGGTTCTGAGCAACAACAAAACAGGACGGGACGCAGGAGGAAGAGAAACATGCCCGAGGCCCACAAGGATACTTCTCAGGTGTTGCGAGCGGCCAGGTTCCGTATCATCTCAAGCTTCGGATACCCATGCAGCGGCATGATAGCCTCCACGGCGGCCAGGCAGATACTGGGCGGGCGAGCTGGTACTTCATTGAGCGCAAAGGAGCGGGGGAAGACGAGCCACTAGCTCATGCGCTGCGGCGGTGTCGTCTGTAATGCAGGCGAGCCTTCCTCAGTAGTTCGATATTGTTTCATTTGGTTGATGTACTAGTAATTATGTACTTGCTATCAGATGTGAATGGCTCAATGAGGCATGGCACGCTCCGCTCTCGTCCCTCAATAGATGCTCCAATGTCCTTCTCTTGCAGCAGAGACTAACCCCTCTTTATCGCTATCGCGGTACCATTCAACCATGGTCAGTATGTGCACGATGGCCTCTCGACGACAAAAAGCCATACTAAGATACAATATAAACACCGATCGCCCAGCTCGAACATGGTGTCTGTGCCTCAAGCGGCGAAAGATGCTGAGAAAGAAAAGGGATTGGCAGCGGCTGGTGGTTAATCGTCCTACATTGTCTACGTAAGAACAGTCGAGGGGCATATCCATAGCATGAGGACTTACGAAAGACTCATTCTTGCTGGACCTCGCCGTGAAAAGGTCAAAGTTGAGCAGTTATGGGTGATAATGCGTGATGGACGGGAGCAGGCCAAAGGCTTGTCCCAAGGCCCAGCGTATGTGGGTGTCGGTGCCGTCGGGGCTCACGTTCATGTGCTCGAGCATCGGGCGCATATCGGGGCTACGGAGGCCGTCGAGTCTGGCAATGGTGGTGGGAAAGTTGGGGATCGGATCGTGGGTGCGAACGGAGTAGAGCGGAGCGAGCTCTTCGCCCTGTTCCCTGACGTGGCCGTTGAAGATGCGGGCCTGGTTGTTGCGGTCCCTGGGAGAGCGGGTTGTGAGCGAGAGCGGAGTGGAAGATGGAGGGGGGTCAGGCATACAATGTCAGCTGTTGCTGCTGAAGCCAGAGCTGGGTATGTTCGACAGCGGTGAGTCGACGGTCGATTTCGCCAAGTCGGCGGCTGATTTCGCCCAACTGGTGGTCCAGGTCGTTGCCCATGCCGGTGACGCGCTCACCCAAGCCTTCAAGGTTGCCAAGCCGTGCGAGCTGTGCCATAAGGCTGTGGACGTCGCGTGCCAAGACGTCGAAGTCGGGAGGAGGCCCCTGCTGTGCTTCGTTGGCGGCCATGGCGGAAACGGTTGGCTGATGCAAGGGTTGTTTCGACGTAGAGTGCAACGATAGCGGTTGCGCGAAGATAAGCTTCGGCTAGGCAACCCCGCCGTCACTGCGCTGACGTCATTGTCAACTGTCACCTTCGCAACCAACACCCTCATCCTTCGCCGCCTCCGCCTTACACCGCCAAGAGCAACATGACTGGCGCAATTCTTCTTCAAGCAAATCTCATTACTAGCACAAAGGGACGACTTAAGGGTGGCCCTTCAATCATCAAAGGGGCCGGCGCCCATGAGAAAGTCCATCTTGCCCAGCGGGACGCCCTTCATCCTGCAAATATTGTAGGCCGCAGCGTCGTGGAACCAGAAGTTGGGAAAGATGGCTTGAGTGAGCAACGTGTGGCCGGAGTTCAGCTTGACATTGTGGCCCTTGCCCTCCTCACCTGGTCCAAAATTCAGCGCACGTGTCCCACAAAGAATCGGAATCAGCAAGACGTACCTAAGACCAGACAGAGACGGGCTTCTTCTCGGCCCCCTCAATGTCCTCCGGCTTCACCGACTGCAGGAAGTCCAGCGCATCTTGGATGAGTCCCTGCAGCTCCGCAAACGTATGCTTCAGCTCGGGCTTCCCGTCCGTCGCCAGGAAGTAGTAGTCCTTGTTGAGCAGCGCGCCGTTGCGGGCCCATCTGACGGCGAGCCGGATCTGAGAGGTGAGCGGATACATGTCGGGCGCCAGCCGCGCCTCGAGCAGCTCCGAGTGCGGCTTCTGGTTGTCGTCACACCATTTCTCGGCCTGTGGTGTTGGTGTCAGAGGTTCGTTCTGTCGCTGCGATGGGATCGTGTTTGCACCTTTTTGAGGACGGCCGAGAGGTTTTTGAGCTGCCTGACAAAGACGACGACGGTTGTGTCATAGAGGGAGAGCGACATGATTGCTAAGCGAGTTGAGCTGCGTGGTTGTGCAGCTTCGCCCGAGTGAGGAGCGAGCACGGAAAGTTTATAAGCGGGCTGCTGAAGGATTGAAGGATTCGTTCCCCGGGCAACGGCCGCCAGACCCCCACCTAAGATGTCATGTTGCCTGGTCCAATTATAGATGGATATCCAAACGTATTGGTAATGTCCATCTGATACTGGGGGACAGTTGTGCCACCACCGTCGATCATCCGTCGCATGGCTGCACTTGCTATTTCCGGCAGTGGACAGGAACCGTGCGCATTTCGATGAACGGAACAAGTATTGCAGTATTGTCGTCTCTGGCAAAGCCTGATAAATGACCCATATCCACACGTTGTAGGTAGCATGGAAGCAGGAGACTCGCCGCTGTTCAGCTTGGCGGCGGACACGATCACCTCGGCCTACGCGGCGCGACCGCCAAAGAGAGACTGGCCGATTGCTGCAAGGGAGGCGATCACAGTGAGTAGTGAGCCTTGACGATTCAGCGCGACTGGAGCTTGACATGGCGAGCCTGTCTGGCTGTCGCTCCTTCCTCTTTTCCGCTCTTGCCTTGTCGGTCACCACCGTCCGCGCACAGACACTTTTGCAGAGGTCAAACAGATCTTGACTGTTTTCTCTCTCTTCCTCTCTTTCTCTCTCGCCAGCTTCTGTGAATCGTCGTTCCCTCACCACTTCTTCCAACCAGACGAATCCTGACGCAAACATGTCCTCCGTTGTCGACCCCGTCCGCGTCGCCTTCCTCCTCGCCCAGCACGACCGCTACCAGTTCTGCGGTCAGATCAAGACCCCGCCGCCGGACCAAGACCCCGCCTGCCCGCAGAACAGGAGAATCGCGGTCCAGGCCGTAGCCGAGGAGTACTTCCGCAAAGATGCGCGCAAGCGCGCCGTCTTCTGGACCGACGCCTCCACCAACTGCACCAGAAACCACAGCAACCAGCCCGAGGGTGGCGCCGAGGGCTGTCCCACAGCCATAGCCGTCGTCTGGCAACAGCTGCTGCCCAACGGCGAGGAGGAATGGGCCGACGACACACGCCTCTACCACCGCCAGCTTTCCTGCACCGTGCGCCGCGCCGAAATGACGGCCATCCTGCTGGCCCTCCAGCACGGATACTGGGCCGTGTATTCGGGCGGCAAGCGCGTCGTCAGCATCTACTCCGACTGCCTGCGCGCCATCGACACCATCCGCTTCTACCGCGCCACCTTCACCACCCTTCCTCCCGGCCCGTTCAACTGGGGCAGAGACCTCATCGAGCAAATCATCGCCATCACCAACGCCATCCGCAGCCTTAGTGGCGAGGTGGAGCTGCAGTGGATTCCGCGCGGTCAGATCCTAGGCAACAGGATCGCCGACTATCTTGCCAAGCAAGCCGCCCTGGGGCCGCTGCCGAAGACGACAGTCGTCAGACCGACGCCGTTGAGATCTTCCAGATCTTAGCCATGCGAGACCATGTCCGTGAGGAGCTTTGTAAGCCTTGTCGCATCAAGTCCAACGAAGGAGAACCGAAGATAACTGCACTTATCAGATCCCACCTCCTAGCTCTTCCTCCTCACCATCACCACCACCTTCCGTTAGAGGCGCGTCGGTGCCTCTGCGGGCGTGGGGGAGCGGTTTCGTACCACCCCACGCGCCTGGCGAACAGCTCACACGTCCACGTCGTGCCAGGCGGAAACTTCTTGTTAGAATTTAAATAAATAAGAATGTATTCATACACCTATTAAAGATAAGATATAAGAAGCGATAGGGGGCTATCTTAGAGGTCGCTTATATATTCTACTCCTCGCTAACTAAGCTATCTACTACTATAAACGCTTATATTCTAACACACCTTCTTCGCGCCTTATCTAATAGAGAAGTACGCGACACTAGCCATAATATTTAAGTAGTAAAATAGAAGATATATAAAATAACTAAGAGTTAAACTCGTAAATAGTAAAAAGAAAGAGAAGATAGTATTAAAGTCTTTTATAAGAACTAACGATAGTATTAAAGACTTCTACGAGAGTAGAAATTAAATCTACTCTCTAATTACTAGATATAGTAGTAGGGCGTCTTACTATCTAGCGATAGTAGTATATGCGTAGTTAGTATAAGATAAATACTACTATACTAGTAATTCTTATAATTAAATAAAAGAGAAGTTGCGAAGTTAACTAATAAAGTACTAGTAAGCGGGCCTATATAGCTAGTTACTCGATTAAGAAGCTAGTATTAAGAAAGAAATAAGTAAATAAATACGTACGTAATCGTTACGTAATCGTAATCTACGATAATAGAAATAAAAGTATAAAACTAAATACGAAAGATAATATAATCTAGATATTAATACGCTCGTTATTTCTTAAGAGAAATAAGTTCTAAGTAATAAATAAACGTCTAATACTTCTATTTAGATAATATCTTCGTTAATTCGTTCGCTACTATATCTATAGTAGACGTTTATCTAAAGTAAACGTTATCGGCCTATGCTTTCTAGTAAAGCTAGTAGTAGTAGATATCGATATAGCGAAGCTTAGTATTAAGTTTTATAGCGTTCTATTCTATTAGAAGAAGTATCTACTTATTATTATATTAAACGTTAATACGATATCTAGAGTCGAAGAAGATATCTCTAAAGAACTATTTTTACTAGTAGTATTACTTTATCGTTTTAGAGAGGGCTAGTAGCTCTACTTTCGTAGAAGAGATAGTAATAATAGATTATTTAGACGCTTTTTAATCTATAGAAGTATCGAATAGAGTTATTATTAAGCTCTAATAGCTACGTCTAGTAGTAACGTTACTAACGTATAAGACGTTACTACTAATTATAAATACTTTATAATCGTCGTTTTAGTACTCTTTATAGTATAATAAGAGCTTACTAGTCTTACTAAGATAGATAAGAAGGCGATCTACTAGCTATAGATATCGTATAGAGAGATTAGTAAGATAGATAAATAGTACTAAATAGATATAAGCGACGTTAGCGCGCGTACTAATAACTACGAATTAGACTAAATCTATTTAACTCTAGTATATATATATCTACTTAGAAGTCGCGTATTTATTTAGATTAGACTCTAGCTACTTCTACTCTACTAGTAGAGTAATAGTACGTCCTATAAGAGTAAGATTATATCGCGTAACGAGATTATTAATATATAACTTCTAAGAGAGTTATAGTAGTTTAAACTATCTATTATAAATAACGCGTAGAGCGAGAAACTATTAGACCTTATCTATTACTTATATCTCGTAGCGCTTAAATAGATCTTCTTAAAATACGTTTACGAAGGCCTTATCGCGTACGTAAAACGCGAGAATAACGTTATTTATAAAGAAGAATATAAATAGATAACTATTCGTATAAAGATATAGAGTATCTAGTACTATCTTTAGTTTAAGATTCTCTAGAGTCTAGTAGAAGTACTTTTACTATAAGACGAGTAACTTCTTTAGATTATATAGTATTCGATTAAGCTTAAGAATAAGGTCTAAAGATAATCTTATTTCTTTAGAGAATTTAACGAAGATAGTATTAGATAGCGATATATAAGAAAAGATATTAACGACGTCGTATTATCTTATTTTAAAATCGAACGTATAGATTATCGTAATAAGTATTCTAAAGATTCTAAAGACTAGCGTCGCCGCGAAGATATTATAATACGAGGATTAAAGATTATCTCGTACGTAAATACGCGTCTTTATCTTTACTAAATATTTATACTTATTAAACTTATATTTAAAGATCTACTATAGAGGTATAATCTTCTTATTAAGTCTTTATATCTCGATCGTAGATATAGTATTCTATATTCTCTTATCTTCTAGCTCGTTTAATTCTTACTTAATCGCCTAGTAAAGAAACGGGGCGAGAGAATACTTATAAACGTCGTTATACTAGTAAGGTTCTAGTAGAAGGTTATCGCGATAAATACGCGATAACTATTACTTTAAATAGTACTTTAGATAGAGCTCTTCTATAAGACTTTCTAGCCGAAGATCTAGTATTATTATATAGTAGTTAGTAATAAGGACTACTAGTAAGTATCTTATATCGTCTATTAATAAGTTCTACTAGAGGCTACGGCTACTATAGCGAAGCTTCGCGAAGTCTTCTACTTATATTAAGAGAATTACCGTTTCTTTTAAATTTAATTTAGTTTTAGTATAGGCTACGTTAGATTTAACGAAATTAGATCTAGCGTTAGTACTTAGTACTATATTCTTTCGTTTCTAGATATTCTTATATCTTCTTAGTAGCTACGGCGTAGCTACGTAAAGCTACTATAGAATATATCTAATTAGATTAATAGCCGCCGTAAACGAGAAGTAGTAGTTAACGTTATATTTAGCGCTATTATTTACTATTATAATATACGTCTAGCGACGTCTTCT
>JAKEKT010000153.1:0-52123 GCA_021495925.1 Diplodia intermedia | reverse complement strand
AGGGAGGTAAAGAAAGTAGAGTTGTAACTTTTATGTGCATCAGCTCGACAGCCAGTTTGAGGAGTGGATAGAGAACAAACATGAGATGAAGGGGCACTGAGGACAACCCATGGATATTTAAGGAAAAGAAGAAGCGAGGAGGGCGGAATCGCTGCGCGGCCCACACCCGTTAGGCTAACGGTTGCTGGGACAGCCTCGATGGGATCTGAGTCGTGCCTGGACAGGGACTACCCATGGAGGTTCTGGCAGGCAGACACCGTCTCGCGCTTCACGTGACTCCCGTTCTTGACAAGGTGGTTCGGCGGGATTGATAGGAGATGGGCGAACAACGATAGCGACCTCAGCTGAGAATCATCAGTCCAGAGCGGACGGGACGGCCCCTTCGAGATTTGGCGGCCCCGGCAGGGTGGTAGCAGTACCGTAAGGGATGTGCGCGCCCTCCTTCTTCTTCTCACATGCTCCACCAAGTAGTCTTGCGGCTTTCTCTCACAACGTTCTCCGAAAAGTGGGATACGAGCTAAGCCCCATCATCAATAGCTTGCCTGCCTGCCCTCCTATTCTCGATCGGACGAACCGTGGAAAACGGTCGCCGCTGGGGGAGATCAAAGCGCCCGCCACAACACGCCACCTGGGACGATGCGCCACGACTCAAGGACGACTGGATCGGCAGTGGTCACGGAATATCCGAACCATTTGAGCTCCGAGGACGCTACACAGTACACTCACCCTGCATGGGTGGTTGGTTCCAGCACCTGGACGTGGATGCAGCATGTCTTCGACGCGCGCGACTCCGTCCAGCGATTTGGATTTGCCTGCCGACACGGCCATGATGTAACATCTCTCGGTGAGGCCGATGGATGCGTGTGGGCTCGCCAGTCGATTCGATACCCGCTGTGGAGAAAGGGTAGAGGCCAAAGCGCCGCCACATCACAGGAGATAGTACGCCACGACTCGCCAGATCAGCGGGACACGCGGCTGGAAAAGACGGTGCGTCCCTCCGCGCAGGTGCCAGGTACAAGAATGGGGTCTCCCTGCGAGCATCGTACAACAAGAGGCGAAGTGGGGCAGTTGGATCTGCATCGAATGGCAGATTGAATCAGTATACATTCATACAAGCGTCCGTTGTGCCCAGAACGACAACAGAAAATAAAACGCCGAGGCCAAACCAAGACTCCCGCAGCAGCATGCCCCAAACTCCAGTGCCATGTCCAAAACTTTTTCTTTCTCCCCGGCGGCTCAGATGGCGGTGCCGCGCTCGAAGCTCTCGCGGATGTCGGCCGTGTACTTGTTGTAGAAGCGGGCCAGCTTCTCGTTGAACTGCTTGTTCTTCTGGTTGATGTAGGTGACGTCGCCGCTGTCGTCGTCGATGCCGCGGGCGCGGCGGGCCTTGAGGCGGGCGTCCTCGGCCTTGCGGATGTCGGCGACCAGCTTGTCGACGGCCTCCTTCTCGGGGCGGTGGTTGACGAAGTCGGTGCTGTCGGCCGTCGTGTAGAAGGAGCCGTCGCGGTCGACGGCGATCAGCTCGCCGTCGTCCATCTCGACAATCTCCAGCCCGCCGTTCTGCGCCGCGCGCTTGACCGCCTCCATCTTCTGGCGCTCGTAGCCGTCCAGGTCCGGCTTGAGGTCGCGCAGCTGGCGCTTGTACGACTTGGTCGCGTCCTGGCGGTAGTCCTGGAAGGCCACGTCCTTGCGGTGCTTGCCCTTCTTCTCCATGCGCCGGTCCCACCGCTCGCTCTCCTCGACGGTCCAGTCCCAGGCGCGCTTGCGCTCGAAGTCGTCGCCCTGCTCCTGCGTCTCGGCCTTGAGCAGCTTGTGCGAGGCGATGGCGTGCTTGCGGTGCAGCGCGGTGAGGGCGTTGGGGTCGATCTGGGCGCGCTGCGCCTCGGCCGTCGACTCCTTCAGGTTCGACTTGCGCGCCGCGGCCTGGCGCGCCTGCAGCGCCTTGAAGCGCGACATGCGATCGCCCCCGGCCGCGGCGGCGGACTCGGAGTCGCGGGCATCGGTGTCGGCGGGCTGGGCGGGCTGGTCGGGCTGGTCGTCGGGGGCCTCGGTGCCGTTCTCGACGAAGCGGCGCTTGGAGGGCTCGTCGTCGCCGGCGGCGGCGGTGGGGGAGGCTTTGCGCTTCTCGGCGGGCATGGCGGGGAGACGGGCGTGGCGCGATGGGCGATGGCTGTGTGCGTCGGGGTGGTGATGATAGTGCTGGGCGGTGACGTTCGCGGGTGCGAGCGAAAAGAGCCGCACGCTGGCGGGAAGCCACCGATCGCGCGCGCCCGCTCCACAACACCAGAGAAGGCCCGATGCCGCCAACGCCATGATCTCATCCACCGCCTGCTCGCACCCGCTGCGTTCGTCTCTCCGCCCGCGTCGTGTCTGCCCGCGTCCATTGTCCCTTCAGCGCCGCCCGTCGACCGTCCACGCCGCCGCCGCTGCCCGCGCCGACCCTCTGCCCGACCGCGCCCTCGCCCTCGGCTACGGCCTCAAGGACTACATTCGCCGCGAGTCCAAGCTCGACCGTCTCCGCGATGTCTTCCTCGCCCCGGGCCGCGGGCACTCGATGGCCGCCCCCGAACCTCGAAGGTCCTCTCTCTCGCTCGACGAGCGCAAGGCGCTCGTGGACCAGCTCTGGCAGTGCCGCCGCCGCAGCGACTACGTGCTCCTCGTTTCCGCCGTCCTCGCCCAGCCCACGCTCGATTCACGCATGAAGCAGGACGCCGTCCACCTGGTCTGCGCCGCTCTCTACCGCCAGCTGCTCGACGGCCGCCACGGCCAGCCCAGCCAGAAGATGCTCTCCTTGGCTCACGAGATCCGGTTCAAGCTGGAGGATGCCAAGATACCACTGCCCGCAGGCCTTCTCGACCTGGGCTTGCTCTGCGCTGCCCATTGCTACAGCTTCGCCTCCCTGAAGCTCTACTTGCGCGAGTACCGGGCTCGAAACTACGCCATTCCGCCGGACCTATTCAACACTGTTGTCGAGCTGATGGCCCGCAAAGCCACGCCTTCCTGGCTTAGGCCGTGGTCCGACGAGCATGCTCTGGCCGTCATGCTGGGCTTCACCGACACTCAGCCGTACGCGGCCTACGACCTCAGCGTCTTCGTCCCCCAGAGCGACTGGTACTGCAAGAGATGCTGGCTGCGCGCCCTCGCCGCCCTCAATGCTCACCATCAGCTGCGTGCCGAATGGGCATTGTGGCTCCAGGCCGAGCGGCGCCAGAAACCCAAGTGGCTCAACCCTCCGAAGATTGTCACTCACGGATCGGTCACCACACTCAACCGCGACCACGAACGCGCGCGGCGCCTGATGGAGGCCGGCAAGTGGAACACGGCCGTGCGCGGCGACATCGACTTCATAGAAGCCTTCCGCACCAGCGGCTGCATCGAAGAGGCCTGGTCCGTCGTCGCCGCCTCGGACGTGCCCTTCGACCTGCTCAAGTGGGACACGCGCCGCGCCCTGCTGGCCCGCCCCGAGTTCATCCCGCCCGCGCTCTGGACCGACGACATGCGCGCCGAGCTCCTCGAGAAATTCGCCGCCGACCTGGCCGTGATCGAGGCCGCGTTCGAGGTCGAGTGGGTCTGGGACGAGCAGGCCGGCATGGGCTTCCACCGCCTCGCCCCGGGCTCTTGGCTCGCCGAGCTCGACGAGTTCATGGAGGACCTCCTGCCCGCGCTCTCGCAGGATGCTCAGCTCGTTGCCGATCTTCTCGCCTCTGAAGAGGAGGGCTCATCGTTTCCTGATGATGTATGAGGTGTGTTGGAAATGGTGCCCGGCTCGCCCGGCGTTGAGCTACGTTCAACGCCGCACCGAGGGCCGGTCGTCCCGATCTGTTTCCCGCCGGGCTGGAATGGTGTAAGACTGTACGTACACCCAAGTAGCATCATGCTGTGACGGCTTAACCGACCTCACTGCATAAAGTCGGTGTCACAGCTGTAGTCATTGATCGTCTTCTCCGTGCTACGGTCGGCGCCATCTCACGAAGCACTTTGGTTACCTGACTCCCTTCGTCTGCCTCTCTTTTCATGTCCAGTGTTTTCGGAGCCCCATGCAACTTCGTGCATTACGCGGATGGCTGGCAGATTTACTAAGTCATCTCAGGGGTGTCGGGCGGCTCTTATAAACGCTCCATCTTTTGCCTTCACTTATCCCAAAGTTATGGAGCAAGACAATTGCCATGGCAGGGAGGTTGAGCTCGATCGGCTCATCAGCTGGCCGAGGTCATATTCGAAGGATCGCATGCACCTGGGCTTGGGCAAGGAATTATCGATAGCCAAAACATGGTAGGGAAGGAGTTTGAAGCCTCGCATCAGGGAAAGGCGTAGCTTCTTGTCTCGGGGCTCCACATGGACCGCTTCGCTGGCATGCAGTGGGCGGCAAGGCAAAGCGGGGTTACCAGAACGATGGTACGATCTACATTGCAGCTGAGGCGCTGTCGCGCTGTCATCCTCGGGGCATGATATCAGCATCAGCCTCGCGCTGCCAATATCGAGGCTGAGTGCTGCACCGCTTCGCTGGCATGGGCGGCAAAGCAAAGCGGGGTTACCGGAAGGATGATACGACCTACATTGCAGCTAAGCGCTATCGCGCTGTCATCCTCGGAACATGATATCAGTATCAGCCTTGCACTGCCAATATCGAGGCTGAGTGCTGCAGGGTTTAGCATGCAAAGTCCGCCTTGCACTGCCGCCCAGTTTGCATGCAGCCTTCGCTTTAAAGGAGATCCCCATCGTCCACAGCGGCCTGCCAGGTACCAGACTCTACGAACATGGGCGCCGAAGCGTTAGCCGTCGTTGGCTTGGTCAGCAATGTCCTCCAATTTGTCGACTTCGTTTCCGGCCTTTTCAACGAAACCCGTGAGATCTATCGATCAATCGAGGGTCAATCCGAGGCCCACATCGAACTTGAGATGACTCTCAAAGATCTGACCAATCTCACGAAAGAATTGGAAACAGGCACCGCATGCACAGGAGAACCCACTACTGGTTCTGACTCTCTAGCGCTTCTTGCAGCCAAATGCAAGGAGATTGCCGGTGATCTGGAGAAGGTGATGGGCACAATGAAAGTCAAATATGCTTCCAAACATAAACGCAAATGGCATAGCTTTCAGAAGGCTCTCGAAGGTATCTGGAGAAAGGGAGACATAGAGAGCATGCTATCGAGGATATCGGATATCCGACGCCAATTGAGCTTTCACCTTCAACTTGACATCAAGTAAGACAAAATCTCCGTAAAGGGTCCACCCAGCGCTCACTTCCAATCTCAGAAAACAGCTCGACTCAGTGAAGGAAGGGTATGATGCGCTCCGCGAGGATGAACGGAGAACGACAGAGACATTGGCTCGCATTCAGCAATCGATATCGGCACAGGAACAACGCACAGCAAAGATGATGCACGATTGCGATACCTCCAAGTTGTTCGAAGACATCTCCCTCTTGGTCGACAAAGAAAATGAAAGAAGACAACGCGTGTTGAGAAGCCTGTGTTTCCAAAGCATGCATGAGAGGCACGCCAACATTGCAAACGCCCACAGGGAAACATTCCAATGGGTGTTCCGAACGCAAGAGCTCCTACCCGGCGATCCACGTTCAAACACTGCATTCGACGAGTGGCTGCGATCTCCCCATGGCATCTATTGGATATCTGGAAAACCCGGCTCTGGGAAGTCGACTCTGATGAAATATCTTTGCGACGACAAGAACACAATCTCTCTGCTGAAAGAATGGGCTGCCGGTGACACCTTGTTCACAGCAAAGTTCTTCTTCTGGCATGGTGGCACGAAAATGCAGAAGTCCGTGCAAGGACTGCTACAGTCCTTGTTGTTCGAGATCCTACGACAAAAACCCCACTGGATCAAAACCATTTGTCCATCCCGATGGTCATCAGACACCGCCAATCTCGACCCATGGGACACACGTGAAATCAGCCGTATCCTTCAGCGCTTGGCTCGGCAGGATTTTGGAGCAAACAAGTTTTGCTTCTTCATCGACGGACTAGATGAACATGATGGGGACCTGGAAAACGTCATCGAATGCCTGAAATCCCTTGACCGCGCCCCAAACATCAAACTTTGCATTTCTAGCCGACCGTGGAACTGCTTTGAAGATGCATTTGGAAACTCAAGCTGGATGCTCCGCTTGGAAGATCTCACCAAGCAAGACATTGAAGAATATGTCCGCGACAATCTCTACCTCGAGCTCCAGACATTGCGGACCCAGGACGGACCAGCATTTGCCGAGGAAATAAGCACCGAAATTCTTCGCAAGGCCCAAGGTGTCTTTCTGTGGGTGTTCCTAGCAGTCCGATCATTACGACAAGGAATCACGGATAGAGATACCGCCACTGTCCTTCGCAACAGGTTGCGCGCCTTCCCTCCGGAGCTCAATGACTTTTTCAAACTCATTCTTGGATCAGTCGAAGGGATTCACTGGCATGAGACCGCCTTCCTGCTCTCAGCAGCGCTCAAAGCACCGGAACCATTGACTACCCTAGCCTACTCGTTCATCATGGAAGAGGACCAGGACATTGCAACAACCCTAGCCAACGAGTGCCCTTTGCCGGACGAGGAAATCACAAGTCGGCGCGAACTACTCCGATGGCGTCTGAATGCTCGATGTAAAGGTCTCTTGCAGGTCTACGACTCCACCACCCTCTTCGATGGGGGAACAGCTCCGCACAGGCACATGGTGGACTTTCTGCATCGCACAGTCAGAGAATTCCTCCTCGGAAGAGACGTCGAGGTCTTCAAATACCTCCCATCCGACCACCGAATGGACGTGACCATCTGCAAAGCACTGCTCGCCGAATTGAAGACCACGCCCTACGGCCAAGAAAAGTTGCAGCTTCCCAACCTCGAGTCCATCTGGACCTTGATATCCAACGCAGAGCAGGAACATGGCACTTCAGATGTTACCATCATTGATCAGCTCGATTACCACATTGTCCAGCTCCACAATCCGTATCTTCTGCCCCATTTGGAACATGGAATTCCATCGAAACCACTGCTCGAAAACGTCGTGCAGCGTGGAGTGTTGTCGTATATGGAACACAAGGCTGCTGCCGGTGCGATTGATTTCAGTCAATCCGAAGGAAGTTGGCTACTAGAATGCGCCGCCAGATTTTCGGGATCTGCCCAGCCGGAGGGGAGTGAAAAGCAGCTGGAGATTGTTCGCCTGATCTTCAAGAACGGCGTGAGCCCCAACAGCCATCACGGATCCGAGTCTCCATGGACCGAGATAGTCTCCACCCCGATGGGAGCTGGAGAGGATCAAATCCAGCTTACCCGTCTCTTTCTCTCCTTTGGGGCAGACATCCACCAACGAGATGCGTCTGGCAGCCTGCTCTGGTTCCGGGAAATCAATGACAATCTCTCGCACGAGAAGCACGCATCCGAGATTCTCGGGCGTGTCGAGGCCTTTCTTTCCCATGGGGCGGATCCAAACGATGTCTATTGTCCGCATCAAGAAACATCTGTCTGGGATGTACTGCTGCGCACACTTTCTTCCGTCGACCGGGTGTCCACCCATCACTACAGACTCGTCCAGCTGTTCATCCAATACGGCGCCGATCCTCACGTCTCCATGGACACCTCTTGCCGTCCTATGCCCGTGAGCCAGGTCTTCCGCAGGGTGTTTCCGTACCGCCAAGCAAACAACCTATGCCAGCTTTTACTCCGAGAGATTGAGTACCGAAAGACCCGCGGCGGCACGTGTGCCTCGGATTCCCCAACACCACGGCGCAAGCGGAAGGTCAACGATGACGAGACGTCTTCCCCGAAGCACGATTCAGCAGAGCAGCGCCGAGGCAACTCATACCATCGTACTGGACATGTGACAAAACGTCAGGCAGTTACGCCTAGCCCGTTGTCACGGACCACGTCCCAGCCAAGCACGCCGGCAATCGTGGCGGCGGTGGCTGCCGCCAGAAGCAGAAGCAGCAGCAGCAGCGCAAGGGCAGGCGGCGGCGGCGCCGGCCGCAAGGGCTACCGGTCCAGAAGAAGCCGCGCAAACTAAGACTCTTCTAGAAGAGCACGACGCGGCAGTGGTGGTTCAAGCCTCTACTAGACCATTATTTCCACCCACGACAGCACGAGTCAGACAATTCTGACAAAAAGTGCAGCTGAGCCGAGGAGAAACACGAAGTCGCCCACGACCCGAGAAGCAAGGGTTTGTTATTGCGTGACAGATCTGACCTGCCTAATTTCTGCAGCAGCGGGAGTAAGCGCGGGCATTGCGAAAACGCCGTGCCGCGTCCGGCGTCGCATTTGCACATCAAACGCGGGGTTGACCCTGCGAGGCTGGGCGCCGACGCTCTGGCCAATCCTGACTCGACCTCCCCAACCACCGCACACTGCTTGCAGTCTGCCGCGAAAAAGAAAACACGTACGCACATGCGTCGGGCGGCAACTGCGGCTAGTAGGGTTGCGTTGAAGTGTGTGTGTCAGTGAGGAAGGAGGCCACCCTCGCGGAGAGAACATCGAGAAGAAACGATTCCGCACATGGAACCGGTGTAAGTCTTGAAAAAGAGGCCCGCTTCGGGGCCCCTGTCTTTTCATTAAGTACCTGTACAAGTTGATAGAGAAAAACAAAAACCAGGAAAAAGGGGACATTGCATGCCCGACATGCCCCTTCCCAAACCCCTTCCCAGGACCCCAAACCCAAAACAAAATAACTCCGACCGACCGACCGACCAGCCCTTTTCCCCTTGGGCAGCAGCATCCCGCATACATGGCGTTTACGTCTTCTTGGCATCCAGATCCACGACCTTGACCAACCTGTCGCTCCCCGACGACGAGGCGGCGTCGTCGCCGCCGAAGAAGGGCTTGACGGCGACGTCGGCGACCTCCTCGAACAGGCCCTGGACCAGGCCGGACAGCTTGGTGCCGCACTCGGTCTGGTGCAGCATGTCGGGCGAGGCGCGGACGTCGGCGAGCATGGCCTTGCCGGCGGCGTCGACGGCGAAGTTGACGGCGAAGAGCTCGAAGGACTGGGGCAGCGGCTGGAAGTGGGCGGCCATGTCGCGGGTGCTGGCGGCGGCGAAGACCTCGCCGGTGATGGCGCAGACCTGGGCGAAGACGGACTGCTTCCAGCCCGCGGGCCGGTCCGGCAGGTCCCAGAACAGGCGCACGCTGCCGTCGTACGTCGAGTGGGCCGAGAGGTCGTTCGAAGAAGAGGCCTCCCACGGCGCGGCGAAGGGCTTGGCCGCGAACAGGGCCAGCATCGGCCGGTACACGAAGACGCGCAGCGCCCCCACCGCCAGCACGTACGCCGACACCTGGAACTTGCACCCGTCGAACGTCAGCGGCCGCGACACGTAGCGCTGCGCCACGACGTGCCGCTTGGGCGCGACCACGTCCGTGTGCTCCTCGGTGGTGACGGTGATCTGGAACCACGAGCTCCAGCCGCCGCCCGACTGCCGCGCGCCCGCGTCGCCGTCGTCGTCCTTGTCGTTGCCGTCGTCGGCGGTGGTTGCTGCTTGTTGTTGCTTCTGCAGCGCGTTCTGGGCGGCCGCCTCCTCGGCGGCCTTGCGCTCCTGCTCGTGCTGCTCCTGCTCGTACTCGGCGTCGAAGTCGTCAAAGGCGGCCTGCAGCTCGTCGATGGTGCTGAACAGGCGCAGGTCCTGCGAGCCGTCGCTGAGGTCGGGGCGCAGCATCCACCACACGCGCTCGGCGGGGCCGCGGTCCTCGTTGGCCTCGAGGATGCGGCCGAGCGGGGTGTCGTCGAGCACGTCGTAGATGGACTCGGCCGGGTTGAGCTCGAGGTTGGCGATGGTCTTGACGTTGGTCTGCAGCAGGCAGCCCGGGCGGCGCGCCGTCCACGCCGCGTACGTCTGGCCCAGCAGGTGCTTGCGCGTCAGCGCGTCGCGCGTCACGTACGTGCTGATGAGCATGCGCGGCTGGTGGAACGCCCGGTCGAAGTCGAGCGCCTCCTTGGCCGCCAGCTGCAGCAGCGGCCCGCCCGGGTACTCGGCCATGCTGCCGATGATCTTGTACGTCTCCGCCGGCAGCCGCGACTGGAAGGCCGCCACCACCAGCGGCTGCAGCTGCGGGTCCTCGTGCTTGACCAGGCAGTACACCTGCTGCCGGCCCGCGAGCGAGATGCGGTTTATGCTTTCCGTAATCGTTTCGGACATGGTGGATGTGGAAGAGACGGGGACGGAGAGGGAGAGGGAGAGGAAGAGGGAGAGGAGGAGGGAGAGCGAGGGGTATCAATGAGCTGGATGGAGTGGAGGAAGTACCAACTCTTGCTCCGCGCCTCCGCCGGGGCTCCTTTATGTACCCACAGCATGCCCGGCGCGTACGCACCGAGCAGGGATGCCCGATCTACCAGTGGGACGGGAGCGTCGCAGAGGTTGGACCCTGATCGGACTTGTGCGGCGGACCAGTTGCCGGTCCATGCGGCAGTCGGGCGAAGTGGGCACGGGTTGACCCGTAGGGGAGGCCCTCGCATGAAACACCGGCGAGCGCGTGGCCGCCGTCGTTGGTGTTTGTCGGGCGCGGATGCCGTCAGCCATTTTGCTTCCGCCGGCAAGGCACGGCAAGGGCCAGACCCGGGCAAGCGCCGGAGGCCTGAAGCAAGCCGTCGATGTCAGCGGGTGTTAGTAGCACCGCGGCGCTAGCATCTAGAGCACCGCTGCCACCACCAAAAGGATTGCTCCCCCACCCCTTTTGCGTGCGCGCCGGCAAATCTCGCTGGCGGCGGTGGCTGCTGGACAGATGACAGGGACGGAGGACAAGATGCCGCCGCCGCCACCGCCAGAGCGCGGCTCCGCCCCCGTTCGGCCGGCACTGGCGAGGGCTGATAAGCATCGCCGTCTGCGCATGTCGTGCCTCTCCCCGCGATGAAGGGATCTGCTGGGGATCTGCTGCGGGCGTGCCTTGGCGCTGACCGGCGGCGGATCTGGTCCCAGCCGTCCCGACTAGGGCGCGGGCTAAACCGTAGCACACCAGGCAGGCTGGAAGAGGACATTTCCCTTGGGATTAACTCTTGATTCATGCACAATCTCCGCACTCGGTTCTCTAGCGCGCTGCCGTGGTGTTGCACTTCGTAGCACGCCTTCCGCCGTGGCCGGATGCCGGATCCCAGCAACGGCGGCGAATGGTCGGGGCGGCAGGCGGACCCGACGGTTCGCTGCATGACGGCACTAAAGCGACTCGGAATCGGGACGAGCGACGTCGTTCTTTAGGCGGCCTCTTGGCGCGTCCCGCCGCGGGCACCGCTTCCCATTGGCCGGCCGTCGTATACCTTCTCCACGCCCGTATGTGTTGCGGTGCTGTCCTGCACCCGTCAGCTCCACCCGTCGCCTGCAAGTTGATTGGAAAACGCTCGGCAGTTTCACGCAGCCTACACCGCTGGAACTCAACAAGTCGCGCAGCCGCGGAGCTCGCGCCGGCGCCGACGCTGCATGCACAGCTGCTACCTACGCGGAGGCCCCGAATCATATTCTTCTCCATGCTGCATTAGGGCCTCAAATCTCAACGGACCCACATCCGCCCCGGCTCCTCGCCAGAAGGATTGTCAGCAACAATCGCTCGGAGCATATCTCGGGCAGTTACATCCTTCGGGCGGGCCTGTGGCGGCAGTCTGGGGAGTCGCACCGGCCGGCCCACGCGGACGCCACTGCGCCACCGCAGCCACTCGAACCCTGCTTTTTTCCTGCAACCTCCGCCCCGACCTGTACTACCTACGCGCTGGTGCAGCTCGGGGCCCCGTCCAGCTGTAGCTCGCCGACGTGGGGACAGCAGGAAACTTGCGCCGGCATCCTCGCTTCCGGCCTCGTCGAGCGGTCTTGCGGACGCGCCTGCGCCGGCGGGCCGCATGCTCCGCGGGCAGCTTGGATGCTTATCTCAATGTACAGGTGACGTGCGAGCTACATGACGCGCGGGAACGGCGGCACGATTGCAACTGAAAGGATGCGCTCGGCGGCTTTTGGCTGCAGGTCGGGCGGGAAGGCCGCAAATGAAAAGAGCTCTCGGCGACAGTTGCAGACGCCGCACCACGGCGCTAATAATGGCAATGGAATGTAGGTGGTACAGAGCAGCCGGTGAGGCCGCGCGGGCTTTGCTTCCCCAAGTAGTATCTACGTCCTGTTCTTTACCGCGACTTTGCCTCGTCGAGCAGCTGCTTCGCCTTCTCCGACTTCTTGTTCAGCACCTGCATGATCTCCTCGCCCGTCTCCTTGAGCAGCTGCTCGGCCTCCTTCCCGCGCTTCTGGCCGACGTCCTGCAGCAGCTGCAGCTTGGGAATGATCTGACTCCCGCCCGGCACCATGTTGACGTACTGCTCCAAGCCACCCATGCCCTTGGACTTCACCTTGTCCACCTGCCGCTGAACCTGCTCCTGGACCTTTCCGAGATCACCGTTGTTCTTGAGCGTCTCCCACAGCTCACCCAGGTCGCCCTGCTTCAATGCCTCGGCGTTGTCCTCCAGCAGCTCCTTCGCCTTGGGGTTCTTGTCGAGGTAGGGCTTCGCCTCCTCCAGGCCCTTGGTCCAGGCCTCGTCGCCGGCCTCGCTCAACCGCGCCTTGGTGTCCTGCACGAGCTTCCTGATCTTGTCCGGCGTGTCGCCCTTGACGCCGCCCTTGACGAGGTCGCGGATCTGGTCCCACGTCTCGTCGACCTGCTTCTTGGCCGCGGGGCCGTACTTGTCGGCGAGCTGGTTGAGCTGGTCGACGGAGCCGCCCAGCTTCTCCTTGAGCGCCGGGTTCTGCTCGATCACGTCCGCCGCGGCCTCGCCCGCCAGCTTGCCGATGCGCGTCAGGTACTTCTGCAGCACGCCCCACGCCCGGCTCGCGCCCTCGACGCTGACGCCCGCCTGCGCGACGCCCTGCAGCTCGCCCCACGCCTCGCGCACGATCGCGTCCACCTCGTCGCCGTGCCTCTCGCGGACGGCGTCCAGCTGGTCGAAGGCGCCGTCGACGTAGCCCTTGGCCCCCGGCACGAGCGCCGCGTACGACGACGCCGCGTCGCGCAGGTACCGGATCGCCTCGTTCGGCTCCGGCGCGCTCGTCTTGACCCTGTCGACGCCCGACTGCACGTAGCCGCGCGCCTGGTTCGCCGTCTGCACCGCGGATTTCGCGCCCGAGAAGTGGTACCACGTGTAGCCAACCACGAGCGCGGATGCGGCGCCGGCGGCCGCGCCGGTGAGGGCCCCGGAGCTGCCGCCGGTGGTGCTGCTGCTGTTGCCGCTGCCGCCGCTACTGCCGCCGCTACTGCTGGGTCCGGTGGGCGATGATGTCGATTGGTAGCGTGCGTGGCGGGGAACGCGGGCGAGGGCCTGGCGGCGCGCGACCTGGCCGGAGCGGCTTGCGATTTGGAAGGAGCGCATGGTTGGTGAGTTGATGGAGTGATTGAGGTTGGTGATGGAGATGGGGGATGATGGTGAGGTCCGTCGACGGAACAGCGGGAGGGCGAGGGCAGTGGCTTTAGCTGGGGGTTGAGGCGGAGGTT
This sequence comes from Diplodia intermedia, assembly GCA_021495925.1. Taxonomy (NCBI): domain Eukaryota; kingdom Fungi; phylum Ascomycota; class Dothideomycetes; order Botryosphaeriales; family Botryosphaeriaceae; genus Diplodia; species Diplodia intermedia. The sequence continues at coordinate 38,687 of JAKEKT010000153.1, read as the reverse complement.
TGTCTGGGGCCGCATCATCATTACGTGCATGCCCGCCGGGCCTGGCCCGCCCGCCCTGAAACGGCAGGAATGACGTCAAAGGTCGCACGGCTGAAAGCTCCTCACTCCCCCTCGCCGTGCTTGGTTTCCGCGGTGATGGTGATGCAACTTTTGAATTGCGACGAGCTCAAACTTTCGCCCCGCTTTGGAAGGCAAATACCTAATAATAAATGCGCGAGAAGAGAGTGTTTATTTGTCAGGACGCGGGTTCGACGCGGCGACGGTCGTCATTGGCGGTTTGCGCTAAGCAGCGTAGCTTCCCCACCAACAGTAGTTGCTGCTAATTTGAGATTCCTGGCCAGTCGAACTAACAAACTCCGTAGCATCATTCATTATGATTGTTCAATCTCTCTTTCGAACAGGAGTGGAGTTGGGAAAACACCGACGAGCGTCCACGTCACTCCTTCCACGCATACACAGCAGTGCAGTTCTCGACCTTGCCGTCCTTCTTGCACGCCGTCTTCCGCGCGTGATAGCGCTTCCCGTCGACGTCGACGAAGCCCCACACGCCGTCGAGGACAAACCCCGCCTTCTCGGACGAGCACTTCAGCGCCAGGTTCTTCGGCCCCGCCCTCTCGCCCTCGGCGTACACCCACCCCTCGCGCAGGTACCCGTCGTCGACATCGGTCAGGTCGCTCCACCAGCTGGACTGCGTCATCTCCCCGAACTCGGGGTGCTGCACCGCGCGCCGGACGCCGTCGACGATCCACGCCGTGTCCTGCCCCTTGAACCCGCCCGTCACCGTGGGGTGCACGTCGATGTGCGTGACGCCCTTGTCGTCGACGTGCTGCTCGTACGCTTCCGTGACGGAGATGATTGACAGTGCCTGATGTCTGCATTAGTATCCCTCGTCCGTCGCTCTTCGGCCGGGTTGTGGCGAAAACACTCACTTTGATCGTCACCCAGCTCAGCCCTTGCAGGGACATGACTTTGTCCATGTTGGTCGAAAGCTTGCGCTCGAGCACCCACTTCCCCGACATGTCGCCGATTGTCTTCTCCGGAGGTGCCGCCATTGTTTTGCGGTCTGTTGGGCGCTCGTGAATCCGGATGGGCGGTGGCCGCGTTTTAAGTTTGATTCGGCATGCAAGGTTCGCAGAACCGTGTTTGAGGAATGCGTGGCAACAAAAACCAATGATTGCTCCTGCAAAGGCTCACAATTGACGCCGTCTACGACCGGAAGCTTGAGGCGTTGTTGAATGTTATCCCGTTCAAGTACCGACCGATTGACCTGTTCACCTTCCGAGGTTCTGCATGGAGTTGCGATGGGTGGTATGGAATCAGCGTCCAGGCGGAGAAGCTTGGCTCTCCTCGGCCATTCTTTCCCACCCTGCATTGATGCAAGGTTGACTCGTCCCACGCTGCCGCCTTGGCCAGTCACAGGGACACTGTTTGTGCGTTGCGTGACGCAAATTCCGTAAGCATGGCATCGTGCGAGAGCAAACATATCGCTACGCTTGTCCGGGATGGGACAGTAACGATACAGCCGGCACCTTGAGCTCTTACATCTCAGGCACTCTATTTCTACCTTCATCCGTGGGACTCAACGCCAACGCACCCAATGTGAAAGATCAGTGACAAAGTAGCGTGGTAGCTTGGCTTCGTCGGTGTTTCTCAAAGGCCATAGGCCCGGCGAATCAGAAGCAAAGTCGGATTGAATGTCGCTGTGCAGGACCGTCTGCTCCCGTCCGTATGGATGTAGGTCATGATCGTCCGGCGGAGTTTCCAGCCAAAGGACTCTGGCGAAAGACTGACAGCCTGAAGCTGGGGGAGCTCGTCCGAGATGTCGCATTCTAACGGTAGAGGAGAAGTAATCGCTTCATTGCACGGGATGCAGGGTATTGGCTGACGCCCGGGTACATGCTCTTGTCCTTGGACTGGTCGAAGATGCTGTCGACTGGAGAACTGCCGGGCTTGAGCACGCCGGTGGGTGATGGGAACTTGAAGTACTCTTCGCGGCATCGGAGCATGTCGTCGCGGGGGAGCAGTTCCTTCAAGAAGAGGTATCCATCCTTGTCGTACCGTTACCGGAGCACGTCCAGGGGCTCGTCAGGGAAAGAAGGACGGAGAGGAAGAGCTTCTAAGGGTTGGAGGGTGCCGTCGTTGACCTTGAGCTCAATGCCAGGCCAGTCGGCAGTAGAAGTGTGATTGGTCGTCTGGGTCTTTAACATGGTTCGTATGTTTCTTCTTCCGAGTGAGTTTTTACCTCCGTAGTACTTACTCCCAGAATACCATCAGAAGTATACTTACACAATCAAACACGCAGAATCCTTAGTGACGGATGTTTCCAAGCTCGCAGTTTTGCCATACATGGCGTGGTACTTATACACTCATCGTAATAATATGCGGGCACAACTACTTTGTTGGCTTATATACCTCTCTCTCTCCCTCAGCGCGCAGCGTGAAGCTCAATCTACAAATGTATGTCGAAGCTTGCCCCGCCATGGTCATCATAGCTTGCTGTCATCTTGTTTCTCCCAATCAGCGTTCATTAATGCAAAGCAGCCTGGAATAAGGGAAATGGCCCGCAAGTATTTACTATCCATTTTTGTAAAGGAGATCTGCCGGTCGTTTTGCGGAGATGACAGGCCGGGCAAAGTTTTCCGTCCCCGACCGCCCCCGCATTTAAACTCCCAGCGGGTCATGACGCAGGCAGCGCTGGAGAAGAAAATGGTCCAGCTGACTAAGAATGGTGACATTTGCCTTACTTCTCGCAGCCCTCTTCCACATGTTGCGTCCCCGTACCCTCTCCATTTTCGGCTTTCTCGAAAAAACGGGCTGCCACATCGATAGGCTTGGTGAGTCTCGTACGGACTGACGTGGCTATGAACTGACGATCCAAGCGGCGAATAAAACCGTCGCCACATCGAATGTGAGCACGGCTGGACCTTCATAGTCGAGTTCCCGCGGTGAGCAATGCTGTAGGTGACGGGAACAAGCCCGATCATCGGCGGTAAATTTCGTCACGGACACAGCCCCTCCGTCCTCGCGTCAGACGCCGAGAAGCGGCGCAAGAGGTCAAGGTATGAATAATGATTAGTCATGGGCTCCGATGCTTGCATCTCACTTATATCCAGGAACCTTAGAATCTCTTGGGACGGAGGTTCACGTAGATATATCGAACGGTCGAGAGCTCTAGAGTCAGAGTTCGACGGTCGTGTTCATGGCGTACTTGATGACTTCGTTCTATGTAAGTGTCGTTTTCAGGGACCGTACTACCCCGGACCAGATATGCGGAGGCTGTTTATTTTGGCGGGCGTTGTTGCGCACAGCGGACTCATCGTCTCAAGTCACAGGAACAGAACGATGGGAAGTGGAAGCCTTCGACTTGATCACGGCGTGCTCCAGAGCGGCAATATCGCTCTAATCCTTGGCCATCTCTCCGAGTACGAGGAGGTGGTTGAGAACGGGTTTGGGTTTGACACTAGCCCTTTCCCGGATGTGATCCGTGTCTCAGTCCAGGACCGCGCCGTGCCTGGCGATCTTCACGGGTTCCTGGGTTTGCCCCACTTCCAGCGATCCTTCAGCTCGGTTTCACGCCATTCCGCACCTTGGCACGCACGGGGTCGAGCAAGCATAAACTGCCAGAGTCCGAGCTGGCTCCTAGAGACCCAGATGCTTCTCGGCTTGACGCTGTGACGTTGTTGCCTCAGCCAGATCTTCTGGCGATCGGCTGTTGTTGTTTTATCCATTGAAGCTAAGAACGAAGACTGCGGTAGTGCTAGACGCAAGGAAACACGACAAGGAAGGGCATAAAGTATCGTCATTTTTTTTGTTGTTTTTCATAACCTGGCCCGCGCCTGTTCTTCCTCGCTCACGGTGTAATCCATCGTTTTGGTTATGAAATGGCCGTGGCCGCCCTGGCCGGGCTCGCCGCCGTTCCTCAAAATCTGCCGTTGATCCGACTCGACGCTGATGCCATCGTCCTCGCTGCCGGCCTTCTTCCGGATCGTCTCGAGCACGAACGTCGAGTTGCCCATGGCCTTGGAGTCTGAGCTGCTGCCGAACACGTCGGGCTCGGGGATGCGCGAGGCGTGCGACCGCCGCGATCCGTAGCCGGCGGCGTACTTGGACTTCGTGCCGTAGCGCGAGGAGCCGGTGCCGATGTTCACGTCGAACCAGCGGCTGAGGATGCCTTCGAAGGTGGCCTTGAGCGGGGGCAGGCTGGCGGCCCAGAGCCCGCAGTTCATCTCGACGCTGCGACCGGTGTTCAGTAATTGTCGGGCTGAGGCGTGCTTTCTTCCACTCACCTGACCCAAATGGTCAACTCGATGCCGTCCAGGGTGGGGTCTTGTGTCTTCATCAAGGCCGGGAGGTTGGTGGTTTTTACGATGCCGCTGATGGTGGCCCTGCTAGACGTGAGCAGGAGGAAGTGAGAGAGGAGGCTGGCGCCGGGCGTACACCAAACCGATCAGGAAGACGCCTCTGAGCGCCCATCTGTTGTACAGCGACAGCTTCAGCTTCGTGAGGCACACCAACAGCCCGCCAGTGAGGAGGATGTCGGTGAGGATGTTGCCGCCTGGGGCGCGGTCAGCTGTGAATGCGCGATGGAAAGAAGCCGGCGCTTACAGGATTGCAGGTACGCAAGCCCCACGTTGACCTGGGGCGGCCAGCAGGATCCGGGCAGGGTCGGGTTCCAGATCTTCTCCATGGGCGTGCAGCTCTTGAAGCAGCCAATCAGCGGGTTCAGGTTGACCAGCACGGAGAGGCCCATGGTGAACCAGATGACGATGGTGAAGGAGCGGGCCAGCTGGATGCGGAGCATGGAGAAGCCGATGCTCATCTTCATGGTGCCCATGGCCACGCCGTTGGTGAGGATGCCGAAGTTGGAGTATTTCATCGCCTCCGAGATGTCCGCGGGCGGGATCAGCAGGATGGACTTGCCGTAGCCGTGTGCGGCGCTGGCGACGCCCATGGCGGTGGTCGAGATGGTGGCAGCCTGGCAGACTCGTGAGCATACAGCCGGCCGGGGCAGAGGCGCCGACTCACCCACGCGACGATGATGAAGCCATCGTCCCAGCCGAAGGCCTGGGTCCGGAAGATGCGGGTCCACAGGCGGGCGGCGACGAAGACGGAGGCGAAGACGGTGAGGCTGACGGCGATGGCGATGTACTCGCCCGACCGGTCGCGCGTGTTGACGGTCGTGGCGGGAGGGGCGTCCATGGCTCACGGCTCGCTGATCATGCAGCTATTCGGGGAAGATCCAGAGGCCAGGAGACGCGGCGTCTGCTGGCGACGGGGGGCGCATAAGTAAAGCGGGCTCCACGCCCACCTTCCGGCGGGAGGGACACCCGACATAAGGGCAGAGGCATCTGGGCTGAGCCTTTGCAGACGAAATGGCATGTTTGAGGCTAAGCTGGAGCGTCTTCCGTCCACCGGGGGCCCGACGACTACGCGACTCAGCCCACGGGCCACAACGGTCATAGCATGCCGAGCCGCGGTACTGATGGCATTGCAATACGAACCGCCGCACCGAGGCTCATTTCTGCGCACGCAGGGCGGACTGTCGCCGCGGCGCCTGCCGCTCGCGCTGCAGCTGCACCACGCGTCGGAGAATTTCGAGCGCGTGGCCGTGGGGACGACCTGAAAAAACGTGGGACGCAGGCACGCGCCGGCAGGTACGCTGCGGGGAGCAGAGTAACGGCCGTTGTCCGGGGTCGGCAAATGGGGCGCTAAGAGGCAGCTAGGCAGTTCGGTGGAAAACGCCATGGCGGCCTGTCATGTCGGGCATATATTAACGCCTCCAATGTCCTTTGCGGCTGCTCTGCTCCTTCCGCGGGCCACGCCGCCGCCACCATGGCGAGAGATGCCACACGCGATGCGAGCAGCCTGTCCGGGCTAGGCCACGCTGCACGCTGCCTTCTGGAAGCCGGGCTGCATGCCCCTCGCGTGGTCCCGCCGAATCTTAATCCGCGTAGCGAGCGGCCCCGGCGTCAGGCGCCCGCTCGCGTATCGTCACGACTGCAGCCCGCAGATATGTATAGCCCGGCGCGCACCTCAGCATGCGATCGGCACTGCGCGGCCATCGCCGTCGCTCCCGTCGTCACTGCTGCTTATCCCCCCCGCCGATGCCAATCTGGGCTGGGATGCCTCGGTGTTCGTATCACTCGCTGTCTCCAGCTGCGCCCGCGGTCGGCGCTTTTGCCGGAAAGGATCGGCCGTTGACTCGCTCCGCCGCCTAAACAACAAGCGACGAAGCCATCGCCCTACCGCCGAGTAGCCTGCCCCTCCTCATTTCGACGCTCGCATGGCTCCTGCCGCCCGTTGTGCTGCGAGTCGACCGCGACAATAGCCATGTAGCATTGGCTGGACCCTCGCCCGCCGCATATATCTTGCAGCCCTGGCGCCGCCATCCCGTTATTCCCTGTCTTGTCTTGCAGCTCAGTCACTCGTTTGAAACCCCTCCTTGGTCTTCACCATGGTTCGCTCTTTTTCGCTCCCCGCCCGCTCCGTCTGGGCCAAGATCGTCACCGTCGCTAGTATTACTTCCATTGCTGCTGCTGCCCCCGCCACCGGCTCCGTGGACGGCAAGTCCTATGACTACATCATCGTCGGCGGCGGCCTCAGCGGCCTGGTTGCCGCCAACCGCCTGAGCGAGAACTCCGATGGTACGACTCCGCAATGCTTGCATCCCCGACACCGCGCTGACCCGGCTCTCCAGTCTCCGTCCTCGTCATCGAGTATGGCCCGGTCGACCGGAGCAACAAGACGCTGGTGCCCTACTACGCCACCTCGACCAACACGGCCGGCATGTTCAACATCACCTCTGCGCCCGAGCCGTTCATGGCCAACTCGACCTTTGCCATCATGGCCGGCTCCATCGCCGGCGGCGGCTCGTCGGTCAACGGCATGATCTGCGGAAGAGCGTCTGCCGCCGACTACGACTCCTGGGAGCAGCTCGGCAACAAGGGCTGGGGCTGGGAAGGCCTCCTGCCCTACTTCAAGAAGGTATGCAATGCGCCCCCTGCACGCACGGATGAAGCCACATACTAAGCCTTTTCAGGGGACAACCCTGGACGCCCCGTCTGCAGAGGAGGCCGCAAAGCTTGGCTACACGTGGGACCCGGCGTACTACGGCAAGGGCCCGCTGCAGCTGGGCTTCCCGGACTTCCAGTATCCGGACCTGTACACCTTCATCGACGGCTTCGAGGAGCTGGGCGTCACCTTCCAGAAGGACCAGGGCGCGGGCAACAACACCGGCCTCGTGTGGTCGCCGTCGGCCATGGACACCAAGACCATGACTCGGTCGTCGTCGCTGACGGCCTACTACGACACGGCGTCCAGCCGCAAGAACCTCAACCTGCTGGCCGAGCACCAGGTGACGCAGGTCATCCTGGCCTCGGACCTGACCGCCCAGGGCGTCAAGGTCACCAACCGCGCCGACGGCTCCACCTCGTCCATCTACGCCAAGAAGGAAGTGATCCTCGCCGCCGGCGCCGTGCACACGCCGCAGCTGCTGCAGCTGAGCGGCATCGGCCCCAAGGCGGTGCTCAAGGCGGCCGGCGTCAAGGTCAAGCTGGACCTCGCCGCCGTCGGCAGCAACTTCCAGGACCACCCCGTGGCCTACTCGATCTGGGCCCTCAACCAGACCTTCCCCAACGCCGGCTCGCTGGCCAGCAACGCGACCTTCAACGCCGAGGCGCTGGCCGAGTACCAGGCCAACAGGTCCGGCCCGTACACGCGCTCGCAGGGCAACAGCGTCGCCTTCCTGCCGCTGCACACGGTCGCCGACGACGCGGCCGCCCTCGTCGCCGACCTCCAGGCGCAGGCCCCGCTCGAGCACCTGCCCGCCATCTACTCCGACTCGGCCCTGATCAAGGGCTTCAAGGCCCAGCGCGAGATCTTGGCGCAGCAGCTCGCCGACGGCAGCGTCGCGGCCATCGAGCTGCCCTTCTCGGGCGCCGGCTTCGTGCCCAACGCGGTGCAGAAGCCGCTCAGCCGCGGCACCGTCTACCTCAACGCCTCGGACCCGGCCGGCGCGCCCGTCGTCTCGCACCAGGCCCTGGCCAACCCCTTCGACCGCAAGCAGATGTTCGCCGCCATGCAGTTCACCCGCCGCTTCTTCGCCAGCGACGCCGTCGCCTCCATGACGCCCGCCGAGACGGCCCCCGGCGCCGCCGCCGACTCCGAGGACGCCTTCTTCGCGGCCATGAACGCCGCCGGCCTCCTCAGCCCGACCTTCGCCCACGCCAGCGGCTCGTGCCCCATGATGCCGCGCAAGGCCGGCGGCTGCGTCGGCCCCGATCTGCTCGTCTACGGCGCCAAGAAGTTGAGCGTCATCGACGCCTCCATCATGCCCATCATCCCGTCCAACCATCTGCAGGCCTCCATGTATGCCGTGGCCGAGAAGGCGGCCGATCTGATCAAGGCGAGGGCGTGAGAAGCGAGTGAGATTCTCTCTCTGAAGGGATCTTGGCTTCCCGCTTGTCTTTAATGTGTATATAAACTTGACAAAATTACTTCTTTTTAGCGTGTATGTATGATTACAGTTCGAGGCTTCATATGCAAGTGTTGGTGCTCGAGACGTTTTCTGCTGGAATGAAATTCTTAGTTCTGAGTATTTGCCAACGCAGCGGCCAGTCTCTCATTCTTGAAACCAACCCGTGTGCGAAAGAATAGAATAGTGATCCTGCTTACTTAGAAAGCTAGGTCTTTGTAGAATCTATTTCTGTCTTCCATTGACGTTGTCCGCGCGCTGTGCTAAAGTAAGTAACTAGTGACCCATGGTATCCTCTAGTCCACTACTGGTAGCATCTGGCTCACGGAGAGATGTTTGAGTTGTATGCAACGTTGCTACTACTGCGTGGACTGCAGCTCTAGTTTCCAACCGTAAATAGACATCCTCCAAGTTTCGCGCTCACGTGCTTCAAGTCTTCCTAGCCGCTACCGTTTGCGGGGTAGCGCCTGGCTAAGGTCTATTTTCATCTTCCGTCTATGGTGATCTCCGGGACCGGTGTAAGCGTGGAATGTTAGTGCGTTCGAGAACATCAGAGCGAAATAACGTGACGACCACTGCAGCAACAAATAATAATGTTCACGGCTGTAGAACAAAGGATCTCTCTCTTGGTATAGTAGTGCTTGCTTTCCTTGCCTCTACTACATGTCTTTTTCTAAAATGCGCGATGTTGCATAGGTACATGGAAGTCCTATGACATAAGTGTCAGGTTTCAGCTCCAGGTTCCGCCGGAACGACCACGGCTTGTTCCGCCTAGAGCCAGGACCTGAGGATTCGAGCCTAGAGGTCTCTTACCAATTTTTGGCGAGGTAACGCTGGTCTGATGGTTACAGTACGCACGACCACAGAAGAAAGCATACGAGCGACTATAGGGTAGCCTGCATGGAGCAGTCTGCGGATGTAACACCTAGATCCGTGCTCTAGATCACAGTCGGGAGCCAGAGAAGATAAAAGGCTCCGAGGGACGCTTATTACAGCCTTTACTCCAGCACCAGTCTTCAACAGCATCAAGACCTCCAAAGCATCACGACTCTCAATTCAAACAGCACCGACACCCTGTCAGCCAATCTCACAATCCATCACTGCCAACATGAAGTTCATCCTCTCCACCGCCACTGCTCTCCTCGGCGCCACCACTCTGGCAGCTCCGACTCCCAACGACAACTCCAATTCCTTCCAGATCCACCACCTCACACTGCACAAGTCCGCCGACCAAACCACGACCAGCGTGTCTTTCAACATCCTGCCCAGCGACTACGGCAGCGGCGACCCGCTCGATATCCCGTGCGTCCCGTACGACCCCATCACCAGGCAGCCCACCAACTCGTTCATGACCGGCCAGACCTACCTCTGCGACACGGCCTCGGGCTTCGCCTTCTACTACACCAAGGGCCAGCTCTGGCTTTGGCGCCACCTCATCAATGCGTAAGCTCCCAGATGTTCGAAGTGTTTCCCGCGATCGCTTTTACTGATTGCGTCCGTCATACAGCTCTGCCGTTAGTGGCACCGCCTTCTTTGTTGAGCCTCCGTGCAGCACTCAGTTTAATAGCAATGACCTGGTCTGCGAGGGTCCGTGGGACTCGTTCATTCCCATCACCCTTGCGTAGGGTGGCTGGATCGCTGCACGTCGACTTCTTTCATCTTGGTTGTGGTTTTTGTACCCTGTCGCTTTGCAATATCGTTTCAACGCCTGGTTTCTGCTTGGTGTATAGTCGATCGATTTCCCTTCTTTTCTTTTTTCAGAATTTTGTATGTAGGACGTAGTTGAATGTTGATCTGCGGTGCTTTCCAACGAACGTTCTGACAACTGCGTTTAAGATACTAATCGATCCAGCTAAAACGACACCATTTATATACCTTACACGCCTTAACCTACCGGCAATGGAGGCAGGTAGTAGAGAGGCGCTAAGTGTCCACCAATGCGCGGTTTGTTTAAAAGACAGCAAGGAGTGTTCACACAGCCGAACTAAAACAAGCAGCCCGGATGGCCGGATTTTCGACGAAGATATGAACACTGAGAGCATCGCCAGTTCCGACAAGGGAATGGCTCTCCAAGGAGGCTTCCAGGACACTTCGAATCCGGTCATTCCGTTGGGCCGAAAGCTGAAGGAGACAGAGAGGGCGCTCAGAGACATCAAAAGAGAGCCATCGCAAGAGAGCCAGCGCAAGGACCGAAAGATTGAAGAGCTTGAACAAAAGCTAGAGGATCAAAGGTTGAACTTCCAGGACCACATTGAATTCGTCATGAGGACATATGGGCAAGAGTAGCATATGCCCAGGAAAGGACGAGAAGCGCGCAGGGAGGCCGCCGCCTGTCGACCGACCGCAGCCGCATGCGGCCCGACGCCATCGCGCCCGGGCACGCAGCTGGACGGGAGGAGGCGCGTGCATAAGCCCGCTCTCGGCACATCACGCCTACCACATGGTACACCGGCGCGCCCATCTGCCCGCCTCCATCGCCCGCTGCCGCATCGCCACCCTGAATCCAGCCAGACAGCTGGAGCGAGACCGTCGTTTGCTTGCCGCTCTGCCCACGGCCCTTTCAACCTTATTGGGATATTCCGCCCGCCTCCAACCACGCCCGTCGGAGCCCTTTGGCTTCTGCACTGCTATCTCCTCCATCGACACCCCCGCACGATTCTTGCACACGGCAGCAAACTGCTGCCGACCAGAAATATCACCGCCATCCTTCGCCCTGCAGTGTTCCGACAACCAACAAGTAAGCTGAGCTTGTCCTAGCCCGTCATCAAGACTGGCAAGCTGACAGGGGCAGAACAATGAGAAAGCACGGCCGACCCGCCGAAAGGCGCCCCCTCAGTGCGGCTTCGATGCGCATACTCGCAGACCGCCGCGGTGAGAATTGCAAGAGCAAAGAATTGAAGGACCCAAAACTAAAATTGAAGATGAAGCTTATCTAAAATTATAATTCCGCATAGATGAAAAAATGTTCCTAAACTCCAGAAAATAAAAAAGCCAAGTTGAAAGCCTTTAGCTTTGCAAGCGCCAGGAAATAAAGATAGATGCCTGGGCAGTTGAATACATGATCTGGACGTAACTGTGCGCATTTAAAACTCACATTTATGTCCGGATCTTGTATTCAACTACCTATGTAGATTCGTGGATGCAGTATCTGTGTACGGCAGGTAGGAAGTAAATTGCATCCCAAGTGCCCGGAGGCGATGGCTCCCATGTTGCGACCAGGTCATTCTTCATATCCTTTTGGAAATCGTCGAATTCTTGTTGAGGGATTGGGGGAGAGGACCGTGTTGGGAGAACTCTCTCGACAGACGGAATTTCAAAGCTGCTATCTGCAGCAGGAGCGTCCATCGCTTCTGACGTGCTGTTCCTTGGGCCTTGATTCGCCGATGGAACAGGGATAGTGAGACTACGATTTGTGAGATGGCTCAATTTGAGCCGCCCGCTGGCGAGACTGCGGTCCGTGAGATGGATGTGGTTCAATTTGAGCCGCCCGCTGGCGAAATGTTCAGGCGTGACAGCGAGGCAGATCAGCGAAGCTTAGGGTCAGGACGGGGCGTGTCAGGATGGGAAGCGTTGGTGATGGAGTGGATGAGCGGTGCCGCTGTGAGTGAGCGTGTGGTGGGACAATTTGGCCACCGTGCAGGAGTGGGTGCAAGAGTCGTGTGCGAGAGAAGGTGCGCTGCGGAGAGTGGAAAAGGTTTGGGATCCGCCAGCAGGGCAGGCGCATCCAAAGCGGCGAGTGACCAAACGGGGAGCTGCGTCCCAAACGTTCCCGTCACCCATTCCTCCGCCGCCTTCGTCACCCTCCTCTTGGTTGGGCTGTCTGGACAAATCTGGTCCTCAAACGACGCTTCTTCAAGTGTGTTGGGCATTTGGTGGTCGCCTACGATCCGCGCCACTTCTCGAATCATGCTCTTGCGGATCCATTTGCCTGGGGAAACCCAGGCGGTTAAGGTTCCAGTTGACTCGAGGTGTGTACGAGAGCCCTGGTCAAACTTGAGTTTCCGTGCCGCGATAATTTGGGAAGCGAAGTTGAGATACATATACCTCTGTCGAGGGCGGCAGTCGTTACGGAATTCGAGGATGGTGCCGTCGAGGTCCCCCCAAGTCATAGAATCGGGTGCCTGGATCTTGACTAAGCGGCGCCTTTCCTCGAGTAGTACGAACTTGTAGTCGGTTGTTCTTCCTTCCTCAGGTGGCTGGACTGGAACAAGCACGAAGGAACCCTTGTCGAAAGCTGCTCCCAGAGGCTCCCAGAGGAGTAAGCAGTTCCTCATATCAAAAAGTACCTCTGCGCCTTCATCCTCGCCGAGGATCATTCGTAGGACTTCGTTCGTCATACTATACGGGAGTATGTGCGCTGCCTTGACACTTGAAGCCGGGTACCAGTTCCGCATGATAGGGTCCCAACATTTGTTGGAGAACTGGGGCTCGAGAGAGAGGGCGGCAGGATCAGCAACTTGGCGCTGAGCGTCGTGGTACTCAATTGCTGCCTTCCTCCACGCGCTATGACTTGGCCTGGAACGACGCCTTTGCATGATTGGGACGCTGAGGAGCATTTCGAGGACCTTCTAAGTCTTCTCGGCTGGGAGTTCGGCCAGTAGCTCGACAATCGAGCTCTTTTGCGCCTCGGCGGATTGTAAGAAGATCTCTTGGGTAGTTCAGCGGCGGCTTCTCCCACAGATGGCCGGGCTTGGTGGTGTACTCGAGCTTGCGGTCGCACCGCCACGGCCGGTTCTGGGCCCGCTGTAATCTGCACTGCTCACGCTTCAGCAGCGCCTCTATGGCGTAGTGGGAATACTCGCTCTAATTATCATCGTAGATGCGCAGGATCTGGTACTCCTTCTCGCCATCGAGCCACACGTTCGTGTCTTGGAGACTCGGCTTGCTGCGGTAGAAGGCCAACCGGGCGTCGGACGGCGGCGGGTCGGTTCCGAAGTGCGTAAAGGAACTTACAGCCGTCTTCGGATAGGTGATGGTGATGCCGCGCGGCGTCAGCACTCGATCGCGAAAGCGGGAGTTAGAGATGCGGGCAGGCTGGAGCTTCTTTCACATGATGCTCGTCGCTGATGCGCGGCAGCCAAGGGCGCGAAGGTGGTGAAGCATCCGATGTTGCCGTCCGTGACCCTGGACAAAATCGTTATCTCCAGACGTGAGCGTGATCTGTGTATCTCCAGGCGCTGGCTGGGCATCTTCTGGGCCTTCAAGCTTTTGGGTGTTGGATGAAGCTCTCTGCTACTAGCGTAGCGCCATATCACAGCCACGCGATGGCTTGGGGGTGCCTCGGGCACTTGGAAGCCATGGGGGAATCATTGTCGGGGTGAGGCTACGCGGACGCAATGGATGCCAGAAAGTTTCGATCTTGGGGGTCCAGCCTGTGACCTTGCGCAGCGGCTGATTGGAAGGATGATGATGAATGCGCACCGCGAAAGGTGTTGCTGGCGGAGATGCGTGTTGGTGGCTTCGACGGTCGGTCGCAGCAAGCGATTGCGTGGCGAGGACAGTGGCGTAGAAGTGCGACCTGGACCGCCCTCGGCTGTTCTTCGGCTAGCTGCCAGTGGCGCCCGGATGTGACTTGCCTAATCTCCCGTTCTGCGCCCGCACAATCGCTTCTTCAACAGCAAGACCTGCTTCCATCCGCCATCCGCGAAATTCACATTTGCCTTTGATACGCAAGTCGCCATTGTCGAATACTGCTCTCTATGGGTGTTTCTTTCTATCCACATAGCTACTTCAAGATGCTAACAGCAAGCAGAGCCCATTAAAACTTGGGCTTCGTTCCCGCTGTCTCGAAGCCTTCTTACACTGGGTGCGGAATTCACTCCGGCACGATTAGTAATCGAGCCCCGACACGAAAAAACTTTCCTGTTAAGGATAGGCTGTCTCGGCTAGCAGAGACGCGAGCGCATTAACTCAACCAAACGCCATAGTAGTACAGTATGGGTAAAACAAGAAACCGAAAAAAAGAACCTCTCAAGGAGCTTAAGCCGAGGCCGCCGCCGCTTCCTCCTGCTTCTTGAGTTTCTCTTCGCACACTTTGATAACTCCGTGAATAAATTTGCGCGGCAGAGCACGGAGCTCCGGGGTTTCGCGGAGAATGCGATCGGAGATACGAAGGTATCTGGTGGCGAACACATTCCAGAGCGCGAGATCTTGATCGTTCCCATCGTTCTTAGGTGGTCGAGGATAGTATGGGTCGTTGATGATGTATGCTTCGACCGCCAGGTGGACTCCAAACTCATCCATGGAGATTGTTCTGCACTGGTTAAAATCGAGCATCCAAAGGTGCACAGTGCGCTGCCTGAAGTTTGCCTTACGACAAACCTTCATCTCCGTGTACGTATCGGGTTCCGTTTCTCGAAGCTCTGCTGTTGTAAGAGGTTTGATGAGGGGGTATGTTGGCGCGCTGCCAAGAACGAATTCGACATCCCTGGCGTCAATTCGCGCCTCCCAATGCATTGTAGCCAATGCTCCAGCCATGTACTCTGCCAGCGGAAATGTCGGCATTTCGAGTTCCAACATCTGATTGAGGTGCAACTTGAAGTTGCGCAGAGAGAAGAACAGTCCGCCAGTCTTGCCTTGGCGGCTTCCCAGATATGTGCGGACGAGACAGTCCTTGTTTCCGGGAGATTGAAGCGCTTTACTTCGGTTGCGCGGAGCGCAGAACTTTTCGATGAGTTTATTCCGAATTTCGGAAGGGAGGGGAAGAATCCTTTCCGAACAAAGGACGGCGGTTGGAAGGTGGACTGGAGAATCTGCGGTCGGGAACATGTCCTGGTTTCTTTTCCACCAACCCTGTTCGCTCTTCGGTACGTAGAAGCTTGGTTGTGGTATGTGGATCTCTTCGGAAACCTCGGGTATCCTCGCGAGGGCCTCCCAAGCCCGAGTATTCATCAGGTAATCTGTCCACAGCTGTTGGTCGTCTGTCTTGGCCAACTTGAGCACCAAGGAGGAGCCATCCTGGGCATAGATGACCCCACATGCTCCCCAGCCGATGAGACGGTATGTTGCCTGGCCATCTACGGCAGTATGCTGCTGCTCGGCGAAGCTTGAGGACGTGGAGATCATGGAACGCGTGGAAAGGAGCCGACCGAGCTGTTGTTCAAGTGTGAAGGCGTTTTCGAAGTCCGATTCGGCATTTTCGCTGTTCAGTAGGTCAAGAAGGAGGAGATTGTCGGCTACATCAGCTCGGAGTGAGGACGTGGTAGTACCGACGGTACTGGCTTCGGATAGGAGGTCCTGGCGGCGGGAAGTCATGGTTTTGATGATCAAAACTGTGATGCAAGCTGCGAGTAGTTGCGGCGAAGTTGTTGTTTTGGTTGATCAGAAGAGAAGAGAAACTGGGATGAAAGCTGCGACGTGTTTGTTTTTGTAGGGCGGAGTTGGAGTTCTGACCAGCTAGGTAGCAGCCTTTGTCCCAGCGCGGCTGCCACACCAGTGGCACTCCGACGTCATCGACCCAACGCCGGGCTATTCGCGAACATTGAATCGCAACAGATGCGAAGTTGCAACTTGGAACACCCAATCCAAGGGTCGGGTGATGTCGCGAAATTCCAGGTAGCTTTGTAGGTGAGATGGTGAGGAGGTCGTATCGCTGAGGCGAAGAGGCAGTAATATCCCCCTGGTCGATCGCACCTGCCAACAACGTTCCACGGCGCGCACGACCAGCTCTTGAGCATGTTCCACCTGCGCCTGCCCAACCCGCATGATGACGCAGAGACAAGTACTTCTGTGTCCCGCGCCCGCACCCTGGCTGCCGCTCGGCCGCACCAGCGACGGCACCGGCTATCGCCTCCTCCCCAAAGCCTACGGCCTGCTACCCCATGACCAACTCTTCAACAAAGAGTCTACTCCCTACAAGCTTCTCCCGCCCTGCTTCCTCGGTGTCAATCTTACCGTCCAGCCACGCGAGCCGTCACGCCCCGCCAACCGCCGCGAGGCCAACCTCTCCGAGGCGTCCACCCGCACCGCCGAGTCCGCAGGATTCGAGTTCCAACAGCTAGGAGTGCTGCAGTACTACGTCGGGGACCTTCCAGACACAATGAAAGAAGCCGCCGAAGGCGGGTGGGAGCCTACTGGCTACTACGTTGTTGCACGCATTGCACCGAGTGGCTGCATTGACGGCCTCTACGTCTTGTTTGACATGTTCCCCGTGGAAGACGAGTACACGGGCATACGCTCTCAGATTACCGGGGATACATGGGGCTACATGGAGCCTTCGGACGAGCAATTCACCTGCGCACGCATCGGAAATCGCCTGGGGGAAATGCACTTCGGTAAGGAGCTTTTGTGGACCGAAAGGGTCCGGCATCCGGTTGAGCTTGTACGCGTGGTGCGCAAGGGCGACGGCCTTCTGAAGCGCGTTACCGATGAAGTAGCCCATTAGCTGTCTAAGCTTCGTATTTCGTCTCCGAGTTCGGACGCTTGAGTTGGAGGCGGCATCCTTCCGCCGGTTTGGTTGTCTCATTTGAAAGCCTGCTGAGCCGGAGCTGGACTATGAAGACTTGAGTGGCTCCAATGCGATGGAAGGTTGCCGAGTGGGTTGAGTCGGGGGGGATGGTCTTGAGACGCATCGTTCTCTGCACATCTCGCTCACGTAGACTCGTCATCATGCTCTTGTCAACGCGCATGACGACGTCGATGGCCTTGGCTTCGACGACAGTGGAGATGGTTGAGCGAAGGGCATATGAGCTGTACTCACTTGCCAGCTTTCCGAATACCGCCGGGGCCTTATCGTCAACCAGGTCCACATGGATGAGCACGAAGTTTCCGGTCGGAAGCTGGTTTTGGACTGCAGCGCGTTTTGCCTTCACGTCTGCGGAGGATGCTGCAGACTTGGAGATGTGGTTTGCGGTTTGTGTAGCCAATGGCGGGGACACACATGTTGTTGTTTGTTGAATCCGGCGCCAACAAGTTGCCATTGATGTGAAGTTCGGTAGAAGTGGAGCCCGGAATCCCCGGGAGAATGCCAGTATCGTCCGCGTCCCGTAGGGCTACTGAGAGAGTTGGATCGGGAGAGATTATCCTGCAGCGGATGAAAGGCTGGCAGCCACCAATCTTGTGCACTGCGCCAAGCTTTTCACGTCGGCGTCCTTCGTAGTCACCATGAGTAGCGCCGGGCGGGCTGGGAGGTTCTTGATACCAGGAGGCCTGTCCTGAGAGAGCTCGGCGTTCTCAAACCATCGTTCTATTTCAGCAGCCCTGGGTCGGCCTGCCGGCGGTCAGCTCTGGTATTTTCATCATGCAGAAATGGACTGTCATAGCACTGGCGGTTGGCGTGGCCATTTCTATGGTCAGACGTAGCAGGTCGAGCCTACTGAGGTTAGTCGGCTTTCAGGAGCAACAATGTGACATGGGCACACTCACTTTGCGGACGTCGGTTTCGATGGCGGGTTCCCGGTGCGTGATGGGGCTGAACACGGTGGGAGGCAGAGTAGAGCGGATGCGGACGATAGCAGAGACCTTGTCGCAGCAGAGTCGCCGAGATTGAATCGCCAGTTTGGCGACCGCGTCAGTCTACGGTCACCTCCGCAAGAAGAGAAGCTGAGGTTGCGGGGCGGAGGAGCAGAGAAGAGAATGGAAGAGCAAAGTGTGTGGCCGCGCGCACGAGCCACCGCGACAGAAACGGCAGGCAGCCGGCGGCCCTGGATATGGATTTTCATTCTTAGGTGCTGGCATGACGTCACGGCCGCAGTGACCCCCGGCCCATCGAAGACGGCTTCCATCTGCGCCCGCGTGATACATCCGTGCCAGCGCCTTTCACTCCCGCCCCGGCTATGTTCGCCCGTCACTCCGCCGCAACCGTTGATCCTCCTTCGCAACTTTCTTCCACCGCGTCCCACATGCTCCCGCATGGTTCCTCGCCGTCCTCTGCTGTCCGCCGCATGGGGTCCGCCTCCCCTCCACTTCACTCTGAGCGACGGCCACAAGAAGAACCACCAGGCTGCCACCGGCTCTCTCGTTTACTTGTCGCCCCACGACATTGACCCAGGAGCCGAATCCATCCCTCTCAACCTCAACCATCTCCTCTTGTCCCGCAACCAGCACTAAGTCACCATGGTGGCCAGTATGTACATCAGCCATGCCGCCGTGCAGCTTCTCTCGCTTACTGATCTCGATTGAGGCTCCCCACAGCGATCACCCAGACGCCGTCCTCGACAGTGACAGCGGTCAGGAAACTGCCAAACGTAAGCAACCACGATATCGCAGAGCTCTTCGTCATTCTATAGAATTCGGTACAGCCCCCTCAGGTCTCGCAGCCGATGGCTAGCGTGGATCTGTTTTTTACTCATGTCATGGCTTCTGGGTAGTTGAAGCTATCGTCCGGACGAGAATGTCAAATTACAAATTCTACATACACGTCCGGACGATAGCTTCAACTACCCATGACATGAGCATCGGCTGCGCGAAGGAGCTGTACTGATGAGAAAATGCTTGTCAGCTGCTTCACCACGCAAAGAGGATGACGCTGCCGACTCCAGCTCCGACGGCGATGAGGACACTGTTGATGCCACCATCAGCCACCCAGCATCTTCCTTGCTTCAGCCTGGAGCTTACGATGAGGCAGCCTCTGCCAGGCTGGCACTGTCTCAGGCCCAGTATCGCGCTGGACATCGCCAGAGATACTCCCAGGAAGTGGAGCAGATTGCTCAAAGCTTTCGAAATCTCGCCAATGACCCCGGACTCCAAGACCATGTTCCTGAGCTACATCAACCGAAGCGTGCAAATGTCGAGCTTATGCACCTGGTCAAAGTTCGGCTGGACCCCGCTTGGCCAGCCCTTCTTCAAGACCTCAAGCAATGGATGCTCAAGAAGGGCCACCACTACGAGCGCGTCATCATGGAACCTGGACAGGCATCGCTTGTACTTCCAGATACTGAAGCCGGCGAGGCTGCCGTGAGCAGACTCATGAAGGTCTGGAATCTCAGAAGGTTGTCGACCAGGGAAGATTCACCCGTTTGTCACATGGAAAGCGAAGAGAGGTGGGAGGAGATCAAGAACGGTCTCCAACTTCCATTGGCCTGAACCATTCACACGCAACGGCGCTCAATAGTGCGCTCATGTCACACTTTCATAGCAGCTGGGGTGTGCAGAATATGATCCTTTTCTGGTGGTATTTTCGTTTTCCCTCGCTACAAGTAGCGTGCTTCTCATGACCGGGGCTTTGATGTAGCTGTTCTCATGGTTTTCCTACCTGCCTGGAGTTTTTCTGAGGTCACCGTGAAGGCAAGATCGAGTTGCGATGTGATTGCTCGGCGTCTGTACATTTGCCATTGCCCGGTTGCTCCTTCAGCAACTTCCAGATCTTCTCCTTCGATCACATGCATTCCAGCTCAGGAAGGATGCAGGTGCCGACCGCTGCACGTGCTTCCTCAATTTCCGCCATGAGGCAGGCACCTATATAACTCCAAGATCTTACAACTCTAAGCTCCTCCTCTTCTTCGTCCTCTTCGTCCTCCTCTCATCTTCCTCTTCTTTTCCCTCATCCTCCTCTCATCCTCTCGTCTCCAGCGCTCCCGACAGCGCAATCTCTTACCTTCATCTCTGAAATTTACTGTCCTTCATTCCGCCACCCTCACCCGGGGCTAAAATTCAGCCAAAACAACACGCTGGTTCCTGGTTCCCACCTCACCCGCGGCTAAGATTTAGCCAAAACAGCAACCTCTTTGCCCATTTCCTAATGCCGCATGCAGAACCTCGTGTACCACAGGAAAAAGCAAGGCACATTGAGAGACTGAAAGAACTATTCGGAGATGCGGCAGAGCCACTGATTCCGGACGAGGTCGCTCAACGTAGCGGCCTCAAAATCCATCAGCTGAAAGACTACGGTGCTGACATTCTGCGCCTGCTTCGCTACGCAGGCTACATTGCAAAAGAAGAATCGTTGGAGCACCACCGTCGCGACATTCTTCAACAAGTCAATGCTCGAAGGGGACTCACATTCAAGCAGGGTGGAGCCTACAAGCGCCAAGGAAGCTCCTACATCAGTCTCATAGATGTAAAGTCTTATCTCACGACTGTCTGTCAGAAGCAAGACAAGAGCTCGCGCCCGTAAGTGGGCTCGTTCTGCCCCATCCTCATTTCCTTACACTAACACTTTCAGGGCCTCGTGGAGTGCAGGAATCAAGCCATGTGCGACAACAGGAACTTCCAGCGTTTGCCATGCACGCAATCATTCCTACCATCCCTCTTGCTGCAAGCAGCAGCCCTGAAATCACCTCCCGCGAGCATTCCCTCCATCCGCCGCCAGTCAACGACAATGGAAGCCAGAGGGAAGAGACCCCTTCCGCCGCACAATCATTGGGCCCAATCAAAACTCCGCCGCCGGTCAACTTACGTTCCGAGCATACGACCCCGCCAATCACAGACGCGCCCCGAATTCCTCTTCCTCATCCCGACGGGCCACCAGTAGGCGAAGCGGAGCCGCACATGCCAACCAAGATGGAAATCCAGTCGCTGACAATCATACTCGCCATCCTGAGGCACCAAGCGTGGACAAAGCGGAAATGGACGAGACCTTCAAGCGTCACGTAATCGCTGAGCTTGAACAGCTACTTGAGTCCGAGGCGACGATCAGGTCGAGACATGGCAGACGCAAACCGCAAGGACCAACCTCGCTCTTCTCCACAAAGCTGTTCCAGCTTGCGTCAAGGAAGGTGAAAACCATGACGCTTTGGGGTTGGATCACACGACTCTTTTCAAGGACTCCACAAGATACACCAAAGAGATAGTGCCAATATTCACCTCGAAGAAGATTCGCACCTGGTCACAAGGTACGAGCCGTGTTGATCAGACTCTGGCATCATATAAGAATGACCTCCAGCTTGTCGACGTTAACGACGGCGGTCGGTCGGCAAGCGAACCCTCGGCTGTTCGAAAAACCCTTCGTGACGTCAAAGAGCGTTTCCATGGCTCGAACACACCACCGTCACCATGGAATCTGCTCGACATGCGCATCCCCTTCCCGAACCACGTTCGGAGATTCCCTGGCAAGATGAAGACTCAAGCCTTCTGCGGGACATACGGGAGCATGTGCTCTCCCCTGGACATGCTGGACGCTGGTGTTACCGTGTCCTTCGAAAGGATGACGTGGTGCTTTTTCCGACAGGAACTGTCCATTTCGTATTTCGGCGAAATGGAAACCCCACGCTTGCATTCGGTGGTCACGTCTTCCTTTGGTCCCAAATCAATGGCTGGGCAGACTTTCTTCTCACCCAGCTTCATGCCCCGGATACCACCAATGAACTGATGGATGCCACGGAAAAGCCGGCCCAGTATCTGAATGCTGTCGCCGAACTGTTGGAGACTCCACAATGCCTCACGCTAGCCGGTGGTGACCATGTTGTCCAAATGTTCAACAACAATGCCACTGTGAGTTACATTTCTTTGTGTTTCAAGACTCCTGCTGACATGGCGGAGGTTTGAGCGATCCACAAGCTGCCCGGGGCGCCCGTCGCTGCCCGCGATGACGTAATGCCGTTGTCGCCCGGGCTGACGCTGCTTCCGTCTTTGACTCAGTCCCGTCGGGACTTCCTCCACCTCGCTTCGCCCGCCCCACGCAGACACCTTTCACAACTTCACTCCTGCAACTCTTCCCAACAAGCACATACGGGTCCGCGAGATTCGCGCTCAACCACAGCAAGAAGCTGGCAGAACCACCCACCCGAAAAATGGCGTAGAGTAAGTGCAAAGCCAACAACCACGTGCAGAGCAAGTCTAATTTTGATCCGCTGCGTCAGACATCGATCCGGAGCAGTGGTTCAGGACCGCTTTTCAGACGGTGGACCGCCCTTCCTCGGTGTCAAACCTACCGTCGCGACCGGTGATTGCTCGCCTCACTCTCAACGATGGTTCAGCTGTTACCGTCGGGTCGCTGGAGAAAATCTCTCGTCCTCAGCCATTCTTTAGAGCCAGGATGTACAGCATGCTACCTCAAGCAATATTCACCTTTGTTGACAATGCGGATACATCGCCTCACGCCTCGTCTCCACACCAGCCGTCCTCAGAAGTGATCCTCTGCGGCTCCCAGCTCACTCGCAATTCGCTGAACAACGAAAAGAGGATGCCTGTTGTAGCGCTGACTCACGCTTCTTCCGCCACTCTTCCATTCATAACTCCAGTCGCGCAGGCAGCGGCAGACCAGGATGCCAGACAATTTGCTGGTGCCGTTGGCGCATCCTCCGAGAAACTGGCCTATCTCAAGTTCGACTTGGAGCATGGCCAAGCGCCCTTCATTGACGGCGTTCTACCAGCACAGAGTTCCCACAACGCGTTCAGCACTCTCCTACAGCTGTTCGCAGATGCAAAATCCATCCAAATCTTATTCCGCCTGGCCACACCCCAGCAGATCCAGAGCCTTACCTGGTTCCAGGGCCTATTCTCGATCCGTCACTCTCCCAGAATTCACTGGAAGTCCTTCGACGATGACAAGAAAAGCTTTGGGAGCGACTTTTGGTTCTACGCGCAGAACGAGTTTTACCAGTACAAGAGAGTCCACGACAAGGCTGGCAACACTATGTGGGCAAGGGCATCCACATTTGCTGAAGAATTCCATACTGCAGATGTTCGAGTGCCTTTCCCACCTTGGATGAGAGGGACACCCGCTTCCACCCGCTCCCACCCACAACAACTCCCACTTCCCACTTCCACCCGCTCCCACCCACAACAACTCCCACTTCCAACTTCCACCCGCTCCCACAGCCACCATCACCGCTGCAACCTCCGACAATGGCCTCCACCCCAGCCTTCAAGGCTTTTTTCCACGAGCTCGGTCACGGCACCATGTCCGACATCACCGCTGCCATACACGCACGCTTCCCTGACCCCCACGACCGCCAACGCTTCTTCCGCTGGAACATGGAGCGCAACGCGACGGCAATACAGGAAGCCCGCACGCCCGTAGACAAGGACGCGTTTGTGCAGCAGGTCGACAGCATCGACTTTCGCCATGGCGCCGAGCGGACCAAACTGGTCGAGTGGATGCTGCGCGACGTCCGCCCGTGGGTGCCTCTCGGTCGCGACGTCGAGGGCACCGCCTATCGCCTTGTGCCTGAAGCATACGGCCTTCGCCCCCAACAGCCCGACGTAGCCGCCAAGGACACGCACCACAACCTTCTCCCGCTCAGCCTTCTCGGCGTCAACACTACGGTGCAGCCAAAGCAACCAGCTCAACCCGCCAACCGACGCAAGGAGAACCTCTCCGAGGTGTCGACTCGCACTGCCGAGTCAGACGACGACCCACCCGGCTTCGAGTTCCACCAGCTCGGCATCCTGGAGGAATACGGCGACGATCTGCCCGACAACATGGCCGAGGCGGCTGAGGGGCCCTGGCACCGCACTGGCTTCTACGTCGTCGCCCGACTGGGCAATACCGGACGTATCGACGGAGTCTACATCATCTTCGACATGTTTCCCACGGGAGCGAACGGCCAGCGCCGCCAGATTACGGATGCGAACTGGAGCATGCTCGCTGGAGAGCAGTTCTCGTGCGCCAGGATTGGCGACAAGCTGCGCGACTTCAGAGGCTTCGCCAACACCATCGCCTTTATTAAGAAGATTAAGCATCTAGTAGAGCTTATACGGGTTACGCATATAAACGGTGGCGTGGTAAAGCGCACGACCATCGACGAGATAAAGCTTTAGTCTTTTTAGTAGTATATGCTAGTATGCTATAGCTAGGGCTTCTAGTTAATTTAAGAATTAACTAATTTTAAATAATCTTATAATTTAAATTATAAAATTATTCTATCTATTTAATTTAGAGGCCGAATTATTAAACTAATTTTATCTTTTAAAGTATATTTAATTAATCTAGCTATAAAATACGTCTTTAGAATAATAAATAATCTTATTAAATAATAAAGATTTTATTTTTAACGCTAAAGTACGTTAAACTACTTATTTTTACGGCTAAAATAGCTAATATATAAATATTAGTTAGTATTATAAGATTAAAATATATAATATTAAGCTAAATTATATTTTTTTAACTAATACTAAGTCTATTATAATAGACTTTAGTTATATATAGTTAGCGTCTTTATATAGACTAAATAAATTATATAGTAATAGTAGATTTAATACTACGCTAAAAATTATAATTTTATTTATTTATTTTTATTTATTTATTTAGTTTAACGTCTCTTTAAAGTTTAAAACTATTAGAGATAAAATTTCTTTAGAGAATTTACTTCTATCTATATATCTAAATATATACGTATTAAAGAAAGATTCTAAAAGAATATTAAAAATAATACGCTTAAAAGCTTAAAAAAGAGTAAAGAGTATAAATAAAATAAAGAAAAAATAAATAAAATAAAGTAAAAGCTTAAAAAATAATAAAAATAAAGATAAAAAGTAAAGTAAATAAGCTCTTTTTTTAAAGAGAGTCTTTTTAACTAGTTAAATTTATTTAGTATTCTTTTATATAAATACTAGTACTTATTTACTATTTATTATAACTAGTTAAAGTATTACTACTAGTAAAGCTAGTTATATAACTTTATTTTTAAATTTAGAAATTTAAAAAAGAGCTTTAAATAAAGATTACTTAATTAAAAATTAAATTTTAACTTTTTAACTTTATTAGCTTAATTACTAACTATACTAGATAGTTATAAATACTAGTAAAAATAATTACTTTAGCTTAAATACTAACTATTTAATTATTTTTCTTTAGTTTTCGTTTATTTTTACTTTAAATTAAACGTAGTAAACGCGTTAAAAATAAAAAGAAGTAAAAGAAAAGAATAAAAAAAATAAAAGAAAATATTATATAAAAAGTAAATAAAATAAGCGTTTAATAATATATATTTAAATCTTATTAAATAAGTTATTTAATTACTACTATCTAGTAGTAATCTTTATTTATTCTAAGAACTTAGCTATTAGACTAGCTTTTAAAGTTAAAAAAAAGAGATTTATAAGTTTAAGTTAATACTTTTTAAGCTTATTTTATAAGAGAATCTAAAAATCTCTATAAAGAGAATATTTAAAAAAAAGATAATATAATATTTATTTAGCTATATAATTATATTTATACTAGTTATTTTTAGTATAATTAAAATAATAAAGATAGAACTTAAAGTAATTATATTTAATCTTTAATTAATAAAAGATAAAGACTATTTCTTTAACTTTTATAAAAGATTTAAGCTATTATTTTATCTTTAAACTAAAGATATATTTATAAAGTAAGTTTAATATTAATTTAAGCTTTATTTTCTACTTTTTATAGATCTTTTATTTAACTTTATTATAATAGAAGCTTAGAATTAGACGTTCTTATATTTACTATACTCTTAGCTATATCTAAGAATTTAATACGCGTACTAGTAGTCGGCTAGTAGTATTAGAGACTCTTCTTAGAAGATAGTATTAAATTAGATTCTCTAGCTATAAAGCTAAGATTATAGATTAGTAGATTAAAGAAGATCTTAGCTTAAAAGAAGAGTAATAATTAAAGAAGAGAAGATCTTTTTAAAGAATCTATATTTACTTTTTTAGTTATAGTCTATAACTTCTCTTATCTAAGACTTTAGGCGAAGAGTAATAGTCTTCTAAAGAAGAATCTTTTATAGAATTAATATTCTCTAATTAGTTATCTTCTTAATATCTTTTACTTAATCTTTATCTTTTCGCTTACTAGCGCTTCTTATAGAGAGAGTAGAATATAAGATTAAGATTAGACCTTTATCTTCTACTAGAGCGAGATTAGAGTCTAGAGGCTTAATTATTAGCTAGAGTAAGATTAGAGGCCTTTAAGTAGATTATTACTAAAAGAGATTAATACTTTTTTAGTCTAATTATTAGTCTCTCTTTTCTTTCTATTATTTTTACTAGCTAGATTAAAGCTCTATCTACTTATTTATTAAGCTTTATAGTTTTTCTATCTTTTTTTTATTACTTTCTTTCTCTCTTCTTCGTATCTTTAGCGAGATTTAAGATCTACGCGTAGATAGAAGTTTTCTAGCTTACTAGAACTAAAATATTTAAAAACGTAGTCGCTTTTCTAGTCTCTCTCTTTATAGATATTTATACTCTCTAGTAGTTAAAGCTACTATCTATTAGCTATCTTAATCTTTCTATATAGATAGCTACGAGATCTTACTCTAGCTTTTTCTACTAATTTTAATTCTCTTTAATCTTTTATTCTTATAGACTACTTCGCGAGACCTTCTATTCGAAGAACTCTAGACTATAGTATTAATAAAGACGCGCGGCGAGATAGATTTAGTATATATAAATAGAAAAAAGTAGAAAAGAATAGTAATAATTAAAGAAAATAAAAAGAAAAGTAACTACTTCTTCTACTTCTCTTCTATACTACTATTATTAGCTTTGGCTAGTATAGTATTCTATATTAAATCGGTCTAAACTCTATTTAAAAATAAGATATCTAGTTTATATAAAGTAGTATATAGAATAGCTATCGTCTTAATAAAGTTCTTCTTTACTATTTAGTAGTTAACTTATATAATATTATCTAAGTTAATCTTCTTACTAAAAATAGCCCGCTTAGCTACTTTATTAATAGACTAAGATAGATTAAAGTAGACCCTCTTATTAATATACGTACGGCGAAACGAAAAGCCGTAAAGATAACGTTAACTATAGCTAAAAAGATTTAGATAATAGTTTAGTAGTAGCTTCTAATTAGCTATAGACGCTACTAGTAGATTATTAATAAGAAAGAAGTAAAAAATAGCGCGTAAAGAGATAGATAAAGTAGATAAAAGAATACTATAATAAGCTTACATTATATTTATTCTTCGTTCTCTCTTAATAAGCGCGTTAATATTAATTATTAGTAGACTAGATAAGAAAGCGTCGTAGAGAGTACTAGAGCGAAGGCTTTAAGAAAAGAGTATCTTAGTAAATAATAGTATAATTAAAAGAGAATTAGTCTAGTTTAGATCTATTTAAACGCGCTAAAACTTAGTATAAATATATAAGAAGTAAAGTCTTAATAAGATAAGATTAAAAACGTTCGCGATAATATTAGAAAAGTAAATCTTATAGTTATAGATCTAATATAGTAGCCGTCTTTATAGTCTATCTATCTTCTTATTAAACTAGATAAAGACGCGTTCTATTTTAGTTTAGATAAAAACTAACGCCCTTCTATACTTAAATATAAGCGCTAGATACCGTCGATAAATATTAAGCTAACTAGATATATTCTAGCTATTAGAGTAAAGAAAGAGAAAGATAGTAAGTTTTATAGCCGTTTTTATATACTAGATAATATAAGATACGAAGTTAATACTCTAAGTTATAATAGAAAAGCTAAGATAGATAGTCTCTCTTATCTTTATAAGATAGTAAGTATAATTTTAAATAAGTAGTAAAAAGAGTTTACTAGTACTATTAGTTAAAGAGATAATAATCTTATACTTTAATAGACTAAGACGTAGTTTTAGTTTTTATAAACTAGTCTATAGCTTAAGTAGAAGGCGCTAGACCGTCTTAAAGTTAAGAACGAGTAACGCGCTATTATTAGCGTAGAAGAGAATAAATAGAATATTTTAAAGTTACTAGCGGTTTAAATAAAAGATAAGACCGTTAAGATAAATATTAAATAGTAGAAATAAAAGTAAAGAGCTCTACTATAGCCCGCGCGTATATTAAAATAAAAGAAAGATACGGCCGTTAATAAATACGCGAAAAAAAACGTTAATAAGTATTAAAAAGATAAGTAGATAAAGTATAAATCTTTTATAGAGTCTCTTATATAGTATTTAGAGTAGAAGAACGTAGTTTACTATATTAAAGATAGACTTAATATTTATAAAAATAATAACGCGAGAGGTCTTAAAGCTAAAAATATAGTATATAAGTATAACGTTAGTCTTAATTAAGTAGTTAGCGCGAAAGCCTATCTAAATAGAGTTAAGCGTCGTTTAGTACTAGTCTAAAATAGCTTAAAGAAGTAGCCGCTTAAATAGCTTATATATAATTAACTCTAGCGTAATAAGACGAAGATTATTAAGTATTTTAGAAGAGACGAAATTCTTAGACGTTAGATAAATCTTTATTATATTTTAGACGCGGGGCGTATAGCTAGTAGCGGCGTAGCGACGAAAGAGATAAACGAGTAGCTAAGAAATATATATACTAGCTAGCGCTTTAAGAAGAAAGATATAAATACTATTACTATTATAGATCTTTTTTATAATCTAGTTCTATAGTTTATTAAATATATTTTTTAGAGAGAAGATATTCTAAAGATTACTCTTTTATAGCGAGAGCGAAACGCTAAAATAAAAGTTAGAAAATAGTAAAGTTAAAAGCTTAAGTCGACGGTCTTAAAGCGTAGTATAGCGGCGAGTAAGATAAAAGCGTAGTAGATTTAATAGATTCTTTTTTACTTTCTCTAGAGAAAGAATCTACGTATTAATTACGCTTAATCTTATAGCCGTCTTAAATAGATGGGGCGTAGAATAGAGTAACGAAGATAAAGAGAAGAAGAAAAAAAAAAAGATAAAGAAAGATTTTAGTAATAAAGAAAATAAAGACTAGATAAATAATACTATAGTAATATAGTAAATTATTTTAATTATAATATTATTTAAAATATTAACCGTCTAGATAACGTTTTAAATAGCTAGCTAGTAAATAGTACGTATAGTAGCGTTTACTAGTAAATCTAGACTCTTCTAACTAAGATATTATATAGTAGGGCGTATCTTAGATACGAAGAAATAGATAAAAAGAAAGATATAATTCTTAAATAAATAGTAAAAGAAAGTATTTTAAGAAGCTAATAGTAGTAGTAATTATCGTTATCGTCGTATTTCTTCTAGATTAACGATAACGTATACTATATAATAATAATTTAGGCCGTCTAAAGAGTTATTTTAGATAATAGTATCGTTTTTTAGTAGTTATAGATAGATATACTAGTAAAGAACTAGAGTTATAAGATAATAAATAAGATTTAAAAAGTAATCTAGATCGAAGCTACTATTATTATTTAAAGCTTTAATTATTATTAGCTCTAGCGAGCGTATATTCTTAGATAATAAAGTTATCTAGCTTATTAAGATAGCGCGTCTATTCTTAAACGTAAGAGTACCCCTCTAAGAGACTAGTATAGAGAAGTAAATATTAATATCTTTAAAAACTAGATTAAATATAAAGAGAACGATAGTAGCTAGCTTAGTCTAAATAGTATCGTCGACTTAGAATTAGACGTTCTTATATTTACTATACTCTTAGCTATATCTAAGAATTTAATACGCGCGCTAGTAGCCGGCTAGTAGCATTAGAGACTCTTCTTAGAGAGTAGTATTAGATTAGGTCCTCTAGCTATAGAGTCGAGGTTATAGATTAGCGAGTTTAAAGAAGATCTTAGCTTAGAAGAAGAGTAGTAGCTAAAGAAGAAAAAATCTTTTTAAAGGGTCTATATTCGCTTCTTTAGCCGTAGTCTATAACTTCTCTCGCCTAAGACTCTAGACGAAGAGCGATAGTCTTCTAAAGAGAGATCTTTCGTAGAATTAACGTTCTTTAGCTAGCTATCTTCTTAACGTCTTTTACTCGATCTTTATCTTTTCGCTTACTAGCGCTTCTTATAGAGAGAATAGAATGCGAGATTAAGGCTAGGCCTTCGCCTTCTACTAGAGCGAGATTAGAGTCTAGAGACTCGATTATTAGCTAGAGCGAGGTTAGAGGCCTTTAAATAGATTATTATTAAGAAAGATTAATATTCTTTTAATCTAATTATTAGCCTCTCTTCTCTTTCTATCGTTTCCGCCGGCTAGATCGAAGCCCTATCTACTCGTTTATCGAGCTCTATAGTTTCTCTATCTCTTTTTTATTACTTTTCTTCTTTCTTCTTCGTGCCTTTAGCGAGGTCTAGGGTCTACGCGTAGATAGAAGTTTTCTAGCTCGCTAGAACTAGAATATTCGAAGACGTAGTCGCTTTTCTAGCCCCTCTCTTCGTAGATATTTATACTCTCTAGTAGCTAGAGCTACTATCTACTAGTCATCTCGATCTTTCTATATAGATAACTACGAGGTCTCGCCCTAGCTTTTTCTACTAATCTCGGTCCTCTTCGACCTTTTACCCTCGTAGACTACTTCGCGAGGCCTTCTATTCGAGGGACTCTAGACTACGGTGCCGACGAGGGCGCGCGGCGGGGTGGGTTTAGTATATATAAATAGAAAAAAGTAGAAAAGAATAGTAATAACTAAAGAAAATAGAAAGAAAAGTAACTACTTCTTCTACTTCTCTTTTATACTACTATTATTAGCTTCGGCTAGTATAATATTCTATATTAAATCGGTCTAGGCTCTATTCGAAAATAAGACATCTAGTTCACGTAAAGCGATATATAAAATAGCTATCGCCTTAATAAAGTTCTTCTTTACTATCTAGTAGTTAACTCGTATAATATTATCTAAGTTAATCTTCTTACTAAAAATAGCCCGCTTAGCTACTTTATTAATAGGCTAAGATAGATTAAAGTAGGCCCTCTTATCGATATACGTGCGGCGAAACGAGAAGCCGTAGAGGTAACGCCGGCCGTAGCTAAAAAGATTTAGACGATAGCTTAGTAGTAGCTTCTAATCGGCCGTAGACGCTACTAGTAGATTATCGGCAAGAAAGAAGCGAGAAACAGCGCGTAAAGAGATAGACGAAGTAGATAAAAGAATACCGCGATAAGCTCGCGTTATATTCGTTCTTCGTTCTCTCTTAATAAGCGCGTTAATATTAATTATCGATGGGCTAGATAAGAAAGCGTTATAAAGAGCACTAGAGCGAAGGCTTTAAGAAAAGAACGTCTTAGCGAATAATAGTACGGTCGAGAGAGAATTAGCCTAGTCTAGATCTATTTAAACGCGCTAAAACTTAGTATAAATATACGAGAAGCAAAGCCTCGGCGAGATAAGACTAAGAACGTTCGCGATAATATTAGAGAAGCGAATCTTATAGCCGTAGATCTAATATAGTAGCCGTCTTTATAGCCCGTTTATCTTCTTATCGAACTAAATAAAGGCGCGTTCTATCTTAGCCTAGATAAAGACTAACGCCCCTCTATACTTAAATATAGGCGCTAGATACCGCCGATAGACGTTAAGCCGGCTAGATATATTCTAGCTATTAGAGTAAAGAAAGAGAAAGGCGACGAGTTTCGCGGCCGCCTCTATACGCTAGATAACGTAAGATACGAAGTTAATACTCTAAGCCGTAGTAGAAAAGCTAAGATAGATAGTCTCTCTTATCTTTATAAGATAGTAAGTATAATTTCGAATAAGTAGTAAGAAGAGTTTACTAGCGCTATTAGCTAAAGAGATAACGACCTTATACTTTAATAGGCTAAGACGTAGTTTTAGTTTTCGTAGACTAGTCTATAGCTTAAGTAGAAGGCGCTAGGCCGTCTCGAAGTTAAGAACGAGTAGCGCGCTATTATTAGCGTAGAAGAGAATAAGTAAAATGTCTTAAGATTACTAGCGGTTTAAGCGGAAGATAAGACCGTCGAGATAGATATTAAATAGTAGAGATAAGAGCGAAGAGTTCTACTATAGCCCGCGCGTACGCCGAAACGAAAGAAAGATACGGCCGTTAATAAGTACGTAAAAAGAGACGTTAGTAAGTATTAAAAAGACGAGTAGACGAAGTATAGATCTTTTATAGAGTCTCTCGTATAGTGTCTAGAGTAGAAGGGCGTGGTCTACTATATTAAAGATAGACTTAATATCTACGAAAATAATAACGCGAGAGGCTCCGAAGCTAAGAACGTAGTATACGAGCGCGGCGTTAGTCTTAACTAAGTAGCTAGCGCGAAAGCCTATCTAAATAGAATCGAGCGCCGTCTAGTACTAGCTTAAAACGACTCGAAGAAGTAGCCGCTCGAATAGCTTACGTACGACTAACTCTAGCGTAACGAGGCGAAGGTTATCGGGCGTTCTAGAGAAGACGGGGTTTTTAGACGTTAGATAGATCTTCGTTATACTCTAGACGCGGGGCGTATAGCTAGTAGCGGCGTAGCGACGAAAGAGATAGACGAGTAGTCGAGAAATACGTATACTAGCTAGCGCTTTAAGAAGAAAGATATAAACGCTATCGCTATCGTAGGTCTTTTTTGTAATCTAGTTCTATAGTTCGTTAAGCACGTTTTCTAGAGAGAAGACATTCTAAAGATTACTCTTTCGTAGTAAGAGCGGAACGCTAAGACGAAAGCCGAGAAATAGTAAAGCCGAAAGCTTAAGTCGACGGTCTTAAGGCGTAGTATAGCGGCGGGTAAGACGAAAGCGTAGTAGATTTAGCGGGTTCTTTTCTACTTTCTCTAGAAAAAGAATCTACGTATTAATTACGCTCGATCTTATAGCCGTCTTAAATAGGCGGGGCGTAGAATAGAGTAGCGAAGGTAAAGAGAAGAAGAAGAAAGAAGAGATAAAGAAAGATTTTAATAGTAAAGAAGATAAAGACTAGGCGAATAATACTATAATAATATAGTAAATTATCTTAATTATAGTATCGTTTAAGATATTAACCGTCTAGATAACGTTCTAAATAGCTAGCTAGTAGACGGTACGTATAGTAGCGTTTACTAGTAAATCTAGACCCTCTCGATCGAGGTATTATATAGTAGGGCGCATCTTAGATACGAAGAAACGGATAGAAAGAAAGATATAATTCTTAAACGAATAACGAAAGAAAGTATTTTAAGAAGTTGATAGTAGTAGTAACCGCCGCTATCGCTATATTTCTTCTAGATTAACGGTAACGTGTGCTATATAGTAATAATTTAGGCCGTTTAGAGAGCCGTTTTAGATAATAGTATCGTTTCTTAGTAGCCGTAGATAAATATGCTAGTAAAGGGCTAGAGTTATAAGATAGTAAATAAGATTTAAAAAGTAATCTAGACCGAAGCTACTATTATTACTTAAAGCTCTAACCGTTGTCGGCTCTAGCGGGCGCATATTCTTAAGCGATAGAGTTATTTAGCTTATTAAGATAGCGCGTCTACTCTCGGGCGTAAGGGTACCCCTCTAAGAGACTAGTGTAGAAAAGCGAACGTTAATATCTTCGAGAACTAGGTCGAATACGAAGAGAACGACGGTAGCTAGCTTAGCCTAGATAGCATCGTCGACTAGGCTAAGTAGCTAGTAGACGTCGAAGATACGAAGGCCCGAGGCTAGACTAACGAAGACGTAGTACTCGCTCTTTTAAATAGCTCTCTCGAAGAGTACGAGACGCTTAGCCCGAGAAATACTAAGAAGAAAGATACTATTATATTTTTAGCCCGGCTTTAAGGACTTAGAATTAATGCTTAAGAGATAGCTACTATAGATAATCTAGTAGGGGTCGGTCTCGTACGCGCGCTAGCTAGCTATTTACTACGTTTCGATAACGAAGAGAAGGTTAAAGACGGCTTCTCTAGCTAAAAGACTACGATAAAGCTACTACTTCTAATTCGTTAGGCTCTCGATATTAATATAGCTAACGCGAAGCTAGCTAGACTTATACTACGCCGAATCTAGTAGTCTTATTACTACGCTTACGTCGCCGGCCTTTCGTGCTTAGTAGTAGTAGTAGTAGTAGTAGTTCCGTAGCTCTAGCGGGGATAGATAGACTTACGCGCGTAAGATAGTAGAAATAGTAGCATTTCTATTCTTATTTTTCTTTCGGTCGGGAGTTAATAGGCGGCGGTTGCGGGTTCTAAGGCGTAGCATTAACGGGGAAGAAGAAAGAGAAAAGAGATAGAGAGAAAAGATTAGTAGTAGTTATCTTTAGTTTTTTCGTGTCTAGCGAGCCCTCTACTAAAGAAGAGCTAGTAGGCGAGCGACGATACTTCTACGACTAATAGATAAAGACGAGGTCCTCGTTAAATAATATAGTATCGATTATAATAGCTAGGTTCTCGTTAGATAACGTAGTATTAATTATAATAGATAGGTTCTCGTTAGATAACGTAGTGTCGATTATAGTAGGCTTTTTAACTATTCGATCTTTAGCCGTAGGTGAAACCGTTCGTAGTAATAATAGAGGGAAGAAGAGTAGATATTAATAAACGCTAGTAGAGAGGGCTTCGAGAAACTTATTCTTAAGCTTAACTATAGAGCCTACTAAGCGTAAAAGATTAAGGCTAATAGACTTGATAGTGCTCTAGAGGCGGGGGCGAAGAAGGTTTAGACCGGACCTTAGAGAAGAAGTAAGAAGAAGAGGGCTTAAGTTCTTAATCGCGTATTTAATAAAGTCTTCGTTTTTCTAGATATACTTACTAAGCGTATAACGCTACCGCCTATATAAGTTACTATTATCCCGCCTCTAGATTCTACTTAGCTAATAAGAGGTACTTAGTAATCTCTCGTAAAGTAAGCGTTCTTCTACGCATCGAGAGTAGATAAAGAATTCGGGGGTGTCTCGGCCTAGGTTCTTAATAATATAGTCGAATATTATCTCGGCTACCTCGCGCTAGCTATTCTAGAATAAGAATTTAATTATAAAGAGAAAGAGGAATAAGTTAAAAAGAATAGTCGTTAGAGCTAAAGAGTAACTATAAAGAAAGAACGGCCTTATATATCTTAGCTAGCTAGCTATACGCCTTCTTATAGTAGATTTCGGCAAGTCGAATTATATAGATTCTAAGGTTAAGAGGACGCGTCACGCTATTTTATTATATTATCTTAAAATTAAACGATTTTAGTGGTTTTTATAGCGGTAAGCTATTAGCGTTTAGCTAGAGTATATCTATTACTCTAAGCGTAACTCTAGAGGCCCGGGTAAACTCTTTATCTCTCGTCTAGACCTAGCGTAGGGTGGAAAAGACTATAGACTTATTAGTAAATCGATAATAGCCGGCCTTAGACTTATTAGTAAATCGGCGATGGCCGGCCTTAGGCTTACTATAGTAAGAGCGAAATAAATAGACCGAGGTTCTTTCTTTTATTTAAAAAGATAGACATACCTGCCTACGAGACGAAGAAGATACCTTTTTTATAAGTAAGATTACTAGATTTCGTCCGCATTTAGATTAGTGTATTAACGAGATTAAATAGTCTATTAGTTAGCTAAAAATATCGTATAAGAATAAACCCTTAGCGCCTATCTTAGACACCCTTAACATTTTAATTAGCTAGTAGCCCGCGCTTTAGGCCTAGGTCGGCCTACTTAGATAGAGCGAGTATAAATCGGGCATTCTTTATTATCTAAACGTCGATTACGTGCTATCGGCGCTATCTAGAGGCGGATTAGTATAGCTTCTCCGCCGACTTATATCGATAGACGCGCTGCCTATCGTCTTTTTATAGAAGACGCTTTAGACGAAAGCCGATAGAGTTAATAGTAGCACGCTACCGTAGGCGAATAAGACGAAAATCGTGCCTAACTTCTAGCTAGAGAAGACGAAAATCGTGTCTAGCTTCTAGCTAGAGAAGAGAAAAATCTTATCTAGTATCTAGCTAAATAAGAGAAAAATCTTATCTAACTTTTAGCTAGAGAAGACGAAAATCGTACCTAGCTTTTAGCTAAACGAGAGAAAAATCTTATCTAGCTTCTAGCTAAGTTAGACGGCATCGCGCGATAACGCTAGTATAACGCTACTATCGAAAGACGCGTAAGATAAGAAAGAGATATTATTATTAGCGTAGTAGCGTCTACGCGTAGAAGCGAGGCTCGCGGTTCTAAGTACGTAGAAGCGCTAGAATCGCGAGAATACGTTAACGAGTTAAAAGGTTTAATCGACGCTACTAAGGGGTCTACTTTCGATAACTATTAGCGCTAACTAGATAATAAAAAAGAAGCGGTTAAGGCGACGAAAGCGTGCGGCTAATATTAAAGTAAAGATCTAGAATAAAAGAAGAAGAAAGCTAAGCTCGACGCTAGTATTAAACGATAGTAATAGAAGTAACGGCGGCGGTAGTAGCGATAAAGATAGCGATAAGAATAAGAACTTAAACGCCGATAAAGATAGCGATAAGAATAAGAACTTAAGCGCTAATACCCCCCCTATTAAAAAGAGTAAGAACCTATTAGTAGAAGAAAAGATACGTAAGAGTAAGAATCTATTAGTAGAGAAAGAGATACGTAAGATAGTAGTAAATCTAGTACTCGACGAAAACTAGAATAGAATAATTAGCGGCCTCTACGACCTCGTAAAGAGACTCTAGTTCTAGATAGTAAGTAGTAACGACTTTAACGATTCGGCCGTAATAGTAGTTATTAAGCATTCTAATAACGACGGTAGAATAACCGAGGTTAGAGCCTTTTAGTAAGTATAGAAGAATATTATCGTGTAGAAGAAATAGACGGCCTAGGCTATAGCGGCGTACTATTAAAAGATAACCCGACTATATAAAACGTATATATAGATAGTCGCGGCCATTTAAGAGAAGAGAAAGATAAGAAGGTCGAAGCTTATAGCGTCTAAGAGTACGGTCGGCGGCCCTCGTTCTAGCGACGTTAAAGCGACTATAGAAGCTAAGCTTCGTCTCTTTACGTAGACGCGAGATAGGCCCAACTAGATAGTTAAGATAATAGACTAGTACGACTTACTCGATAGCCTACGTAAGTAAGATAGCGAAGACCGTAGTTTTATCGATTAGATTACCGTCTTTTAGAAAAAACTCGACTAGGCTATAAGCTAGAAGTTTCTTAAGTACGAGCTTAGCGACGGTAAGGCCGTCTAGTTAGCGACGTTAAGAGTAGGCTAGTCTAGACATTAGATCGAGAAGAATACTAATAGAAAGACGCTAAAGCTCTTTACGGGTATAATATATAAGATCTAGCCGATGCTTAGTCGAGACTACGCCGCTATTAGGCGTATACTAAGACTTAGTAGTAATAGATACTAGGCGCTTACGAATAATATAATATCTTAAATATAGAGTCTAGAAGAAGAGAATAACGATTTAAATACTAGATTAAGCTAGACGTAGCTACTAGCCCGAGTATTAAAGTTAATAAGTAGTAGCCTAGATAACGATAATAAGAAAGAATCTAGTAAAGAGAACGAGAATACGAATAAGTAGTAGAAGAGTATAAACGAGAAGAAGAACGAGAATAGAGACGACGAGAGCGATAATAAAAATACGAAAGAGTAGTAGAAGAATATAAATAAAAAGAAGAACGAGAATAAAGACGACGAAAGTAGTAATAAGAATACGAACGAGTACGAAGACGGCGAGAGCGATAATAAGATATATAATATAATCGCGCTTAATAATTATATAGACTACTAGAAAATAGTAAGAAAGTAGTTTAAGACCTTCGAGTAGGTTTAGCGTAGAGTATTATTTCTCGCTAGAGATAATACGCCGTAGAAAGTCTACTTAACGGCGTAGCTATTTCTAACCTAAATATCTACTCTTCGCGTGTCTTAATTAACTCTAACTTTTTTTACTAGCCTCGTAGGGCACTATACTATAAGAAACTAAATTTAATCTTATATCGAACCGATAGTTATAGTAGTATTACGCTATAAAGGCGTTTATATCGAGATACGAATAGAGTAGACGGCATAGTCGTTTCTAATCTAAGACCGCTAAATAGATTTAGCGTAGCGTATTATTCCCCGCCGAAAGTAATTTGCCGTAGAAAGTCTATTCGGCGGCGTAGCTATTTCTAATCTAAATATCTACTCTTCGCGTACTCTAATTAATTCTAACTTTTTTTGCTAGCCTCGTAGGGCACTATACTATAAGAAACTAAATTTAATCTTATATCGAACTAGTAGTTATAATAATATTACGCTACGAAAGCGCTAATACTAGAGGTATAAGTAGAGTAGGATTTTTAATCTAAATACCCGCTCTTAGCTTATCTTAATCGAACTTAACCTATATATTCGACTTTATATAGCTAGTACCACGCGAATTTAGTTAGTTTCTTATATACGCCTAGCGTTTACTATGCTATTATATCACGTAAGCGTTAGTAGCGTAAGCGTTAGCTATATAAGCGTTAGTATCGAATAGGCTAGCGAGATAGAGCGTATTACGTAGTTACGGCTATTACGTCGCGAAAGCCTTAGCGCTAATCGAGCTAGTAGCGCGACGATCTTTCTATCTAGATATCTTTACTTAGCCCGATTAACCTTAACGATATTTATCTAGTTAGCTTAGGGGTTATTTTAGGGTTATTGCTTTGGGGTTAGTTTTAGGGTTAGGGTTAGGGTTAGGGTTAGGGTTAGGGTTAGGGTTAGGGTTAGGGTTAGGGTTAGGGTTAGGGTTAGGGTTAGGGTTAGGGTTAGGGTTAGGGTTAGGGTTAGGG
>JAKEKT010000152.1:0-53028 GCA_021495925.1 Diplodia intermedia | reverse complement strand
TTTGACCCCCCCCCCCCCCCCCCCCCCCCCGCGGTTATATCCATGGTGTTGAACCTCCCTCTGCTGCTGCTGCTGCCGCCGCCGCCGCGGTGTTGAATCCGCCGCCGCCGCCTGCCAGTGTCACGATTCTTGGCATGGTGTTGAACCTGCTGCCGCCGCCGCCCTCTTCTTCGAGCTCATTTACCGAAGGATGCGAGGTCATTTTACCGGCAGAGGAGGCCGAGTTTGCCGTTGTCTCAGCGCACAGTACATCCATTATCATATACTGACCAGCAACGTGACCTAAAACTGGAACAGAATAGATGTGATGAACCGGCGGAGAATCCATCTAAGGACGGGAAAACCCCCCCAGGAAAAGTGCGCCTGAAGCTGCGGATATCATATATGCCGAAGGCACTGCTCCTTCGTGGCAATTTCTTCTCACCTTGCACCACATAAAGGTAGTGCACGGGCGTTCTTTTGTACTGCCTTCTTCGGGGGAGACACACCGAAATGTCATATGCACGGAGGAAACATCCCTAAAGTCAGCTAGACCAGTCAGACCTCCATGAACCTGAAGTCGACTCAAAAGAGGACGCTGGCTTTCTCTGGAGCCGTCATCTGTTTTCTAACAAGGTACCGACAGTGATACCTAGGTGGTACACTGACCCGAGAGCGCAGAAGCCCATAAATAACACCTCTCCCATGTTCCAACTTCCAAGATCCCACGATTACTTGTTACTTACATATGGCTACGAGAAAAGCTGCAAAAGACAGAACAAATGGAAAACTCCCCCGGCTCCTCTTCCTAGAATCCTCTTGTGTTCTCCGCTTTCCTTTACTGAGACAAACTGATCTACAATGGTGCGCACCAAGCTTGCTCAAACATACTGCACTCCAGCATCATCCAACAAAACCGCACATTGACACGCCACGCGAGCGAGTGCTATCTGAATAAGACGCAGAGGGGACAGGAGTCGTATCGTAGATTCTCCAGCTCCCAAGTGTTGCTGTTTTGAATCTCGGGCGATCCTCACACGCCCATCCTGGCACCACAACCAAAGAGCACAAAGTTCTACAAACGCTCCAACGATCCAGCAAGGTTTTATAACAGATCTTCCTGCGATACAGCTTCGGGCAGCAGCCAAAGTACATACACCAGCAGACCAAGCCACGCACGCGGCGCACGACCGCCTCCCGACAGAAACCGCCTCGACCAACCATCCAGCTGACATACAGATCACCATTGTGCACCATGCATCTTCCAGCCGAACCCGTGCAGCAGCAGCAGCAGCGCTGAATACAACCGAGCCCGCCCTTTATAAAACCACAACCACACCACGCTCCTTCTACTTCCAGAGCAAGAAGCAACGACGTGCGCCTTTCGCCGCAGCGCAACGCACCAGCCGCAGACGGACCAACTGACTCCGTTCCGCGTGCCGGCTTGTTCCCCGAGTCAACAGGTCAGGAACCAACCCATTACTTGTCTTTGCCGCCGCGTGGGGCTGCGGGAAAATGCAAAAAGGGCTCGCTCTGCAAAACGAAGAGGAAGATGATGATGATGATCTTCACCGACAACCGGCCACGCTGCTGAATCAGGCGCGCCCGCGCGGTGGTGGCATTGATCGAGTGTGGGTGATGATGATGCTGCTGCTGCTGTGCATCATCTGCTGTGTTTGCTGGTGAAGCTTCGAGCGAGTACACACTTCTGCCTGGCGACGAAAGAAAGGAGGACAGTCGGCTCTGAAAAAGGTTGCGCTTCTTTGCTCTGATTGCTCACAACGATCACTGTTTCGTTGGGTACGCATAGAAAAAAAAAAAGTAAACAGAAACCTGCGAGTTAGACACTCTTTTTATACAAGCCAGCCACATTAAATTCCTCTCACATGACATTGCGTGCGTGCATCACACACGTGCAAGTGTTCTCGCGCCATCAAAGTACCATACACACACAGGCGATACTTCGAATCAACAACACGTACAGCTCGAAAAGCCAGCCATCATCGATTCCAACCATCCCCCTCCTACAACTCTCTCTCAAAAGAAGGACAAAAGACAAAAGCCCATCACCCCATCACAAAACGCCAACGCTATGAATAAAAAACCCCCCACGACAGCCTAGCCTTTCGCCTTCCCCCTTCCTTCCCTTTCCCATTCGACCCCCCTTCCTCACTCACTCAACTCAACTCAACTCATCCACCCACTCACTCACTCACTCACTTCCTACCCCTCTTCCCCA
Organism: Diplodia intermedia; assembly: GCA_021495925.1. Classification (NCBI taxonomy): domain Eukaryota; kingdom Fungi; phylum Ascomycota; class Dothideomycetes; order Botryosphaeriales; family Botryosphaeriaceae; genus Diplodia; species Diplodia intermedia. The sequence goes on along the minus strand of JAKEKT010000152.1, from coordinate 50,810 downwards.
CCCCACCACTCCCCTGACTAGCCACACTCGCACTCCTACCACCACCAGCAGTAGCAGCAGCAGCAGCAACAACAGCCGGACTATCAACCTCCTCCTTGACGCCATTCGCAACCCCCTCGTCATCGTCGCCATTCGCATCCTCATCTCCTTCCCCTTCCCCTTCTCCGTCTTCTTCTTCGTCTTCTTCTCCCTCGCCATCATCATCATCGCCATCATCGCCATCATCATCGTCGTCGTCGTCGTCGGCGGGAGGAGCATCCATCATCTCCGTATCGGCCTCCTCTTCCATCTTCGTCGTCGTCGCGGCGCCCAAGCCAGCATCCGATTGTTGTTGTTGTTGTTGCCGATTATGATGATTATGATGATGGTGTTGGAGGAGATGTTGTTGGGAAGAATCGTCCACCACCTCGCCATCGGCATCGTCTTCTTCCACCTCGCCATCAGCGTCGGCGTCCGCATCGGCGTCCGCGTCGGCGTCCGCATCGTTGCCGTCCATGTCAACGTCGTCGTCGTCCTTCTTCTGACCACCATTACCACCACCCTCACCCCTCTTCGCCCCTCCTCCACCACCACCACGCCGCCGCTCGCCGGCCTTCTTCCCATCATCATCCCCTTCACCACCCTCCCCATCATCCGACCTCCCCTCAAGCTCCTCGGGCGGCTCCTCCTCGGGCTCCCCCCTCTCCGCCCTCTCCCTCCTCTCCCTCTCCCTCCTCACCCCCTCTGCCACCGCCACCTCGGCCTCTTCCTTGTCCAGCAGCTTGCGCAGCTCCAGCAGCCGGTGGATCTTGCCGACCAGCACCTCGAACCCGTCGCACACGGCCGCCGTCGGCAGCGCGATCATGTCGGGGATCCGCAGCTCCGCCAGCGCCTGCCCCACCTTTGCCGTCTGCACCGTCGACTTGGCCGTCCGCAGCTTGTGCAGCCGGTCGCTCTTGAACGACACCCCGCTCGGCAGCCGCTGCTCGTGCTGCGTCACCCCCAGCCGCTGCTGCGCCCGCGGCGTCAGCGTGCGCGGCGGCTGCGACGGGTGGTGCTGGGCCGTCGCCGAGTTCGGCGCGGTGCCGCCGCCGCCGCCGCCTGGGTTGTTGTTGCTGCCGCTGCCGCCGGGCGTGTGGATGGATTGCCGGCTGCCCCGGCTGAGGCTGTTGGCCGACGGGAGGCCGGCGTCGAGGGCGCTGCCGCGGTGGTTGCCGCCGGCCGTCATGGGCGTCTGCTGGCCCGACGGCGTCGAGAGCTGGTCGGCCGTGTTGAGCGACAGGCGGCCGTTGCGCTTCTTGCTGCGGTCCTGCTGCAGCAGCTGGTTGAAGAGCTGCGACAGCGCGTGGCTGCTCTGGAACTGCGAGGCGGTGCTGCTGCTGCCCGTCGTCGACGGCGCGAACAGCCGCTGCCGCACCTCCTCGCGCTCCGTCGACAGCTTCTCGTAGTTGGTGTTGATGCGCTGCAGCTCGCCCAGCAGGTACTGCTCCTCCTTGATCTCGTCCGCCGTGCGCTCCAGCAGCGCCGCCGCCACCTTCTTCCGCTGCTTCTCCCGGTCCGGGTCGAAGCGCGTCAGCACCTCGTGCAGCCCGAACTCGGCGTTCGTCATGGATGCGATCGGCGTCTTGAGCTCCATCAGCTTCGCGCTGATCTGGTAGTACCGCGCCTTCAGGTCCTCCATCGTCCGCGGCTTCGGCACGATCGCCGGCGCCGCAACCGCCCCGCCCTCGGCCGCGTCCTCCAGACCCGCCTTCGGCTGCGTGGGCTGCCAGTCGTAGCGATCCGCCACAATGGACCAGCGGTGATAATAGTCCTTCACCGTCTCAACCAGATAGTCCGTCTCCTCCTTGCTCCAATCCTCGCTGCGTAGGTGCGCTTCGTACGTCTCGTCATCGTATTCGGGCCCCTCAGGCTGGACGTTGAACTTCGCGTACTCGTAGTTCGTCTCGACTCGGGCGTCCGCCGCGGCGTCGGCCGTAGCAGTAGCAGCAGCAGCAGCAGCAGCAGCAGCGCCGCCGTCCTGACTCTCGACATCGCCCATTGCAACGTCTCCGTTGGTATCGTTCGGTTGCAAGCGCTTCCAATGCCTGAGCACCAGGTCGTCCGTCCGCGCGGGGTTCGTGAAAGGTGTCAGGGCCCTGCCGCAAAATCGTCAGCCCTCAGTCTCCCGCATCCTCTCAAAAAGAAGAGAGAGAGAGAGAAAAAAAAATAGGAACCAAGCATATACGCACCACTTCGCCGCCGGCCCCTTGTTCGCGCCCCACCTCCGCTTCGGCTGGTAGCTCTTGCCCGCCTCGACGACCGCGACGGGCGGCGCGCGCTCGCCGTACAGCGCCTGCACTTCGCGATTTATGCCGGCTTTGACACCACCACCCCGCAAATGTCAGCCCTCACAGTCCCCCATCGCGGAAAAAAAAAAAAAAACGAACAATCCCGTCGAGTTGTGGGCGGTGGGGGGGGAGGAGGGCTAAAACAAAAAAAAAAAAAAACATACTCATGCGCGGCTTGGGTTGACCCGTCTTCTGCTTCTTCGCGGGCGGCGGTTTGGGCAACGCCTCGCCGGGCTGCAGGCCCATGATGTCGCGGGCGTCGTTCATGGACGCCATGGCGGCTCGGCGGCGGCGGTCCGGGTGGTGATGGTGGTGGGAGGTGGAATGTTGGTTTGAGGGCGACGACGCGCGCGTTCGTTTCACTCGGCCTCGGTTTCCTCGTCGAGCATGCGGTTTGCGTGAATGTATATGGCCGATGCGAGGGTGATTCGAAGAACGCGTGTATCCCGGTTCGAAGGACGCGTTTGCGTTGTTGGGCGGAGTGGCCGACGAGGTGCGGTCGTCGTGGTCGTCGTCGTCGCGCCGGTGGTGGGTGGTGTCGGTGGATTGAAGGTCGAAAGGTGTCGGGGAACGAATGTCAGGTCCCGCGGCGACTCACATAATCACTCACCGCCTTCGCATGCTCCAACTCCAACATCACACCCCACGTATTTGTTCCATTATCCACGCAGTCTCCCAAGGTACGGATTGACTGACTGTCGGAAGTCAAGATTCCAAACTTAATACCTCGGAGAGACCGCTTGTTCTTCTAGCTTCTCCGTGATATATAAAAGGAAACTTGGTACGCTCACTTAGAGAGTAGCTGATATAAAACGTGCAGTACGCAAAACAAGACGTAGAGGTTGGTAGACAAAATGTAACGGACGGCGGCAACCCCCCATGCGCCATGGAAAAGCGGTAGGCAAGAAACGACTTGTTCTGAAGGGTAAAAGCGGAAACAATCCTCAACTCATGCAGGTAAGTCGTGCTACACGGCGGCAAACATCCCGTGCGCTCCACAAAACGGCTTTGAAAAAAAAAGAAAAAGAAAACCCATTCAACCAGCCCTTCACAATCCCAGCGCCTCCGATAATGGCCCTCAATAAGGATACAGTCCGTCCAACCATACTACTGATGACGCGTCGATCCTGCACTAGATGCCATGAAATCAGACATTCCAAGCTCGACAAAAGACGGTCGAAGCGTTCCGCAGCATGCAAGAGCTGCGACCATTATGTGTCCTTGTATCCATTATGCCGTTTCAATTGATCTCATCCCCCTACGCGTTTCCAGGCTTTTCCTCGGTATCGATATGCCAGACGACGTAGTTCGGAAGCCCGTAGACCTTGTAGCCGGCGCGCTTGGCCATCTTCGCGAATCCTTCCGTCTCGGCCTGGTTCTCGAAAGCGTAGCAGGGGAAGTTGATGCCTGCATTCCTGTTAGAACCTCTACATGAAGCGCATCCACTTGAGGCAACGTACCTGAGCGATGGACATCCGCTTTGACCATGATGTTAACTCCGCCGATACCGTCAAGCTCAATCTCTTCGTCCTTGTTTTCGCGCCAATCACCCATTTTCGCCATATAGGTACGATCGGTCTTGTACTCCTTGTAACCTGGAGACTCGGTTAGAACGGCATACGTCAATTAAAGGGTCAATGCCAACGCACCTTCAGCCAAGACAACATCCTTATCCAGGGAAGCCGCGAGCTTCCTGCCAGTGTCCGACTCGACCCACGAGTTATAATCGAACCTGCCCTCAATGTCGACCATCTTGCCGTCCCTCTCCTGGTAGCGGTGGAACCAGATGTTGGGGACCAAAACGTCCCTGTCGTGAGCCACGAAATCCTCGATGATTTTCTTTGGGCTGTCAACAATGTCCACATCGCGCCAGTACACCCAGGAGTGTTCCGGCTTCAAGGCGGCGGACAGCAGGTAGTTTCTGGCACGGCCCATGACCTTGCGGCGAGGTCCCTGCGCTTCAAAGCTATGCCTGTATTCGACATCCTGGCTGGTCTCGACGCCGAAATCTTTCTCCACAATCATAGTACTGCGGAAAGCATTGTTCTCATCGCTCTGGACACGCTCGAGCTCCTTGGCCAGCACCGCCAACGTGTCGTCGCTGGTATCAGAAACAAGGAAGGCGAGATCGATGAGGTGGTGCGGGTAGGTAAGCTGCGACAGAAGATCGAAGTGCTGGTTGATGTAGAAAGAAGCGTCGCGGAGCGGAGTCAGGATGAGGACACGCTCCTCGTTCTGGAGAGCCTTGGGACCCGACTTGATGGGGTTGAGGTCGACGCGCTCTATCGTCGTGGAATTGACCTCGACGGGGGTGTGGTGATTGAAGATGACGGGTGTGGTTAGGTGGGCCATCCATTTCTCGCGCTCGTTGGTCGACATATCCATGGGAGATTTCGAGGGGCCCCAGCAGACGAATCTGGAAAGTCAGCCACGGCTGCACGCGAGCTCAGTTGCTGCCTGCTTACCTTTGCATCTCGCCCGCGGTGTCGCTCAAGCCCCGCCATAGTAATAATATGATGCCGGCGACGGCGACGAAGAGGAGGAAGCGCGTGCGGGTGAGGAAGTGCCAGACAGCTCGCGACGGCGGCAATCGAGCTTTGGCCGCCTTCCAATTCACGCCGCCCTTGGGGAGAAGCATGATTACGGCTCAAGTAGCCCGTGGCGCTCGCAGAGGCTGGGGAGGAGAAAGCAATCGCCCGCGCCGGTCAGAGCGATGCGGAGAGAAGCGAAGGTAACGAGCGTGGGCGCGCGGTGCGTTGTGGTGCGAGAGGGGGTTGAGATCGCGGATCTGACGCTGCGGGTCGCCTGGCGCTTCGAGGCAACGTTGGCAATGGTCAGGGACTCGGCGGGTGGAATTGCGATCGACGGCAGGCCGGAGGCAGTGTGTGGGGGCAGAGCGAGGAAGCGCTGGGTCGTGGTTACTGGAGGTGAGCACCGCCGGGCCAGCGCAGCATCATCGGGGTCGGTTATCGCTGGGACGCGGGAACGTTGCGATGCGCTGCAAGAGCGACGGAGTGCTGCGCGCCGCCGCTGGCGAAGGAGGTCCGAGCGATCACGTGCGGCCCGCCGACGCCTCCTTTTCTCTGCCGCATTGCCGTTGCCGTCAGCACTTCCTGCGCTCACTTTGTCATGCGTCTGCGCTGGAGCTCCTGCGATTCACGACCGAGATCCCTAGCACGTCCCCTCCTCCCCACAGCGGATGCGTGTCCAACGGTCCGGTAGTGCGCGCAGATCATGGTGTCAAGCCCATGCTCTCTCGTATCCCTCAGCAGAGCCTCCTACCTCCGACCCGCCATCGCGAGTCGCGGTGCGTGCGGGCGGGAGACCATCTGCCACGCTCGCGCGCCTGGGTCTTCAGCATGGCCGCTTCCTGCCGTGGCCGCGCCTGCCGTCGGGTGTGACGCCGCCGGGCACCTGCGTGGTGCGATGTACTGGCATATTGTGCACCCGTTCTTCAAGCCCGTATGGCGCCGCTAGCTTGCACCATTCCACGGCCCACCTAGCCCTCGCGGCTCAAGCCCGTGCATCATCTCGTCTCCGCGTGGGAGGATTGCGGTCCGCTGCACATCCACCGTCCGTCGTATCGTACCATGCTCCCACCACCGCGCGCTCAATGCCATCGTCGCTCCGTCTGTACAGCCATCTCGAGTATGGTGGACTCCATAAGGTCGACAAGTGATTCGGCCGTTCAGTGTAGCGCTCCGCGCACGTAGTCGAAATGCGTCCAGCACGTAGATATCTTGAGCGAAGCGTGTACTATCAGTCGGTCCTCAATTTGATTTCGCAGCGAGGCCACTACTTGGCTCGCCCAACGCTATCGCTCACAGAATCCCTCCCCGGAAACAAGATAAAAATTACCGCCATTAAGCGCCACTCTTGCTAGCGCAGATCCTTTGAGACGACCACGCCACACCACATACAACAAACCCGAAATTCACCAGGGCCGTCCCGGGCGTCACCGAAAACTAGGAAAATCCGAGCAAGGAGAAAACAGCCATCGTTCGTCCCGAACCTGTGGGTCTCTTTATCTTTTCCAATGCCTTCAACGTGTGCCTTGACAAGCGAGAGATGACGTGAGATGTGTTAAACGGAGGAAACGGGAGCAAGAGCACAACGCGCTGCTGCTTCTCCCTTGTGTGAAGCAAGAAACCATTCCCGGAAAGATGATGCTCATGCTCGCTGATGCCGCCGTGGTGGATGAATGAAACACTTGACAGGGGAAGATGCATCCCAGAAGAGACAGGAAGAAACCCATGCGAACCCGCTCCAAGCACGCGAAATGCCAAACGAAACAAAAACAACGTATCCAAGGCGCAATGCGTAGGGGGGATATGATATACTACATGAAAGCAAAAAACACCTCCCGAACTTTTCCGATGCCAGTGGGTGACCGTTCCCATTTTAAGCTGTGCCGAAAGTGCGCCGTTGCATGATGATGAAAGAAAAGTTAAGACACGTGGGTGTCTCTTGGGATGGTTCGGATTAAGCACGCCCAGGTGACCAGCAGGGAGGGTCCAGGTGGTGGAGTTGTAGGACATCGTGGGCGAAGAAGAAGCGAAGTCGGAAGGCCGAACATCCAAGGTATCTAGGGGCGGGAGAGAAAGACTGGAGCCGCAGTCTAAGAGGTGGGAGCATATGCTCAGGGAAGGTAGGGACGGTGTTTTGTTGCGACCGGACAGTGGAAACCCGCCGCACGCTCAGTAGGGGGGATAAGTGGGAGTCGGGCTTGGCGAGGTTGACGAAGACAACGGAGTAGGATACCGACCGTTCTTCCGCTCCTTGGCCAAAGAGTCCGCCTCTTTCTGCGACTCGTTCTCGAAATACTTCTCGATAGCCATGTCCTCCGCTTCCAAAGCCTTGATCAGCTTCCTCGAGTTCAAGTCAATCTCATGCTCGAGATCCCTTATCCACGCAACGTTGTCCGCGGTCATTTGCGACTGGCCCTGCAGGATTTGTAGCATGCGCCGTTGGTTGCTGTACTGCTGCAACAGCATGACATCCTTGTTGCGCGCATCCTTGTTCGTTTGCTGCAGTATCTCGAGCTTCTTGCCATCCAGGCCTGAGTTCTTCTTGTTGTTGGTGTTGAGATCAGTGGTGGCAAACCATCCCCGCGCCTGCTGCCGAATCTCCATCTTCTTGTGCTCATGGCGGAGGGCTCGGCGGGAGCACTTCTCCCTGTCAGCCTTGTTCTTCTGCTGAAGCTCCTGTTGGAACGACGTCTTCCTGGACACGGCTACCACCGACTTCCGGCGAGAGGCGGGCTTGGTTACGCCGGGATAAGCCACACATGAGCCACGACGGGAAGGTGGGTTAGATCCGCAGGAGAAGGAGTCGAAGGAGCTCCGAGCGCCGCTCCCACGCCGAGACATGGGGCCAACTTGGAAAGTCTCGTCATAACCGGCGCCGAGGTGTCTTGCGTGAGGCTGGAACGGATGGATGAACCGAAAGTGACCACATGATGAGCACTCGGCCTGCGCCGAGCTCAGGGGGGCGCCACAGCGGGTGCACTCGTCCTTGAGCTGCGCCGAGGGGAAGGATGGCGTTGCCGGCGTGTGGAGGGCGCCCTGGGTGGGGGATGGCGCGGCTGACTCAACAGCACCACGGTCTCTCTGCTCAAACGAGTCCGAGGGCAGGCGGGGGTGGCCGCCAAAGGTCTGAGAGTGCGGGAGGTGAGGGAGGGCGGGGCGGGAGGGCGGAGCATTGGAGAGGTGGGTGGCGAAGCCTCTGGCGGCGAATGAAGGCTGAGCGGCAGCGGCCCGGGCCATCTCAGCGCCCAGATTCAAGTCCTGAATGGAGGGCAGGTTGACGGCGGACAGGCGGGGCGGCATCTGCTGGCCGCCGTCTGCATGGGGAGCAGTGGCACGAGTCACCATGATCGGTGGGTGTGGTGGCAGGCGAGCACAAGAGTAGACAAACAACGCTAGTTGAAGAGAGCGGAGGAGCAGCGCGGGTGCAACGAGCGCGGCAACGATTAGACGACGACCCGGAACGCGTGAGAGGATCGATGGAAAGATTCAGACTGGACTGCGGGCTACCAGGAAGGCGCTGCTTGGTCTTTTAAACGCCGGTGCGCGCGGTCTGGGGGTGCGTGGACATGGATGCCGCTGGACAGCAAGACGAAGCGAAGGCCCGGCTGCATCATCTGGCCGCGTTGAGATGCGCCATTCAGCAGATCGAGGTTGCAGTGGGGAAAGGCAGGCGGCCAGATCAGACGCGGGCGGGCGGACAGCTTCTGCCAGGCGGGCTGTATACGGCACCGGGGTGTCACTGGGCAGGCAGCTGTGCAGCTCCAGCGAGCTCCAGCGTGGTGGGGGCGCGGCAAATCGATTGGCAGCTCTCTCGCAGTCTGCGCGCCCTTGCGTGAGGCAGGCCTCTGGCGCCCTTCGGTCAGACATGAGACAGCGCGGTGGATGACACCAGCTCTCATGCAGGTCACTGGTCGCCCGTCTCCCCGGAGGCCGTGACGAATCGCAGGCGCTCCGCGGCCCATAGCGCGACGCAGGCACACATCGCCGTGGCCGATCTGCCGCGCGCGCGAGAGCAGCAGCTCACCGCTCGGTGTGCGACCCCCGCGCGCGCTGCAGCAGCTTAACGGCGACGGGGGCGCACAGCAGCCGCGGCCAACGGTCGAGCAGAAGGCCATGAACGTGCAGCCGGCAAGCGGAGCCTGAAGTCAAGAATACGAGCGATCCCATCTCGCATCCCCAGCTCGACCGCCAGCCGGGCTTGGGCGAGCGCGCGCAAGCCGGCGCCGCCCAAACTGGACGAGATGCCGTCTCGGGTATCGGATCGTGCTGCACGTCACCCCAGAAGCGATGGAACAGGTAGCTTCAGAGCCCGCCGGGCGATGCGGCGCCGTGCTCCTGATCGATGCTGAGGGCCAGATGCGGGCGAGCCACCGCGCAGCCGCCCGATAATGACAGGTTCCACTGGCAGCGGACGTCGCACAACGAGCCTGATATGACCGCCGGCAGCTGCTCCGCCCAGGTCCCCGCCGGCCTCCAGATGCGCGCCGGCATGTGCAGACCCTGGTCGCCACCCTACCGTCAGCAGGCATCGCATGTCAGGGAGAAATGATGCGAAAGATCCCGTACGCGGACGAACCACCCTCTGCCGGGCGTACGTGGCGTGTGGGCTCGAGGTACTGCGCCAATTTGGCAGCGGAAGAACGAAAAAGAAAAAAAAAAGACAGGTAGATGAGCAAAGATGCCTGGCCGTGGGGCATGAGTCGGCCGAACCCGCGGTTGCGTGGTCCCGTACGCGCCCGCTTGGTGTTGTAGGTGGTCGTCGTGCTCCCGTCCGCAGATATTGCGGACCGGCCTCGCCAAACCCCCACCATTTTTAGCCGAGGCCTGTTGGGCCCCCCAGAGATCAGCAGCCGTCACGTCAGGCCGCGAACGGTGCTTTTCCACGCCGTCACATACACGAAACAAGCCATCCACGAGGAGCGAAGAAGCATTAAAGACTTGATTGTGAATAACGACACCCGATTGTGAATAACGACACCCGACGTCAATGCGAAAGAACGAAATCCCGTATGCACCTAAACAACGACAAAATCAGACAAGCAAATTCCCCGAGGGCTCTTGTGTACGGCGGCTTGGACGTTCCAAACAAGTAAAATTTTGCTAAAGCACCATATTACTTCAAGCTCGCACCCCCACTTCCCCACATCCCCTGCAACTCGGCTAGACCCATGCGCGTACGCATGCTCTTCATCGAACCAATTTCCCGAACAGACGTTGTGCGCGACCAGGGGTCTCGTGAGTAAGAAATGCCCAACATAGACTGTTGAAGGGAATTGCACCTTCCCTGAATTAAGTGTAGTCTATTCAATCGAGAACATGAAAGAGAAAAACGCCAGCACCCGCTTCACCCGGTCACCTTTAGAAGAAGCCAAGCATGGCAGCGAGGACACCAGCGGCACCGAGACCGGCGGCGTTGGTGACGTCGAGGTGACCAGCAGCGCCGCTGCTGGTGGACTTGGAGCTAGAGCTAGAGCCAGTGGGGGTGGTGTCGGCACCACCGGGGTTGGACTGCTTGCCAGCGCACTGGTACTTGCCCTTGATGACGTTGCTGTTGCCGGACAGGGACTTGAAGTGGGTGCAGGCATCGTCGATGTCGCTCTCAGACTGGATGTTGAAGGCGCCACGGACGTCCTTGAGGCTGTCAAGGGAGACGCTGTAATTCGTGGGTTAGCACCGATCTCATCTTCCCGGTCGAAAAGAAGAACTTACTCAGTCAGGTTGCCCGAGAAGTCGAGGGCACCACCGACGGTCTCGAGAGCAGGGAAGGAAGCGTTGTGGAGCTTCGGGTTGTCGGCGATCTGGAAACCACCGCTGACCTTCTCGAGAGCGTCGAGGGTGATGTTGGCAAGGTTGCCGTTGCCGACGAAGGAGAGCGAGCCACCGACGGTGGTGAGGTTAGCAGCCTCGTAGCTCTTGATGCTGTCGCCGTAGAAGCCCAGGGAACCGTTCAGGGAAGCCAGCGAGGGAGTGGAGATGCTGCTGACGTTGCGGAAGGTCATGTTGTAGGCCCACTCAAGGTTGGGGAAGGAGGCCTGGAGGTCATCGGAGTTGGCAGACAGGGTAAGAGCGTCCTTGATGCTCGTGAACTGGACGGTGATATCCTTCAGGTACTTGTTGTTGGCAATGAAGAAGGACGAGACCTCCTTGAGGTTGATGCCGTCCAGGGTGCTCAGGAAAGTGTTCTGGATGTTGACATTGTCGGCCTCCTTGACACCGTTGGTGAAGGACAGCTCAGACAGGGCAGGCAGACTGCTCCACTCGATGCTCTCAACCTTGTTGAGCTGGGGGAAGCTGAGCGAGCTCAGGACGGTCAGCTCGTCGAGGTGGAAGGTGCCGACCTCGGTCAGGCTGTCGGCGCTGAGGCTGGTCAACTGGGTAGCGTTGGTGGCAATCAGGTCGCCGTCGATCTTCTGGACGCTGCTGATGCTGACGGTGGTCGCATCGGTGGCGATGGCGACGGAACCGGTGAAGGTCTTGCAGGAGGAGAGGCCGGTGGCCTCACTGCCAATGGTGGTGGTTCCCGAAACACTGCAAGAGGCGGCTGTTGGTCGCAATGCCGTTAGCACAGAGCGCGACAGAGATACGACAGAGCGAAAAGGGGCGGGTGGAGGTGTGGAGGCTCCTGTCGAGCGAGGACGTACCCTTGGCACCGGCGGCCGCCGCGACGACGGGGAGAGCGTACTTCGCGAACATTGTCGTTGATGGAATTGCGAAGATCTGGAAGGCGGCGTGGAGTCAGCAGCTGCGACGACGACGCGTTGTATATGTAGCAGTCGGGGGCGCGGGTGGAGTACGCACGGAAGTCAATTGGGGTGGCTGACGACGCCTCGGGGATAAATGGGATGACGAGAGTGAAGATGTACTGGTGAGCGAGTGTCAAGAAGTTGGAAGAGGAAACGAGGGAGAAATAGGCGCAGCTGGCTACCGACGAGGATGGAAGGCTCGCTGGAGACGTGGCTGAGCGAAACGAGGAGGTGGGAAGGGTGGTGTTTTGTTGAAAGGAAGGCGAAGGAGGGCGGGAAAATAGGGAGGTTCGCGCTGCTGCACGCTCAGGAGCGACGGCCGCGCTAGGGCGCCGGACGCTGGCCCGAGCTCGTGCGGCCTGGCGTGGCTTGATTCGAGGTTGATTCATTAGCGCGGCCAGTGCCCGCCTCTGGCGATCGCGCGTGCATGGAGCATTCGAGATGGTGCGGCTAGTCCAGGGCAGCGAGTTCGCGTGCAATCGGCGCCGGCAAGCGCATCGGCGGTCTGCCAGCACGATGGTTGACGTCGCGCTGGAGACTCTCCCAGCCTCCGCCCCGCGCGATGTGGGCGAGGAGGCGGGTGTGGGCGAGTTATTACGAGGCCCTCCACCATTCCCGCGAACCATGCGCGCCGGTTGTGGCACTCGCAGTAGCCCGTCAGCTCGCGCGCGGCCGCTATCTTGCCGTCGCCTCACCGATTGCCCCTCGCTCAGCTTGTCTCTGCGCGACAGACGGCTGGCCCGGGCAGCGGCTGCACCATTGGCCAATTCAAACGAGTTGACTGGCGAATGGAGGCGCGGCCGCGAATCAGTGCGGGCCGCGCTAGATGCGCAGTCATGGGTCTCCGCCAACCTGGACGGCCAGCGGCTCTCGCAGCCAGTTTCATGCCCAGCCGTCGCCGTTGCAAGCTGCAAATGGCGCCCGGCTTCCCCCCGTGGCCCCATCGCCCCAAACAGCAATGCCGCGTGTGCCGTCGACGAGACAACGCCCACCTGCTCGCCGCTCTGCGACCGCGATGACGCTGGCCACCGTCGCCCGCCGCCGCCCATGCTTGCGGCCAGGCGCCAGGCGGTGTTGTCAATGCGCAGAGCTATTTTATCGTTTATGAACACGGATCACGGACCCGGGGGGGCGCCTGGCAACCGCTAATTTCGGCTGCTGGCCCATCACGGCGAGCGCCAGGCCGACGCACCACAGCCGGTGTTGAATTTTCTATCTGGCGCAAGCTACAAGGGCAGGCGCGAGCCTCTTCATCTCCGCCATTCTGCGCGGCCGACAATCATGCCAGCATCCGCGCTCACCGTTGCCGGCGGGCAAGGGTGCCCATATCAGGATCTCCATCGCTTGGCGCCAGCGTCGGTCGAGCGCGAGACGGCGTCGCAATTTGCAAGAGATCAAAGCATTGTTGCGTGCCCTGGCTCCGCGGTTCGCAATCCGCACCCTGTGAGCCTCCTCGCCGCAACCGGTGCGTCACGCTTTCTCGATCGGGTCACCACGCCTCCGAACGTGGGTGGCACGGCCAGAGCGGACGAGCAGTGGGAATATTCGCTCGTGTGCGTTGATGAGAGCGGTTGGTACGGCGCCGCGGACGCCGGCCGCAAGCGTTCGCTTCTCCTCCGCCAGGCGCAACGACGGCGACGGCAACGGCGACGACGACACCAACATCCGCTGGGATACGTTGCCAGCGAGCCGCACGGCGCCCCACTCCTATTTCCGCCGCCGTGATGGCCTCGGTCTCAGCTGCACGGCTGCACTATCGCCACCGCCGGCCAATCACAGCGGCGCAGGCGAACGGGGGTTCCCAAGATGACCAAGACGGCCGCTGTCGATCAGCCCCGGCTCCGGGCAGATGCATGCCGCGATACTCGAACAGGCAAGCGGTTGCACGGGGAAGCAGTCGACGGACAGCCGCGGCGAGGGGCTGCGCGGCCACTCCACGCCATCGCCCATCGTCGCATGCCTCTCTCGCTGCGCCGGGCCTCACGTGCGCTGCAGCCAGAGCGAACCTTCACGGCGACTCGAGGCATGATGAATCTGTAACCAGGTTTCGGCCGTCCGTTTCACGTCCAGTCATGCAAGGCGGCAAAAAGCAAGAGAAAGAGGCGGCCAAGCCTTCTCGTCACCGGCAGTCTCAGAGTCGACCCGGGCTCCACAGGGCTGGCGAAGGTCGCCACAGCTGCCCCTCGCTCCCTGCGCCCCGTCTGGCGCCCGGTGCTTGTCCGAGCACTCGACGCGATATGAAGATATCAAGCCGACAAGCTCTGGACGGCGACTCCTGTTCCCCGCGACGGGCAGGTCGATGGACTCCTTTGGGCTCCACCCGTAGGGCGGCGGCCAGCAAGACCAGCTGCTCGCCAAGCGCTGAGGAGGCTGTTCCCTTCAGCCAATCCTCCGCGCACGACCTCCAGACGCCCATTGCCGGCTGCCCCGGCGTCATAGGGCCTCCCTACCGTGTTTTGCCCGCCGTCTGAAGGCGCGAAACAGCGGCAAAAAGGTGGAGCCCCAGCAGCGATGTGCAAGTGGCGTCGACAAGCCCACGGGTGGCACAGAGAGGAAGTGAGGAGCTGCGCTTGATCTCCGCAAGCGTCCGCACCAATTCCGCCAGCAGACGTCAGAAGCTCTTGCATCAACATCACAAGGCCGGCACACGTGCATCTGGTCGAATTGCAAAGTGGTCGACCCTCACGTGGCTATCCAGACAATCTTCTCGATCCGGCATCGCTCAGGTCCGGGAGAAGTACACCGCACTTCCTCTCATCGGTGTGCACTCCAGGGGCTCCGCTGCGTCCCGGCATGCACTGTCAACCAGCACCCCATCGCCAGCTGGATTCTTGCCTCGCCGTCGCCCTCGCTCGCCGCCACGGACTCTCCGGCACCGCTGCCCCATGTTGCCGCAGCCTCCACACGCATCTTGCAAGGCAACGCGACACACCGATATGTGCGACATGGCTGCGCCGGATGAGATGCGTGTCAGAACCTTAAACCCGCCGACCCGGGGAGTGGAGAGCAGCCGGAGGAGACGCAAAGACCGCAGGGCGTTGACTTGGACCCTTGTCTGCACCACCTTTGCAATCCCACAAACCATTCGGCGGCTCAGTAGCGCTGCGCTTTGGCCTGGAAGGATGATCGACTGCAAGTCGGAATTTGCGGGCGGCGTTGTTGTGCGATGTGCGGTTAGAGGACTTGATTGGGCTGCATTGAGCCTCTCGCTCATTGTCCAGGACGTTGATTGCCGCTGCTCGGTTCATGAGACGGCCGATCCACAGGCTTTGCCAGCGCAGCGGTAAGTTGGAACATCTCCAGAAGACGGCTCTCCGGTTTCACCGCCAGAGCAACACGTCCGGAACTCGCGACATTCCTTGCCGCCGCAGACCTTTCTCCTGCTCGGCTTGCTGCAAGATATCGGGATTGCGAGAGCATGACACGCAGCAATCGTCGGCGGAGCTCGCTCCCGTCATCCATGTATCATCCTTGTTGCAGCCGCATTAGCAGACAATGCTCTGCCGATGATGATAGCATGCGCGACTGTCCGACTTGACCTCACCAGACTCCGGATTCGCCCGCGGCTACATACATGTTCACCATTAAGGTGCTGACAGCAGTCGCACCACGCGCCAGAGAGAAAAAAGCAGGGAAAACGCTGCTGTGGAAGGTCAGTCGGGATGGTCAGGAAGAGGGGTCGATGGACACCAGGTAGGTGTAGTAGACGAGGGGTGGCACGCATACTCTCGTACGCCTGCGAAGTTACAGATCCGACCTGAGCCGCATCGACGCTAGGCGGCTAAGGACGACGTGCGCTGTGCCAAGCACGCGCAGAACGGGTGTAGCGTCTGGCTTGCAGCTCTCTCGACAACCGCTTTCGCCTTTGTCCTTTCCTTGTCTGTCCTGCCCTGCTTGCTCGTCGCATGGTTACCCTTCCCTCTCTTCCCATCAAGTCCCCAGCCAGCCCTGCAGTAGTTCAGATCTGCACGCCATCCACAAAGACTGCGGAAACGGCACCCGCTGTTCCCCGCAAGCCCGGGCTCATCGTTAACGGAGGCAAGCTAAGGCATGTCATGAAGTGCGGCAGTGCCGCCCCGCCTGCGAGATGGAGAGGGCAGAGAGCGGTGTCCAATCATTTCATCCCCCGCTAACCGCGATGTGCCGCATGGGTGACACGCTCGAGGTGCTAAGTTTAGAGTAATCTGGAAAGAGACAGCTGCGCAGGGTTGAAAGCCGGCGGCGGCGTTGCTCACGATGCGCCCATCGACCGGTTTTAGGAAGTCGAGATGCCCGTTTGGAGAGCAGCTTGGGCAGCAGTGGCGTGAGATGACCGAGGGCGCTTGGGGGAAGACCTATTAACTGTCAGATGGAGAGGTGGGGGAAGCCAACCGTCCACTCCTCACGTAGAGATGCTTGCAACTGGCAACACACTCGGCCCATGCCAGTAAGTGATACCGAGACGCTCAACATGAATCCAGAGGACGACATGCCCCAGGAGCGAAGGAGGTGAGTAGGAAATTTCTGTCTATGCGGCAAGTCTGTGCCGTGTTATGGTTGCACGAAACTGCCGCCATCCTCCCTCCCCCCTCCCTCCCGCCTTCACATCCATGTCCCGCGCCTCCCCTCCCTTCCTTCCTTCCCGCTTTACCCCCCTTCCCTCCCCTCATCCCGCTCCGCCGCCCTGCACCACCTACCTACATACATATGTACATCAATGGATTCTTGTGTTCGATAAGAGATGCAAGTTGGCACGGGCCCGTTTGCATAGATGAAAGGTACCCATGCTCGCTCCCCAAGTACCTGCCTGACAATTGCACGACGTCGAGTCGCCCGGTTACTGTTGCCCTCTGTTACTGCTGCTGCTGCTACTGCTACTGCTACTGCCGCAGCTCCTGCTCCTGCTGCGGTTGCTGCCGTCATTGCTGCTGCTACAGCGTTTCTTCCCGGCAGCGGGCTGCATCTCCAAAGGATGTTTCCGTCGAATCCTTGCCCTGGACGCGATCATCATCATCATCATCATCATCATCATCATCATCATCAACAACAACCCGCGCATGCAATCAGCCAGCAGCCCAAGAATGTAACACCAACCTCCCAGAACACAAGCCACCGGCTAACGTTGCTGGTCAGCCATTCCCTTCATATCATATCAATTGGTAGAAGTCGTGCGCAAAAAAAAAAAAAAAAACCACCCATGGTGATGACGATGAAGATGTGACATTTCTCTCCCTTTCCTTTCCCCCCGGGCCGCATCGATAACCCCCCCCCCCCCCCCCCCGGCGAACGAACAAACGCAATAATCCGCGTTTCCCAGCTGCTGCCAAGTCAAGCAGTCGCCACCACCACCTCCTCCTCCTCAACCACCTTCCTTGTCCAGCCACAGACAGTCCCATCGAACTTCGTCAATGAATCGAGACCACTACCTCGCAAACGAGCAGAAAAAAACAATAAATCGACGACAAAGTAGCGGTGAGAACACACATACACACATACAGAGATAGAGAGATAGAGGAGGAGAACAAGCATGAGCACCACACATATTAAAACATCCCCCAAAAAAAAACATCCCTACCAACGGCTGATCGGCCCTATGCTATGCCCATGCCACGATCGCCACGCCACCTGGCGGAGGGGATGATAGGGGGAAAAGATCCCGGTGCCGCGCGCGTATGTATATTGATTTTATGTATGTACGTACCATGTGAACTCGTGGCCGGGGGCTTGCCTGCGCCCTGCACACACACACACACACACACACACACACACACACACACACCCTGCGTACGTAATGCGTCGGACGCTTTTCTGTTGGATTTTTCCTGCCTCTTAACTCTCCGGCTCGGAGATATGTGTAAAGGAGAGAGAGAGAAAAAAAAAAACAAACAAGTAGATAAGCCGGGATGGTTTTGAGCCCTCTCTCTCTCTCTCTCTCTCTTTATGCAATTGGGGGTGTGTTTCCTTCCTCCCTCCCCGTCGCGACAACAAAAACGGTCGGTCGATCTCGCCTGGAGGATTTCTCACGCAAGCGATTCTATTGATCGAGCTATGTAGTATGTGGCAAACAGAAAGAAAGGGAGGGTGTGTGGGGGGAGGGAAGGAAAGCCATTCGACGACGGGGCATGACGGGGCAAGGATGGCCCCGGTTGTGATGAGAGAGCAGTTGAGTGGTCATTGACGGGGGTGTTCATCATCCCGGGCTCTCGCCGTTGGGGCGCAGACGCAGGTCGCAGGTGGGATGATTTTTTTTCTTTCTCTCTTTCTTGCTTGATTGCGCTCAGGGCAGGCAGGCAGGCAGGCAGGGGTGGGCGGGGAAAGGGGAGGAAGCCAGGGTTGTTGTGTGTGTATGTTGTGCATGCGTGGCTTCATTCCGCGCGGAAAGAATAAACGAAGGTGGAGGGAGGGAAGAAAAACGGGCGAGCAGGGATGTTACGGGGGTGGGTGATGTGCAATGGGGAAGATGGGAGGTTGTTGCAAAACAATTGGCGATGACGTTTCTTGCGTGATGATCAGACAACTGGTTCTCCCGGTGGTCACATTGGAGATTGGCATTGTGAGGAGGGGGGCGGCAAGTCGTGTCAGCAGCAGCAGACCCACGGGCGCGTGCGCGCGGGCGGGGGCAGCAGGATGCTTGCTTTTTGTTTTCTTCTTTTGTTCCTCGGACGAGGAGAAGATGAGATCTATGCTACGTGTATCATTTTTGTCCAGATCTGCTGCGGCTCCGGGATGTGGGGCACCGTTGTCCAAACACGATCTGTGATCTACTTTGTTTTTTTCGCCTCCTCTCGTAGTCCCAAATTTCACGAGACGTCTAGTCTGTATCTGGCTTGATTTTGCAATCTAGATTTGGTGCAAGGCTCATGTTGTGAGGGCGTCAATATCGACGTCTTCGACCCTCCACATGTACCACATGAAAAGGCTCCTATGTTTTGGAAAATTCCTAGTCAGTGAAAACCGATCGTCTGATGTCTCGCCTTGTCCGCTGTTCGAGCAAGACAATGCCTCACTTGTGATCTTCACCTCGTGACAAGCAGTCGCCTCGAACACGCACGAAAAGGAAGCAAAAAAGGAAAGAATGGGGCGGGATCTGGTCAGGGCGAAAGTAGGGCGACGAGCAATGGAGGGCCGGTTCAGTGGCCACAGAGGAAGTGCGAGCCACTGACGAAGTCAAGCTGGTCCTGGCCAATGTTCCAACTCCTCTGAGATGGGACTTCAGGGCAGTACTTCATGCGTTCATATGGTAGGAAATAGGAAAATGGAAGAAGAAATGTACTCACCTATAAGGCGCAAACTTTGCGGAATGTTCTAGCATCTCCTTTTCGCTCAGATATTTCCATTTTCCTCCCTTGCCACTGGACTTCAGTTTCGCGACATCCTTACCCAACCACGCAGCCATGCCTCTCTGAACACCGAGATCTCCAGTGCTGAACACATCCATGCGCTTCAGGGCGAAGCAAGCAAACATCTCGACGCTCCAGCGACCGAGTCCGCGCACGGCGATTAGCCGTTCGAGAACCTCGGCGTCGGACGCTTCTATGAGCATCTGCGCGGATAGCTCTCCAGACGCAAACTTCTCGGCCAAGCCCTTGACATACTCGGCTTTGCGGCCGGAGAGGCCCGCGGTACGCAAAAGGGCAATGTCTGCGGCGGCAACCGAAGTGGGATCGGGAAAGAAAGAAGGGGAGTTATTTGGGTTATAGAAGAGGGCGACAAACTTGTTTCTGATGGATTTGGCTGCCGCACCTGTTACCTGTCCACCTCAATCAGCTTCCATTTCTTGCTCCAGCATCACATAGAAGCACCATGTCGAGTCCGCTCAAGCCAGACATGATGGTGCTCAGTGATGACGAAAGATGATAAAAGCAATGCCAAACACTCACCTGTTGGGCCAGAATCCCGCTCACCAAGGATTTAAACGGATCCACATCCTCCTGCAGCCCCTCAGGCGAGAAGATCTTGCACGGATGCTTCTCGATCACCACCTTCAGCCTCGGATCCACGCTGATCAAATGGGCGCACGCCCTCTCGAGCAGGTTCTCCGTCGTCGTGTCAGGAAGCACCGTCGCGCCAACCGCCTCTGCCGGCGCGACTTCGCTCGCCGCAGGCACGTCGGCCGTGTAAGCGACCACGCGCGACCCGCCCGGCGTCGACAGCGGTGCGTTGGTGGCGTGCGGCTCCGCGAGGCGCGGCTTCCTGCTGTTGCGCTTGGTGGGGGGAGCTGCGTCCGCACCGGCGCTGAGCGGCGAGGACGACGCCATCAGTCCGACAGCCGAGGGCGTGGGTGTGAAGGGTGGGGGTTTGGTTGGAGATGGGTCACCCTTGCGCCGCTTGGTGGTGGGCGTGAGGGGAGTGACGAAGACGTTGGTCTCATCGTTGATGGTTGCGGGTGGCTCAGCAGATGAGGTGTTGTTGGCGGGCTGTGCAGCTGAGTCGGCGCTCTTTGAGGGACGGCCGCGCTTCTTGCTTGGCGGTTGGGCCACGGGAGCGAGTCCGTTGGCTTTTTTTGTCGTTTTGGGCTTTGCAATAGGGGCTTGGACATCAGGAACAGCCGGGCTGGCAGGCTGACTGGCCTGGATGCGAGCGGATCTTCTGGTGGATGACATAGTGGCAAAACGAGCCGAGCGATTGTGTGGGCTGAAACGAAGAAACGCGGCTATCTTTAATGGGCGAGTCGACTTGAGGGATAAGCAAAGCAAGTGTTTGGCTGCGGCAAAGGATAATAAGAGGCGTGACATGGAAGGTGACGCGGTAAGGTTCAAGTCGCGACAAGAATGACGTTGTTGCGGGGAGCGGGCTCTCGCGAAGTCACATGGCCTGCTTTTGCCTGGATTCAGTTCCGTAAGCTGCCTCATCCTTGGCGCATTATTAATCGCTGGTTGGTTGGTTGGCCCTGCGTACCTGTGGGTGTACGGAAGATGATGGGATAGGAGGCAGCTACAATCCTTCAATTCCATGCGCACCGACGTCGAAACGCGGTTCCAAAAGTGCCGGCGTGCTCAGAGATGGATATCTGGCTACTTGCATCCGTCCGCGTTCCTCAATTCGGCGTTTTTGGACTTGGTGCGACGACACTTGCCTGACCATGTACTCCTTCTTCCCGAGAACTGGCTCGGCTTGCACTTCAAATCCTGAGAGGCGAAGAAAAAACCCTTCCAATCATCGTTTCTCTTTGGTAGTGTACAGTCTAAAGCACAAGGGACTGCGGCGACACCTGTTCTGGATAGCACCTTCTGTCTATACAAATGTGCTTTTCTTCGTCTCCCCTGATCCGCGCTTGGTGTTTACGACCGCTTCGACGGCTTCTTGATGACCATAGCCTCCAGATCCTCGCGCTCCTTGAGCTCGGCCTCGATCTCCTCGATGATGGGGGTCAGGTAGGGGGTGTCCTGTGACAAGTCAGCATCTCACCCCCAATGGCAGCTCAGATCCATCGCATACCTCCTCGGGCTTGGTCTGCTGCTCCTTGGGCAGGAGCTGATGCGCGAGCGAGCACTTTGTTTCCATTAGCCAATCATCTTCACCCATTGTCCCGGCCATGCTCGTCGTACCTGGAAAGCGCGGCGCATGCGGAAGACACGGTCGTAGGCCTCCTTGGGCGGAAGGCGCTTGAGAGCCAGCTGGACGGTCTCGGACTCCTCGGGGATCAGGTCATCGGCCCTGCGGATCGGAGGCGTTAGAGACGGCCGGGCATTTCGGGAATTGGGCTTCCGTGGCGGGACGACGAGCGCCAGCAGCGGGCCATTGGGTGCTAGCGAGGGAGGCATACCTCAGACCGAGCTTGCGGTGGCCGGCGAGCTGCAATGCGAGATGGGTCAGCGGTGCCGGCGGCGCTGGGGCGGGCGACAGGACGCACGTCGGTGTACCAGTTGGACAGCGGCTGGATCCAGCCGCGCAACCAGGGGCGCTTGACGATGAAGCTGGCGACGGACGGAGTGCTCATGGTGGCGATGTGCGGCGGGCGGGCGTGGGAGTGGAGATGCGGGCGTGCTCGAGGCTCTGCGGCTGGTAACAATGCCCGTCAGAAGTTCGACGTCGACGCCGGGCGAAGAAGGCTTGGCGTCAGGGCTTCACGCTCGTGCTCATTGGCCAGGCCGCCGGCCGGTTTCGCCGGCTCTAAGCGTGGGCTGCGGGCACATGACTGGCTGCGCGTAGGGGAATTTCCTAGCTCCAATTCCACCCCCACCCACCCACCGAACCAGGCGCTTCTGACGTCCGCCGCCCGCGCGCTCATTGTCCGCAACACACGACAGGACGCGACATCCCGCCCACCCGCCTCCTTCTCCGTCGCCCGTCCGCAGTGTGCCCCGCGCTGCCAGCACCGCCCGCCGACGCCGTCTTCCCCGCCCCGCCGACCTCGCTCTCCACGAACCTCCGAAGTTGTCAATGGATACCACCGTCAACCGCTGACCCTCAAGTGCCGCGGGGCCGCACACTGCGGAGGCGCCTACACCGGGAGGTGCGGCTCCATCTACTTGAGAGTGCGAGTGCATGCGACCGAGCCCGCCGACGACTTACCAATCCCAGGCGCGCCTGCCAAAATGACGACTCCAACCTCCACCGCGCCAGCGCCCACCACCGCCGCCGCCCACAATGGCCGCACAATGCCGGCAAGCGTGGCCGTCCATTTCTCCCGCCTGCCGCCCTCCTCCATCAACAGTTTCTGCGGCGCCATGGCTGGCGTAGCCTCGGGCATTGTAACCTGCCCGCTCGACGTCATCAAGACGAAACTGCAAGCACAGGGCGCTTTTCGTCGCCCCAACAACGGCGCAAAGCTCTCTCCCTCGAAAGCACTGTACCACGGCCTTTTCGGAACAGCGAGGGTGATCTGGCGCGAGGATGGCGTGCGGGGCATGTATCGAGGTCTCGGCCCCATGCTGCTCGGATACCTCCCCACCTGGGCGGTGTACATGAGCGTGTACGAAGGGTCCAAGGACCTCTACTACAACAACATAGGTGCGTCATTGGCTGTTGTCTGTGGCTATGGATATGACTGACACCCGTCGAGACAACAAGTGGCTGGCCCGCGTCTGCGCATCCATCACGGCCGGCGCCTGCTCCACCATAACAACAAACCCCATATGGGTCATCAAGACCCGCCTGATGTCGCAGGTCAGCTCACGCGCTTCTGAAGATGCGCGGCCTCCGTGGCACTACAAAGGGACTCTGGATGCTGCCCGCAAGATGTACCGGACGGAGGGTTTTTTGGCTTTCTACTCTGGTCTCGGCCCCGCGCTACTTGGATTGACACACGTTGCGATCCAATTTCCTCTATACGAATACTTCAAGACCAAGTTCACGGGACTGGAGATGGGCCAAAATACGGCCGGCGAGAGCGACACCCACACGATCGGCATTCTGGCAGCCACTTTCCTCAGTAAGATCTGTGCGACATCGGCAACCTACCCACATGAGGTCCTCAGAACGCGCCTGCAAACACAGCAGCGCACTCTACCATCACACTCGCACGAGGAGATTTCTTTCAGGGGCGCGCTGGATGGGCACAGTGCCAAGAGGCACCCGCAAGGTGCTGCGTCGTCGGACGGCATGGTCAACATGCCCCGGTACCGCGGCTTGATAAGAACGTGCAAAACAATTCTTCGGGAAGAGGGTTGGCAGGCGTTTTACAACGGCATGGGAACGAACATGGTTCGTGCTGTCCCAGCAGCGATGACCACAATGTTGACGTTCGAGATGTTGAAGAAAGCATGCTATGAGGTACAGAAAGCAGGATCGGCGTCGTTAGACGAGGATTGAGCAACAGATTACCAGGCAGTGAAGACTTGCAATGCGGATACCCACACAGTGTGGTTTCATTCAAGCGCGCGGCATCTGGCGGGCCCCGCATGTTTGGCTGTTCGTATGTTTGTATATACGCTGCATCGCGAATGTGCCTGCCCTTCCACGTAGTTGTCTGCGGTCATTGGAGTTTCGGGCGTTTCAGAGACTTGAAAGCCGTAGGACAGCTCCATGCGCCTTCTTTGGCAGTCCTTTCTCTTTTCCTTCTCGATTTCCCTTCCCGATTCCCTTGCAGAATGGGACACGTTGGACCTCCTCAGGAGCAACTCTTCAAATATTCATTTCAGGACGGCGGCAAGTCTGAACATTGGCACACGAGCGGTCTCGTTTAAAGCAAGCAATCAACGCGTTTCAATCTTCATCCTTGCGTTTCTGTTGGTGTCTGCTAAAGGTGGCTCGTCGTTTTCCTCAACTATGTTATGCTGGCACTAAAAAACCTGAACTGACATGATAGGTGCGATGCCCGCCCGCAATGTTTTTCCAAAACCCACGGACTTTCGGACGCCTCGATGGACGCATTTGTCAGTGTTGACTGAGAAACTCTAGGCCATGAGGATACTGACTTCAACTTCACCAACTCTTGATAACAGAACGTGCGAACTTTCGGCGATCACCAGCGCTCATATGGATGAATTGCGATTCCAGGCTCTCGAGCAGTTATCTGATGCGAAAGTCTAGCTGCGTGATGGGTCACGCTCGAACGGGTGCTGCATGAGCTAAAAGCACTGAACGAACGGCCTACAGCATGAAGGCGCATGTTGCTTGTTCTTTCTTTCTTCAACCCCTGTCCACTCTGCTGACTAGAAGAAGTACCAGAGGGCTCCAAAATGATTGTGCTCACGTATGACGTACATGAATTTGCCCGCGGATTGGCCCAAAACCAGTTGCCATCAGCGACGTGGCTCAGCTCTGCCACCTCTCCTCTTCAAGATTGGTTCACTTCGCAGTCTGTTGACAGTGAACGATAACGCGCTTCTGACCGCCCACCGCCGACTCGCGCGAAACAACCTCTACTTCATACGGAGCAGTGAATCACCCACATTCCTTTCTTGCGAACCGCCCTTTCGAAACACATTCACCCAGTTGCGCCACAAGCACTATAATCTCGGTACGACCACAACCATGCCCGAACGCGGTAGTAACAGCCCTACGTCCGACACGGCGAAGCGGCGACCACGCTCCCCCGGCACGTCGGAAGTGATCGTGAAGGACTTCGCCGCGACGACGACGACGACGCCGGCGCCACCACCGCCGCCACCCCCGTCGCAGCCGAAGCCGAAGAGGGAGTTGTGGAACAAGTACAGGTTCCGCGACAGCGACGAGGAAGACGAGGAGGAGAACCACGATGACGACGGCGAGATACAGCAAACCCTCTCAGCCGCTGCACCGCAGCCCAACGACGACAACGACGAACACCCACCACCACCACCACCACCACCACCAACGCCATCACCACCACGCCCCCTCGCCGCCGCCACTGACCCCGAAAGTCGCCTCCGTACTCACCAACCTAACGATGCTTGGCCCTCACCGTCGCCATCGCGTGGGCGTAATGATGGCGATGATGGAACGGTCACCACCGCATACGTACCTGACAAACAGAGGTCTCGAGCGAGGTGGTCAGCAACAGCAGCGGCTGGCTTTGGTGCCGGGACTGTCGCGCGTTTGCGTCGTCGCTTTTTCTGGAAGAGGGCTGCTCCTGCTGCTGCTACTAGGGCGAAGGCAGAGGCGGAGGCGGAGGCGGATGGAAGGAGGAGACGGAGGGAGGAAAGGGCTGATGAGGAGGGAGTTGTGGAGGTAATTGGGAGTTCGGTGGGGAGAAGGTCAAGTGACGATGGTGGTGGTGGTTCCTGTGGATCAACCGGTGCAGAGAGCGGCGGCAGCACCGACGACAACATCAGCAGCATCGCGGAGACGACGGACCACGGCGGCAGCAGCCTGATCGCCGAGGTGAGCAGCGGGATGGCGGCAGCGGGCAGGGGTACGGAGGAGATGACGAGTAGTGAAGAAGGGAGGGGAAGTGCCGTGGTACTGCCACCAGCGCCGTCACCACGACCGACGACGACGACGACGACGACGCCATACACTTCCGAGCCACCACGGCTGCGGCGACGGCGGCGGGACCTACACCAACACCAACACCACAACCACCTCACCATTCCACACCTCTCTCCCCCTCCTCCATCTCACCGCCGCCGCCGCCGCCCATCACCCCCACCACCACCACCACAGAACCGAACCAACATCCCCTCCAGACTCCCTCCAGACTCCCTCCTCACCCCCACCGGCCTCCGCCTCCTCACCCGCACCGGGACCCTCCGCCTCCACCTCCCGGGCGGCAAACACTCGGCCCTCTTCCTCGCCGCGTCCTCGTCGTTTCCCCTCCTCGCCAACAGCGAACCCGACCTCTCGCGCACCGAGGGCCCGCCCGTGCGCGCCATCGCCCGCCTGTGGGCGCTGAGGAAAGACATCGACGACGGCGTCAGGCCGTGCGGGCCGAGTCCGTTGGGGCTGAGGGTGTTGCAGTGGGTTGTTGAGAATGGGGGTGGGAGCGGTGGAGGGAGGAGGACGTGGGAGGGCGAGTTCGTGGAGGATTTGCCGCCGGTGAAGGAGGGCGGCGGGGTTGGCGGCGGGGCGGCGGCGGCGTTGACGGCGGGGGAGCAGTGGAGGTTGATGGTGGTGAAGGGGCAGATGTTGGGGGAGTGGGGGAGGGGGGTTTGGAGGGAGACGGTGACGATGGCGGCGGAGGCGGAGGCGGAGGCGGGAGGGGTTGAGGGGGGTGGTGACGGTGGTGGCGAGACGAGGAGTTTGTGGAGCGCGGAGGAGGTTGAGGAGGGGGTGTTGGCGGCGATGAGGGGCGGGAGTAATGGGTCGAGGCAGGGCGTCTTTTTGCGGGGGTACGACGATCCGGCGATGGAGGGGAAGATTGAGGAGTATCGGGCGCGGATCGAGGCGCTGAGGGCGGAGAGGGAACGCGGTGAGGGGTGCACTGGGCAGGATGCTGGGCGGTGAGGTTGGTGTGATGAGGAAGAGCTGAGGCATGAGGATTGTGCATGCACCCGTGGTTAATATAGGGTGACCGGTTTTTAGAGCTACCGAGAGAGCCAGCTTGGCGGAATCTGTAGGAAGAATTGGGGTAATTTGAGGCATGAACCGAAGTGAGCAAAGACAGAAAGTATTGCATTGACTTCGAGAATGCAAAGCAAATACCAAAATATAGAGATAAATGATGCCGCTGATTTTCAGCAACAAAAAGTTGCAAGCAGATACGGCGTGATCTAAAGTGCATTTATAGATCATCATACCCAGTGAACTGTCAAGTTGGTGTTAAGTATTAGAGTTTGTGGATAGCACTACGGATTTGGAAAGGTATGTGCAGGAACAGGGACCCCTTGCACACCCCTGCGGCCGCCTTTAGCTGATTGGCGAAGCGGCCCGATCCGACAGGGGTGTCACTTATCGCTATCTACGAAATACTCCATCGACCGGCAGCGATAGCGTTTGCTAACAATTACGATGGACAGTCGCATCACAACGTCGCCCTCGCTGCCCTCTCGGTGAGCGACAGCACTCTGCTTCCCGCATGGACGTGACACGGTCGCTCGTTCCCTCGGCCGGAGGTGTTCTGGAACACTGTCGGAAGCGTTGCGAAAAAAAAAAAAACAGTAGCGCCGAATGATGGCATGCTATTTAAAGGGCGTTGGACGGGTCGGCGTCACTCCCGTCTGCACCGACCTCACTCCTCTCCCGCACGTCCCCCACCATGACCATCGACGACGGCTTCCTCGCCAGCTTCTCCGAAGACTTCGTCGAGCTCCCCAAGTACAAGGCCGCGAGCACCTCGACCATCGACTTCGACGGCCTGCTCGCCCGCCCGCTCAGGCTGCATGAGGACCTGAAAGGGGGATGCGGCGGCCAGCTGTGGCCTGCCGGCATGGTGCTGTCGCGCTACCTGCTGCGCCAGCACAAGCACGACCTCAACGGCCGCTCAATGTTTGTACGCCTCAGGGCTCTCTTCCGCCCCGCCGCCGCCGGCTGACCGCCCCCCCAGACTTGAGCTCGGCTCCGGAGGCGGCCTCGTCGGCCTGGCCGTCGCCCTCGGCTGCGACGTCTCCGCCAGCGAGCAGCACCCGCTGTACATCACCGACCAGGAGCCCATGTTCGCCCTCATGCAGCAGAACACGGCCCTCAACGGGCTCGCCGCCCGCGTCAAGCCGCTTGTCTACGACTGGGGCACCGCCCCGCCCGCCGACATCGCCGTGCCGCCCGACGTGATTCTGGCTGCCGACTGCGTATACTTCGAGCCCGCCTTTCCGCTGCTGCAGAAGACGCTGGAGGATCTGATTGGCCCCGATACCGTTTGCTACTTCTGCTTCAAGAAGAGGAGGAGGGCCGACTTGCACTTTGTCAAGGCGATAAAGAAGACGTTCGACGTGCAGCGCGTTGAGGACGACGCCGACAAGGACGTGTACGCGAGGGAGAACATCTTCTTGTGAGGATTGCTGGCTATGTCCCTGGTCTGAGCGTATACTGACGGAAATACAGGTTCAAGATCACCCAACGCAAGAATCAAACGAACTAACGATCCATGAACTCACTTAGAGGCCCGGTGAATGGGGTTGTCCTTTCATTTTGCGGTGATCCGAAAGTCCAAAAAAAGAAAAAAAGAGCAAAGAAATAGGAAGACCAAATCTAGAAGCAAGACAACGATATGACGAACAATAGAGATGACAAGAGAAGACTTGAGATGCCAGATCCTTATCAGTGAAATTGCCTTAGCATCTCAGACGAATGGTGCCCGAGCTGGCTCTAGATGCTCAAAGACTGACCAACGAACGAGAACTGTTCGAACAATGGACCAAAGTCGGGAACACTCCGTGGACTTTGATCCACTGTACATTGGAGGAGACTCAATCGGGTGCATGGATGATGGACCGCCTAAAACGGATTCACCAACTCTTCGATCACCTGCGCAGCCAAGTACATGGGTCGAACGACGGAAGAATACCACACGGTAGGTTCGCGGGATACCGTCTAGGATCGACTGAAAGTTAGGCAAAATGGATGGATACACTCATGCAGACCTTTCTCTGCGCCGAGATGTGAGAGAAAGAGAGAAAGATGCTGCTTGGCCTGCCCTGATGTAAGAGACCAACTGCGGCGCATTCACCTCCCCGCGCGCGTTCTTCTACAGCCTTTGGCTTTCGCGCCTCACATTTTCTCCTCTACCCTACCCTCTCTTTCACGCGTTGTCCTTGAGCTCTAGGCCCACAAACCTTGCGCTCTTCATCCACCAGAAGACACACCTGTCCTACTCGGCATCGTTCTTTCACTCTCTGCGCGCGACCATAATCTTCTACGCAACAGCGCAGCCATGCCAGACACGCCCGCCGGCCGCAAACTGCGGTCTTCTGCGCGCAACACCGGCGACTTCAACAACATGGAATCGGCATCCACACCCGCAAGACCTGAGAGCGATTCGCCTGCGCCGCCGCGCGCCTTGCGCTCCTCCATGCGCTCCTCCATGCGCAACAGCAGCGATAACACTGCTTCATCCACCCCCGCCGCGACCGCGACCAGCGGCTCCGCTTCTGCGCCAGCGACGGTGACCCGCGCGCTCCACTCATCGAGCCGCCAGGTGGAACAGCTCAAGACGCCAACTGCCAGTGGTACGAAGAAGAGCAAGGCTGCCGTCACCCCGGCCAACTCCAAGACAAGCGGCCAGTCTCCGTCACCGTCTGGTAGTAATGCTAAAGCTACATCCGCCGCCGCCACCTCTTCCGGCCAGCGCACGTCCAGCCGGCTGGCTGCTATGCAGTCCGCCGCGGTGGAGGAGGAGGAGCCCGACACGCCCGCCGCCGCCGCCGCCGCCGCCACTAAAGACAACAAAGCAGGCAAGAGAAGCAAACATGCGCCGGCCGCCAACAGCACCAAAACGACGGCCGCCGCCGCCGCCGCCTTTCCCGCGCAGCGCACGTCCAGCCGCTTGGCCACCATGCAGTCCGCCACGGAGCCCAACACGCCCTCCACCGTCGATGGCAACGCAGGCAAGAGGATCAAGGCTACGCCGACCACCACCGGCAACGCTAGAGCGACACCGGCGACCTTTCCGCTGCGCGTCTCGAGCCGTCTCGCCGGTTTCCCCGCGGACGCCGGCGGCGAACTGTCCACGCCCACTGCGAGCGGCGCGGGCAGGAAGGAGGCTGCGGTTGCTACGTCGCCCGCGGGCATAGAGGCTACTACTCCCGCCGCCGCACCCGGCAGTACCGGCAATCTGGGCGCCTCGAGCCGCGTTGCTGGTCTCGCCGCCGAGACTGGCAACGAGCCCGCCGCGGATGGTGACGCCGGACAATCCACGCCCACTCTGAGCGGCGCGGACGAGAAAGACGATGACAAGATTCCTACGCCGTTTGTTGACACCACTCGGGCCACGCCCGCCGGTCGCAACGGCAATCGTCGTGCCTCGGACCGCATCAGAGAGCTCGCTTCCGCCGTCGAGTCAACGGGCACGGAGGAGACGGACGAGGAGGCCACCGCCGCCGCCAGCGCCGGCAACACTTCCACGAACGCGCCCAACAGCGACGAGAATGCGCTTCACCCGGCCGGAGCGACGACAGCGAACACCACCAGGAGGAGCAACAACCACGACAACGACGACCAGCCACCCGCACCGCGGAGATCGTCCAACCGTCTTCTCCACCACCCGACGACGACGACCACGACGACCCCCGTCAAAAACAACAAGGGCAACGACGACGACACGCATGGCCCCGTCGAGGACTCATCATCCCAACCCCGAAAGCGCCGTCGCCGCCGCAGCAGTGCCGCCGCCGCCACATCATCATCCGCTTCCGCCACCAAGAAGGCCAAACCCGACACTACGACGACGACGACGAACACCATCACGACCATCACAACCGACAATGACGACGATGACGCCGCCGACGATACCAACAAAACCCCCCTCGCCCCACCCACCTGGCCCCGCCCCGCCTTCCCCCACAACGACCTGCACAAGTGGCTCGTCATCGGCGACCAGCGCGACGATTTCGCGCATGCTTATCACGCGTCTGCTGCTTCCACCACTGCGAGGAGGAATGCTGGTCGTGCCGGTGGTCCCGGCGATTATGATCATGAAGCGGTGCTCGTGCCGAGGAGCGAGCGGTTCCTGCACGCGTTCAGCAAGACGCAGTTGCGGCGGGCGGCGGGGAGTTTGCGGAGGATGTGCGAGGCTGCGGCGGGGGTGAGGGGGGTGGTGGGTGGGGAGTTGGAGGGGCTGGGAGGGGCTGTGAGTGTGGGCGGTGGGGGTGGGGAAGAGGGTGGGGAGGAGGACGAGGAGGAGGAGGATGTCGGTGTCGATGGGGATGAGGATGTTGTTGTGCGGGAGGAGGGGGACGACGCCGGTGGTGCCGATGAGGCCGCCGATGAGATGGAATGCGAGGGCGGAGAGGAGGAGGTCGCGAACGACGTGGTAATGTCCGACGCCGACGCTGTGGATGAGGGCGGCTCTGGAGACGGCGTTGGAGATGCTGCTGGACCGCCTGCTACGGCTGGTGGAGAGGCAAAGGCCACCACGACCGATGCTGATAGATCAGGCGGTACCGCTGGTGCACGCGACATCAGCGCTTCAATCCACGGGTAAGTCCTTCCTCCTTCCCTTCCCTTTTCCGGCTAAAGCCTTCAGCAGTGTCACGTACAGTTTCAAGCACCCCTCCCAGCTCAAGGCCGCCCGCACCGCCTACTTCGCCGCCAAAGCCGTCCCCGGCACAACGGAGGACCAGGCGCACGCCGCGGCAAAGGAGGCTGCGGATGCGATCCTGACGCGCCTGGCCACGGGCGTCAAGGTGCGCGACAAGGCGGCGACCGGTGTTGGTGGTGGTGGTGGTGGTCGTGGGGTCAGCGTCGTCAGAATGGGCCCTTCCTCCTCTGCTGCTTTCTCGCCAGCGGCGGCGACTGCGGCCGGAGAGAGCGGTGGTTCGTCAACCAACAAGGGTCCCCGCCGTCGCAGGTCGTCGTCGTCGTCGTCCCAGATGATCGCGCAACGGTCCGGCTCAGCAGCATCATCATCATCCAGAGCCATCGCCGGTGGAAAGGATAAGCAGCGGCGGAGGCATGCGGATGGCGACGGCGACGTGGACATGACCGACCCTTTCGTCGTCGACAAGCACCACGACGACGTCGACGGCGACGGCGGTGACGGAAAGGTGGACGAGACGGACCGTCGTCACAACGCCAACGATGACGCCAGCAATGACAACATTGCCGTCGGAAACGCCGTCGACACGGTGGCTCCTGGCGGCGGCGGCGCCGTCTTGACCCGCCAGTGGTGGCAGCGCGGGCTCCCCCCGTCCGCCGAGGCGCTGAGGAAGGTGCACCAGATGCGGCCGATCGCGAAGATGGGCGCGGCGCAGCTGCGCGGCGAGATCATGCGCAAGTGCGCGTTGAGGGAGCGGTTGGTCGCGGATGGGGAGAGGCTGAGGGCGTTGGTGGTGGAGGCGAGGAGGAAGAAGGAGGAGGAGACTCGGGTTGGTGGAGTGGAGGAGATGGCGGGGGGTGGAGCGGTGGTGACGGTGGTGGAAGACACGAGGGAGAATGATGGGGAGGATATGAGCGAGGGCGATGCTGATGGCCCTTCGGCGCAGCTGAGGGGTGATATGGTGACGAGGGAGGAGGGAAACACGGATGGGGAGTTGTTGGCGGAGAGTGTGGTTGCCGGGGAGGGTGTGGGCGGTGATGAGGACGGGATGGATGTCGACTGAAGGGTTGAGATCATGGCTTGACTGTGTCGAGTCTATTGCCGGCAACTAGGGGGAAATGGGTGGTTCCGACTGCGGCATGGCTCGGCTCGGCTCGGCTCTCGAGGAATCTGGCACTGGATACCCTGGAAGGAGCTTACTGGATTGTTACTTTGCACCCGTGTTGGTGCTCATCGGGCTGTTTGGATCATCTGCGTGTGCGGATCAAGTATGGAAGATGAGGGTCATCCTTGGATTTGTTGCGGCTTTCATACTATCATGAATGAAGCGGCATGGTAAGTCCTGAAACAAGTTAGCGTAAAAGGGCGTAGTCCGTAGTAGTCGTATATCATTGTCTATGGCCTGCCTGAACGCTTGATCTATACCACAGGAAGGAGGCCCTGCCGTGTCACTTTGCCGTCATATGTCAACATGTACATGGAGTTTCGTGAGCGAGAACATGGTTAATCTTCTTTCAGCTTTCTCACTTCCTCCCTTAGATTGGCATTCTCCTCCTGAAGCGCCTCAATCTGCTGTTTCAGGACTTCCATTTGGTCCTTTGCACCAGCAGTGAGTTCTTCGATGATCTTGAAGACACGCCACAGACGAAGGACGATGACAAGACTGGCGACTTCCTCAAGCGGACCGCGAAGCAGTAGGTCGACCACGAACGAGGCGACGATGACAATAGAATCGACGCAGTGGAACTTGGAGTTGAAATAGCTGTTGCAAAATGGATGTTAGCAGTGACGAACGAACAAGTCAAGAAAGTAACGACGCACGAGAGACCGAAGGCCCAGACGGAAGCAAGCAGTTCGGCCATGAAGAGACAAGAGAAGACCAGGCTAACGATGCCAAGAGCCTCGAGAGTATCGTTCCAGCCGGTGTTCGACTTGTGGCTTTCGCATACAAAAAGCTGGATGACGAAGTCTGGTACGGGTGAGTTGTTGAGCCGCCCAAGCGAGCAAGTGGGGACGAGGCCTACCTATGAAGATACAGGTCACGTCGGCAGCAACCAGCGCCAAGACAGCATAGTGTCCGGTTTTGGAAGTCAAGAAGCGCTGGGTCTGGCGACGGCTCTTATCGACGGAAGAGTCGGTCGATGGCGAAATCAAGCCGTACAGGTTCTCGTGGGCAAATGAGGACAAGGTGCGCCTGCTCCCAAGAAGCGGCTGCGTTTGGCCTTCTTCGTCCATCTATGTTGCCCGCCAAGTGAGGTCTTGGCGCTGAGATGTTCGGCGCTGGGATGTTGGCGATGGGCGGTACAGGACTGTTGGGAGCAAGAGCGAAATGCGACAGGAAGAGTGATGATAAAGAGCGGTGGCCCGGGTTGGTGTTGAGGCGGACCAGCTGTTCGCACGCGCTAACACGGCTAGCGCCCAGACGAGCGGGTCGGGCCCGGCTGGCCCAAGCTTTCGACGCGACTTCCCAATTCCACCCCAGACGCCGCGCCCGTCCCCAGAGCTGCCTGCCTGCCTCCAACGCTCTCCCTCCTCGCACACCTCAGCCCTCGCACCCGCCCACCCCGCGCGCCCACTTCCGTTTGGACGCTTGTTTTCACCCGCTCGCTTGACGTGAGTGCCTCTGCCCCACTCGCAACCACCACTCCACCAACATCAACGCCTTGCGCCTGCTCGCGCTAACAATGACGCCAGAACAAGTTGCCGCGTACCTTGCGAACGAAGCCGCATTCCGTGCGAACCAAGCCATCTGCGAGCCTCCTACACCCACCATGGCCGACAACGAGCCCATCCGTGAGGAGGAGCCTCGCCCTGACATCCCGGATGACGATAACAACGATGAGGTGAGCTCTTTCTGCTTGCGCGCCACCGCGCCGTCTTCCCCTACCCTTGACCTTGCTTTCTTGCGCATGCGCTCACTACTGCTCCCACTTGATGCACCAATGCTAACCCCACTTGCAGGAAGAAATCACCGCCATGAAGAAGCGTGTCCAGGAAATGGAGGCTGAGGCTGCCAAGCTTCGCGAGATGCAGGCTTCCCTCGACTCTCAGACCGAGACTCTCCGCGAGAACAAGGAGGACATCGACGCGCGTAGCGTCTTCGTCGGAAACGTCGATTACGGCGCCTCGCCTGAGGAGATTCAGGCCCACTTCCAGAGCTGCGGCTCCATCAACCGCGTCACCATCCTTCTCGACAAGTTCACGGGACATCCGAAGGGGTCAGTCATACCAAGAGATGGATTTTCTTGAATTGCCCACACCGTGCTGGAATTGGCCGTGGACACTGAGCGCGAAGGCCTTGCGCCATGCAACAATGCGTTTCCGAGTCTGCTCGCCTCAGGTCTTCCGGTTCATCACAGCTCCCCCCACTGTTACTTCCTTCTTCCTCAAGATACCTTCGCTACCTGGCAAGAGCTGCGCAGCAAGATGCGGACGCTGACGGGCGTATGCAGGTATGCGTATGTCGAATTCACTGAGCCCAGTCTCGTTGGTCAGGCCCTCGTCCTTAACGAGAGCGTTTTCCGCGGCAGGAATATCAAGGCAAGTCGCCATCATCTCCATTTCACTGCATTAGCCTAACTTTACTTAGGTCGTCCCTAAGCGCACCAACCTTCCTGGTCTTGCGCGTGGTCGCGGCCGCGGTGGTGGCCCTCCCCGTGGCCGTGGCGGCTGGGGTGGACGTGGAGGCTACGGCCCTCCTCCCCCTCGTGGCGGGTGAGTGAACAGCATCCTTGACCCTCCCAGGGAAGGCGTGGTTATATACTGATAAAGTCATCGCTATTAGTTACCGAGGTGGTTACCGTGGTCGCGGGAGAGGGTACTCGCCCTACTGAGTTGTTTCTTGCAGAAGCCGTTTCCAGCGTCGACGCAGGCCGGCTTTTTTTGGTTACTTTAAACGAACAGCTTCTCCGAGATGCAACCCAGGGAGGGTGCACAAATCGGCTCACTCAAACGACGCGCGGACGACACGCACATTCGGTACATGGGTAGCAAACACAGATCACACTAGGATTGGGATGGGTTGCATTAAATCGAAGAAGAAACATCAGAGAGGGCCGATCATTTCGGTCTTCATTACGGTACCAAAAGTCTTGGGGACATATAGTCTGCTTGAACTTCTTGAGATTGGCTGAAAAGATCAAGGAGGCGCGAGGCTGTTCGGCTGCGCGATCAATCTTGCAGTGAAAAAGAAAGGAATTATGCAGGAGGTGGTCTCACTTCGGGTGCGCTTGGTCCTTGTTCGAAGTTTTGGGAGGTGCTTGCTTCTATCGAAGTCTTCACCCCCTTTTCGTTTCATTTTCTTTCCTTTTATCCACTGCTTTGGGTTTTGTTTCTTTCATTCCTCATTTTGGGGATATTAATACCCCTTGTCGTTTCCCTCGAAAACAAGAAAAAAAGAAGGCACTATCACACATCATCTCACATCACCCTCCACAAGAGAAAAGAGGAGAAGAATGCAGTGGAGCAAGAAAGATTGGCTCAAG
The DNA here is from genome assembly GCA_021495925.1 of Diplodia intermedia. Lineage (NCBI taxonomy): Eukaryota > Fungi > Ascomycota > Dothideomycetes > Botryosphaeriales > Botryosphaeriaceae > Diplodia > Diplodia intermedia. The sequence continues at coordinate 15,275 of JAKEKT010000152.1, read as the reverse complement.
GTGCAAGAAGAGAACATTTAACACGAAGGACGCAGCCGGCTGAAGGAAGAATACTCAAACAGGTAAGCTCAAGGGTACTCTATCGACATCACCACCTCCTGGATATATCGTGAGGTAAATCCGTCGTCACCAGAAGACAGATGGACATCATTAGGGAAAGATATGCTCATCCGAAAACGCCGCTTCCACGACCGCGAATCGGATACTCGTCTGCGGCCCCACATCTACTAGGCAATTATACCTGGGCCGTGGGCCACTAATGCGTAGATGTCACGCAGCCGACGCCCCCGAGAGAAAATGGCCCTTTCATGTCTTCGTTGAAAGGACCACTGGGCAGTAATAATGATGATGAAGATGATGATGGAAGAGGCGAGGGCGCGCGGGCACACGTAGTGGCGGCTTAGGGGTTCGTTCTGCTAACGGAGGCTTCCATGGCGCGCGCCGCCGCTGCATGGCTCCTTTGCCATATATTACTTGCATCATCATTGCACTACTACTGGAACCGGATCTTTTTTTTTTCTTATCTCTCTTTTTTTGAGACGTATACACACACCGCTTTGATGTAAAAAAAAAAAAAAGTTCTGGAAAAGATGAGACAAGGAAAAGAAGGGAAGGAGGGGTGGGTGTGTCAATGGGACTGGACGACGACGAGATATGCGCCGTTATTTGGCTGACGCTTTTTTTTTTATTGGCCGCACACCACCACCACCACCATGCGTGTGTGCCCTCCTCTTGCCCGTCGCTTCTTCGACGATAACGATAAAGAAGAGCGCCGCGTATCGTTATCGTTGACGGGAGGAGGGGAGTGGGGGCCGAGTCCGTTTGTTGGTTGGTTGGTAGTAGTCAAGATATTAGGCGCAGGCCTGTATTTGGGCGCGCCGGGTTTCTGGAGGAGGTAACACTGCTACTTACTTACTTCCCGAGACTTACCTAAGCGGACGGGGTCCTTCGTTTCCGGCTCGGACTGACGGGGCGGGTGGGGGGAGAGGGGAGGATGGAAGCGCGGGCTGGACTGGGCTGCCCCGGTTAATTGCCATTTGAGCTCTCTCTCTCTCTCTCTCTCTCTCCCCCCCCCTCTCTCTCTCTCTGCTTTTTGTAAGTAGTAGTTGTTGTTGTATAGGGCACGAATCGGATCACCTTTTTTTTCTTTGCAAGTGTTTGATGACATCGACGTAAAGTAGGTAGCACAGGCGAGATATGCAGGAAAGTATATGTAAATCGCGCGTCATGATCCACAACACGCGCATGCATTGCATTGCATTCTTCGCTCGGAGTATCTTCTTCTTTCCTGTAGTACAAAAGCAGAAAAGCAAAGGGGATGGGGAAAAAAAAAAGCGGAACAATGGGGAATGGAGGGGGGAAAACGCCATGTGTGGGAAGATGTTTATCGCGAAAAGGGAAAAAGAAAAAAGAAAACCAACATGTCTCCCTCTTCCGAACTCCGGGTATACATGACAGAACGTGAGGTAGGCAGCAGCAAGTTGTTGTTATTGCTGCTGTGGGTAAAGGAAAGGATGATGGGATAGACGTAGGGAGAACCAAAGCTCTCGCCCAAAGTGGACCGCCCGGCTCCGTAGACGATGATGCTACAGTTTGAACTTTGTTACAGCACGCAAGGTTAAGGAAAGGTGGGACGCTGGAGAGAGGGAGGGGGGAGAGAGAGAGATGCAAGAGAGTGCCAAGAGAAAAGAAAAGAGGAGCAGGGTTCTCTCCCTAGCCCAAAACGACGGCCAGGATGACAATGGTGAGGACGACGGCGAGGATGAGCAGCAGGCAGCAGGCCTTGTTGCGGGCGGCCTTTTGGTGGCGGCTGGCGGTGGTCAGCTCGACGTGGGCGCCGCGCGTGTCGGTGCGCACGCCCTCGACGTTCTCGCTGATGATGTCGAGCTGCTCGCCCTGCTCGTGCACCATGTGGGCGACGTCGCGGAAGAGCTCGTTGAGCTCGCCGACGGACTGCTCGATGTTGCGGATCTCGGACTCGCGCTCGATGATGAGCGATTCCTGGAAGTCGACCTCGTCCTGCGACGCGAGCCGCAGCTGCTCCTGCTCCTGCAGCTGCTGCTGTTGCTGGTGCGACGGCGCTTGCCCGCCCGGGCTGGTCAGGCCGCCGCTGCCGTCGTCGAGGGCGGCGCGGGCGGCGGCGGCGGAGCTGCGCTCTTTCTCGATGGCGCGGCGTTGGAGGACTTGGAATTCGGTGAGGGAGGCTTTGAACTCGCGGTTGAGTTTGCCTTGGGTGAATTTTTGGGATGGCTAGGGAAGGGACATGTTAGTATGTGATGTACGCAAAACATGTCGCGTCGGAGAATTCAGATGAAGACATATCGGGGCGTCGATGTCTCCCCTCATTGATGTAGATAGTTGGCTCACGTACCCCGAGATCGTGCCATTGTTGGACCCTCTTCAGACCCTCGCCGACTTCTTTGAACCCAGAGCTCGTCTCTTCAATCAGGTCGCGAACCCGCTCGCGGACGCGTTCCGTCTCGCGCTTGGTGCCGAGGAGTGCAATCTGGTTGGAAAGGCGAGTGACGTTCGAGGTCAGGCTGAACAGCTGGTCGGAGAGCTGGGTGGTGAAGCGCTTGAACTCTGGATCGTCGGCATACTCGGGATCATCCTGCCGCCGCCAGGTGGTTGGTTGGGACTCTAGCCGGGAGTGGTCGTCGAAAGACATCGTGGGACGAGAAGGACGGCGGTCGTACGGGCCAAGCGGGCGACAGGCGGGGAGATGTGGAGGAGCGGAAAGCGGGTGCCTGGCGGTGGTTGCGAGTTGTTGGTTATCGGCGGTGATGCGCGGCGGTCGGAGGATGCAGCTCCCGGTCGGCAGATGACATCGTGCTGGGGGCCCCTGCGCTGGCGCGGCTTCTCTTGGCATGTGTTTTGCTTTCCCGCGCGAAAGTCAACACCAGCCAGCCCGAGCCCGAGCTTCTGCACGCGCTCATCGGGAGCTGCCACCTTCCGCAATCCACCCCGCCACGCTCCCTCCGCTTCCACCACGCCCGCGCCGTGTCATGGACTGATCTCTAAGCGCTCCTCCCGATCACTCACTTCGCCCCGCGCAACCCCGAATCCGTCGAATCGCACGCGCCAACACACCGGCATCATGGCGGCGAAGGCGCGTCCCTACCGGGGCTTCATGTCCCCCTTCATGCATCGCCAGTTTGGCTATGTGATGGGCTTGACGCTGGCCATATGCTACACCTATGCGCTATGGCAAGGCCAATTCAATAGCTGTGCGTCGCAGCCCGGCAACCAGAGGAGGCTCAGCTAATGACTTGTTTCACAGGGTTCTGGGTGTGGTTTTCCGCGAGCATTCGTGCCCTGCTTCTTTTCATTGGCTTCTTGTTCACCCTATGCCTGACCATGGCGCACGCCCACTGTGAGTCCGGCCCGTTGTCGAGCTCTCGCCCAAGGCTAACGAATGCACAGCTGGCGAGCGAACCAACCCCTCCGAACTGCAGACCTTCACACAATACCTCTGCAGCATCTCCACAGCCAGCACATTCGTCTGCTATGGTGCCTCTGCGTTCTGGTTCGCCATGGTCTACATCATCTCGCAGCCGGAGAAATCGAACTTGGGCATAGTCGACCCGGGGAAGACGTATGAGAGATCGAGGATGAACGAGCGCCCACTCTACCTCTATACCATGTTCCTACAGCTCGCCATGGTTCAGGCTGTTTTCCACATCTACAGAGACTACGGCCGCCTCCGCCTTCCGTTCAACAATCCGGCTTCGGCAGAAGGCGTGCCGTCCCGCTCGCGCCAGGCCGCTCTCAAGCAGAGTCTCCTTCCCTTACTCCACGATTCCATTTCCCGCGTCGGCCTGTTCCTTATCTTCGCCAATGTGACGTACTTCCTCCTCTTCAGACGTGTGGTTTGGATTCTCGGCTTTCCCCTGGCAAAGGTTCGCGACAGCACCATTTATGGCACCAAGCCGCGCCCTGGATTCAACCCATTCGAGCTTACCGGACGTCTGGCTGTCGAAGGTTTCATGTTAACCTACCTCTGGGAGTTCACCCAAGCGGCCATGACCATCTACCTGTCCAAGGAGCCCGTGAAGAAGGACAAGGAACACAAGCCTATGCCCATCACCAACGACTCGAAGGACCCCAACGGCAGCTTGCTTTCGGGTCTGAAGGCCAAGAAGGACTTGCTTAAGGTAAGTCCCACTAACTTGCAGACTCGCACGCCATTTCTGACTGTCATCTGCAGACATATGCATTCTGGGAGCTTGCCATAATATCGCAGCGCTTCCCGGATCGCCGCGCAACCATCTACAAGGAGATCGACACCAAAACCTTCAAAGCCGTGCTCGAGGCGTGCTTGATGGAGATCACAGCAGTCAAAGACCGCATCGAAGCCGTCAGCGCCCCTCCGCCTCCTCCGCCGCCGACAGAGATGGAGATGGCCCAGCAGCGCCTCCAGCTCGGCTACGCCCACAAGCCCCTCATCAGCGAGCCGCTCAAGTCCGACGACATCTTCGCGCCCGTCGACGCGCCCGTCGGCCGCGCAGCCACCCAGTTCCGCCGCGCCAAGGACTTCGCCCGCGCCCAGGGCAAGCACGCCGGCCCGCACCCGTTCGCGCCCATCGTGCAGGAGGAAATCCCGCGCCTCATCGAGCACACGACGCAGAAACTGCCGCCCGTCAGCGCCATCCACGCATCCCTGCAGCAGCTCCTGCGCTCCCCCGTCTTCGGCCCGCCGTTCCGCCAGACGTTCGCGCGGCGCGCGGCCGCCATCGCGCTCGGCGCGCCGCACAGCCGGGCCGCGACCGTCGTCAACGCGACGACGGCGCTCACGCAGCTCGCGCTGCGCAGCATCAAGGAAGACGTGTACGGCGTCGTCAACCGCGACGTCGTGGCCATCATCCGCGCGCTCGCGGCGGTGCTGGCGTCGCTGCACGGTTTCGTTAGCGGTGGTCTCGACGTGCATTGGACCGACGTCGCTTTCGACCCCGACGCGGGACGCCGCTGGGAGAATTTGGGAGAGGTGGGAGAGGTGGCGCGCGCGCTGAGGACGGGCTTGAAGGAGGTGTTGGATGTGTTTGAGATGTATCTTCGCGGCATGGAGATGAGCGAGAAGGAGTTGAGGGAGGCGAGGGAGCTGTTGGAGGTGGTTAGGGTGGGGGGGTTGTAGGATGGGGAGGGGGGAGGGTGGGGATTTTTTTTGCTGAGAGAGAGGGGGGGAGGGAGGTGGTGGTGATGGTGGTGGTGAAAAAGCGGAGAGGAGAGGAGGAGGAGGAGGAGGAGGAGTAGAGGAGGGAGGGCGTTTGTGGTGGGCTTGCGCACCTTTCCCCTTCCCCCTTCCCCCTTCCCCTTCTTTCCTCTCAACGCTTTTTTTGCTACTTTTTTTTAAATGCATTAACCGGGATTGGGACCCGTGGAGTTGACAAAATTTATATTTTATACTGACTGCTTACTGTTGAGCATTTGTGGGGTGTTGATGAGGGTCGTTGGCTTTGGATGGTGGTGATTGTGGTGATGATGGTGATGATGGTGATCATGATGGTGCTGTGGTAATCATCGGTTTTTGGTTTGTTGCTAATGTGATGGGGTTGGTTTCCTCCCTCCTTGGGGAAGCAAGAGGTAGGTGGGTGTTATGGTTCGAGAGCGGGGAGTCAAAGTTCATGTTGGAATGTTTTCTCGTCTTGCTGCATTTCTCTGTAATGCATCGGAGAGCTGTTTGAGTTGATGGTCGAAAAGAAAGAAGGGCCGGGTATCAGGGTTTTGTTTTGTAGATCTTGGTGTTTGGTTTAGAGGGGCGACGCGGCGGGTGACCGGCCAACCCGCTGTTGGTGGTGGTGGTGGTGGCGATGAGGAAGAGAAGGCACGAGACTCGTGACAAGCGTGTGATCGGTGGTCTTGGCTGGCTGGTGCGGTGCGGTGCTGGCATTTAAAAGAGAGGCGTTGTGCGCGTCTTGGGCTAATTCGTTCGTTCAACAGGCTTTTTTTTGTCTTTGGTCAGTCGTTGACCGATGTCATCAAGACTTTTCTGCGTTCCACAATCACCGCACTCTTTTTCTTTTTGTCTCTTCCTCGCGCTTTCTTGCGGTCGACTCAAACGACTGTGAGTGTGCTCTCGTTGCTGCGGTGCGGTGTTCTGGGAAAGCGATGGTGAATAAGAGCATCAACGCGAAATGCTGGAGATCAGCATCAGTGGCCTGTTGATGAAGGTTTGTGGATTTCGAGGCTGTCTGGGGTCGGAGGCGGCGTGGCGGGGGCGGGAAGGAGGCGGAGAAGGAGGCAAGTGAGATCCGATCCACGGTCGCGTAGAGGAACCCCACGAAGTATACCGAGTAGCATTGTCTTTGTCGCTTTCAAACTTTAAGCGGCGAAGTTGAGAGGGATAGTCCGCTGTCGAGGAGCAGTATATGTATGCGTTGGGCTGGTGGTGGTGGTGGTGGTGCGAGCGAGCATTGCGTGTCCGCCGCACTTGACCTAAGCTCCAGCCACGTTCTTCGCGGTTAATCTCTCTCCTCGGGAGTATATAAGGACACCATCTCTTCTGTTTCTTCTGGCAATCCATGAGAGCCTACCCACATTTGCGGCACTAAGAGCGGTCCTGAAGCCTCACTCGCCTTTGCGGCACACAAAACTGCGAAAACTCCCACTTGCTCTTCTCTCCGTCATTTGGCTCGAATTGCCCTCGCAGCTTGGAGCCAGATGCGATTTTCCGGCCTCTGCATCATCATAAGACAATGATGGGGATGTTGCACATGTGCTCATGATGATCGCCTCAGCCTTGAGCCGCCTTGATGAATCAATGGGCCAACGAAGATCTCTCCGGAGCCGAGAACAGTTGAACTCTGAAACAGAACGGCGACGCGACAGTATCTTTGGTCAGATGTTTCCAAAACTGGAACCCTCCAGGCATGGCTGCAGTCAGGAAAGACCTTGGTGGTTCTTCGGCGTGCATTATAAGCCAGCGGGGATGCCGGGGAGCATGCGGGTCGCACATGCTCGGGGCCTGGCTCACATGTCGCCCTTGCGGTGTATCCTAGCGCCTGGCCTTAAAAGCTGCCGTCCTCTGCAATTTTGATTGAACAAGATACAATCTACAGACCTGAGAAGGATTGAAAACCGCAGAACTGTGCACATTGATGTATCCCTACGACTTGTCCTTGTCTTCTTCGGCTCCGGCGCAACACTCCTCCATGAAATGCGGCACCACTAACTCAGCAGTTGAGGTATATAATGCTGATGATCATCTGAGGCGGATGGTGATGCTACGGACGAGCGGCAACGATAGTTGGTGGCAATATCTCCCAACGCTTCGCAGTACGAGGGCCCCACCGGGGAAAAGTGCGAGGAAGAGACAACGACGAGCCAGTAACGTACTTTGTGAGCTCTGTTCCAATGCCTCGCAGGTTCACCGGAGTACGAAATGAGCGGTTGTCTGGAATTGGAGGATGTATGCAGCAAGATGGGAGAATTTAAAAGTCCCCAACCAACCTGCAGCCCGAATGCCATAGAGCACATGGCCTGGCCGCGATCATCTGCATGCTGATGTCATGGGGTTTTTGGCACAAGGCATACCTGTCGGAGTTCCTCGCGCTGCACAAAACCAACACCGACGCCTATAGAAATGGCTTGAGGCCGCAGTACCTGGAAAATTAGTTGACACCAGAGCAGGTTGACTGAACGTCATCGTTGCAATTTCTTGCGATACTTCTGCTGCCAGCCATTTTCCAGACTACGTAATTTCGAAAGAGGATGGAAGAGACAGCTACCAGATAAAGAAGGTGGGCATCAATTGATTATGATGAAAATCGACAGTGAGGCTCATGGATGAGAAGCCGTCGGCGGCAAAAATGCGGCGAGTCCAGCGCCATGAAGGAGATTCCTGAGGCTCTCAGTGTTCTGTAAATTGTAATGGGCCGCAATGAACTCCGCGGCCCTGTGATCGGTAAAGAAAGTGGGGAAAACACGCGCGCCTGATTCTATCAAATGCTTGATCTTTCGCACAATCCATTTCACACCAGCCGTAGCTGGCAGGACTTAGAGAATGACCATCACCCTTCACATCACCACTGCCCATGTGAACGCTACCAATCAGGCAGCTGCTGGGTTGTGGCTGATTATTCACCCATGATTGGGGTTGTCCATATATCTTCCAATGGCACCTGCACCACTTATTGATCCTACCCGGCACGTAGAAAGCAAAGCCAGCGATGCTACAAAGCATCACACCACCAGTGCCACTTGGGCTTGCCCTACACTGCCACAAATCCTGTACCGATTCCCGATACAAGAGCGAGTATCAAGAGTCGGCCTTGATGCTGCAGCGCAGTTAAGTCTATCGTTGATACAAGGCCCCATCGTGTGTATGTTGGATGCCACTTCGCCCGATTTTCAAGCACACGAAATATCAGTAGCCAAGACAAAAGGGAAGAAAGAAGTCAGCATGCAACCATACGTTCTATGCACGAGACAAGCGATAGTTTTGCTTAAGAACAGTCGTCTCGTGCAGAGTCGCAGAGCGTTCGAATGTGAAGATTGGATTTAACGCTTGGTTCGGATGGGAGAAATAAATACTGAAGGGGTTGGAAGGACTCCTCCGACTCATGGGAGGGCTCGTGCTGCCACGGCATGGGCTTCTCACGTGAGTGTAGTCCAACGCGGGCTGGCCATGCAAAGCGGCAGATAAAGAGGCTACGGTGCTACGTTGTGTCCCGGTCTCCGACTACAACATAGCCTGCACTGAGAAGGCCTTGCCAATTCAGCCAGAAAGACGGCGGGCTACTCGACGCACTGTCCGCTGCTTGCTCCGGCTGACATGCGACCTATCGTAGCTTAATTCCCGACAAAGCAGTGATCCTTCGTTGCCTTGTGCGGCCCAAGATTGCAGCTTCAATGCTTCGGGTCATCATTCGTCGGTATTGCTGATCCTCGGAAGAAATTGAAAATGCGAATTCCCGCCAATGGCTGGTATGAATGCAAGGCGCCGCACGACGCTTGTTGGAACCACGATTTGAATACACCCCGAGCGCAAGTAAGTCGGGAAATGCTCTTCATGTAGCAGCAGGCGCAAGTGGTTCGGGTATTGTTCATCTTTAATGGAACACATCTCCACCATTGTTCTGGTGAAGAGAAGAAGGCTGTATGTGAGGCCGAGCCTTCATGTATTGGCCTGAATTGGTCCAAGCGTGAGCGACGGGCGGTTGGTCACATGGAGCAGGGCACTCTGAGCACGCACGAGACACATTTCGGGGACGTCAAAGCTCATGGAAGGGCCTATATATCTCACGGGCTTGTTATTCCCAGAATCTTGCGCTGCAACTCCCAAGTGTTGTTGAAGTGAGATGTGCCAGGCATCTACCACAACTGCTTTTCTTGCCTTCCGCGTTCCTTTAGGCAAATTTAAGTTTTCCCCCCATCACAACACTATTAATTAATATCACAGCTTCAGCCACTATAACTTGTGGTGCAAATCAGCATCATCAGGTCTTGATGATCACCGCCACCATCACATGCGCTGGCTAAACGAACGCTGCGGATATTGCATACCCGCTTCACAACGCGTCGGAAACTCTCCGCACAGCCAAGCACACCGAGGGAGTGGTACGTTTTGTTCAGTTGGCTCGAGTAGGATGAGGTAGTCCCACACCGCGTTTGCTGACCAGATCAAGTCGTAAGTCAGCCAAGGGAAACCAGCTTGAGCCACCACGTTCCAAGCGTTAACGGCGCCACGTTTTATACACGTCCTGCACTACTGGTCGCGCGTCTGATCGCAGGAACCGCTCGCCCTGCTGCACGTGGGGGGCGGCAATATCTGCGCGTCAGACGCCCCTCTGATCGCGGGGCTGGCTGAGGAACCTGGCGGCAACCAGCTGATCCGGAGAGGATGCGCCCAACTGTCCCCGGGGCGCCTTCGCCTCTGGCGTAAGACTGAAGTGCTGCTGCTGCTTAAAAGGATGTTGTCATTCTTGTTTTGCCTACCGAGACTCTCAATTGATGATACGTATCTATTGTCTTCTGAACTCCAGGCAACGTACTGGTCTGGGTGGAGCTGGCTCGCTGTCAAAGCATGCAGTAGCCGGTACATGGTTAGAGCGGTTGTTCGTGAGAGCTGTGACATCGCATCTACATGACGCACATCAGCAAGAACAGCTGTTGACGAACAGGGTCATCAGCATGTAGCGGTCTGTGGGAGGAGCCCTTCGGAACGAATGACTTTACGGATGCAAAGAAGAAGAAAGCAAAGGAACCGGCAAGCAGTGGGGTCGTTGAATCTCGCGAGATCGCAACCTATGCGGATAGCTACAGCCACTCTTGTTGCCACTTCCATGGACAAACGAGCGTTGGAGCGCTTTAAAAAGGAAGCCCCACGCAAGCAGATGACTCACACAAGGAAGCGGTCACAGCGAGTGCACGACCAACAGGGAAGCAGCTGGACTTGACGGAAGGTGGAGCAGGCGTGTGATATGTTGCGGCCGCTGAGAGCACGGAGCCATAAAAGCAGGGCTGCTGTCACTACTTGACCGACATGGCTTTCGCTAAGCAAGCGGCGTCTGCATGTACCCTTCCAAGAAGCGTACTGTGTGGCTGGTGTCTCTCCCGCCTTGATTAACGCTGATTCCCGCTTTTCTCTCCTCCCGCGCATGCGTGACTCGAAAGCACGCACGCCTGTGATGGTAACGAGTACAAATGAAGCACGACATCATGCAGTCAAGTTGCTGCCGATCAGCGAGGACCGGCATCAATGAGGGACTCGATTGCTGAAGACACACCTGAAGTAACAGGCCTGAACGTCGCGAAGGGAACAGAAAAGCAAGTCGCAAAAGTAGCCGGCTAATGCGTAGGTGTGAAGCCATTGTATCTTCTGGTGTAGGCAAAAGTTAAAGTGTGAACTCGATGCCCTCAATATTTTTAGCCTTGACTGAGGCTCATGTGGGCGCGCCGCGCGTGGACGGTGCGGTCACATGCGGAAGATTACTTGAACGAATGATGGCAGCAGCAGGTGCAACACTGTACTGCGTGGACGCCTATTAAGCGCCGCTACCGTGGACACAGTCGTTGCCGTAACGAAGGACACACCTAAAAAAATATGCGATAGTGAGGAAAGATTCACTTCCTCCGGCGTTGGGAGGTGATGCCTTCTGAAAGAGTGACGTGGTGTCAGTGCTATTTACACATCATCAAGTCCTCTTGATGGCGATGATCAGATGTAGCAGTTGTCGATACTGCGCAGCAACGGCATCTTCAGCAATGCCTCCAAAGGCGGATGGGACCGGAAATATGAGCTGCAAAGGCGAGTCGATTCCAGTGTGGTTCCGGGTCAAACCCTTGGAGCCAGTCGATAAGTTTCTTGCAGTTCTACCGGCCTCTTGGGTTGTGGGGAAGTATTGGAACGGGAGCGGAGGGATTAAATATGGATGAAGCAGCCCAGCTCATGTGACTGTCACGGAGTCAGTCAAGAGACGGAATAAGAGCAACGTTTCATCCACGTGCACATGTCTGCTTTGGTTATTGTCAGCTCTTGGTGGATATATAGAGCATGGGTTGAAGTGGCTCTTGCAACATGCCATGGGAATGTGGCTTGGATGTTGCTAGGAAAGAGTTCGCTGCGACTGTGTGGAGCTGGCTGTTCGATTGCTGCTTTGGTGAGAAGCATCAACAGCAAGAAAGGCTGGGGAGATTAGTTGTAGAAAGCACTCGTGGAATGAAACTGGTTTGAGAGAATAAGGTTCAAGCCCCGGAACCCTGTCCAGCTGAGGGATCGGGGATGAAGCAAATCTGACGCAACGGCGGAGCGGGCTCAACAACTGGACCCTTTCGCTCCCGACCCCACCGGCACACGACAGCAAAGGCTAGCAGCGGAACGTGCACACGTCGAAGGCAAGAAACAGCGTGCGGACTGATGCCGATCCCGATCCCAGACGTTCGAAGTTGCTCTCGACGACGATTGCGGCCTATCCTGATTGAGCTAGGAGCGTGGTGCCCGGGAGATGGTGGCGCTGGTCTAGAGCCCGGCTCCCTATACGTCCGCCGTGAAGCCATGCTCTTTCGCCCCGTCTGCGTTATCGTCTCGTCGAATCGCGAAGAGCTGTTCTCTGCTCTCGTGCTTCCGTGCCCCCGTGCTCCCGTGGGCGCTGCAAAACGGCGAAGCGAAGCTGTCCGAGCTGGCAGTGCACTATTGCCCGCGCCCGAAGAGGCAGTCAGATGGGTCAGCTGCAAGGGGACGGATGGCGCATGCGTCGTGGTTGTTGGGTGTTTCCTGGCCTGCTTTCCCCGCAATTTACATGGCTCAGCCCACTTGGCCGTGCCGAGGTCCGCTGCCCACCCTCAACAACAGCGGGGAATTGGAGATGTGCGCGTGTCGATGGTCGCTGTCGCGCATGCACGCCGTCGGATATCGCCGATGTGTGAGCAGCTGGCCGAGATTGAGGTCGGAATCGACTCCGGGGCAGGCCAGGGCGTCCAATAATCGGCGATTGAGGCTCGATGGAGAGTGGATGCAAGGAGACAGGGCCAACTGGAGAGCGAGCTGGGATGAGACGAGAGAGAGCGGGCGCAGCAGGTGCAGGCCAGCCCCGCCCAGTCCAGCCCAGAACCAGTCCGTCCAGACAGGAAGTCGCCACCCGCTCTCGCTTCCGCCACACTGTGACACCCTTTTTGCCCACACCCTCCACCTCTATCGCGACGGAGATGGCTGCCCGCTGATCTCCACCCGCCCAACGGTCCGCTTCTTCCGCCCGCCCTCCCATTCGCCGGTTCCATCCACCGTCGCTCGGGAACGAACGCTTTCCGTCCGGCCCGGCCCTAAGCTGTTCGTCTCCGCCTGCTTAGTCACCCCCATCTTCACATTCGCCCGTCGCCTCATGGCTTTCTTTTCTCACTTACGCCCTGTCGTGATTGCTGATCAAAATGCAGACCGGTGACTACATCGTGGTGGTGAGTTTCCACCTCAAACCCCGAGTCCACCCCCGCTCACGTGCCCACAAAGGACGACACCAGAGATGACGATGCATACGGCGACGGCGACGTGGAGTCGTGAGTTCGCCAGAGCATGCCCAGCAGCACGAGCATCCCGACTGAACCCTCCAGCGCCACCACGTCGCTCAAGTCGTCCATCATGAACTTCCACTACGAGAACGGCAGGCGATACAGCGCCTACAAGCAGGGCCAATACTGGTAAACACACCGTCTCCTGCCCCGCCTTCGCGCTGAACCGCCAAGGGGCCCCAACGACGAGCAGCAAGCCGACCAGCTCGACATCTGCCACCACATCTGCAACCTGACCATGGACGGCCGCCTGCACCTCGCCCCCATCGACCCCCGGAAGCTGCACGTCCTCGACGTCGGCACCGGCACCGGCCTGTGGGCCGTCGACTTCGCCGACCAGAACCCTTCCGCCGACGTCGTCGGCACCGACCTGTCGCCCGTCCAGCTGCCGCACGCCGTGCCGCCCAACCTCCGCTTCGAGCTCGACGACTGCACCCAGCCGTGGACCTTTGCCCCCGAGTCGTTCGACTTCATCCACATCCGCTCGCTGTACGGCAGCGTTGCCGACTGGCCCGCCTTTTACGCCGAGTGTTTGAAGTGCGTCGTGTGCCTTTTTCAGTGAACCAACTCTAAGAAACCTCAACTAACCCCTGTCCCTCCAACCTCCCAACAGAGCCCTCAAGCCAAACGGCTACATCGAGCAGGTCGAAATGTCCGTCGTCCCCAAATCCGACGACGGCAGCGTCGCTCCCGACAGCGTCTTCGCCCGCTGGGGCGCCGTCTCGCTGGCGGCGGGCGACGCCTTCGGCAAGAGCCTGAGGACCGTCGACGAGTCCAAACAGGGGCTCGTCGACGCCGGGTTCGTCGACGTGGTCGAGCGGCGGTTCAAGTGGCCGATTGGCGGGTGGGCCAAGGAGGAGAGGCTGAGGGAGATTGGCGAGTTTAATCGGTGTGTTGCTCTCTTTTTCTCTCCTTCTTTTTTTCTTTTTTCACACAACTGTAGTTTTCCATTTTTTTCCACTTGGCTGTGAGAGATGTGCTTTTTGTTACCTTGTTCGTGCCTGGGGATGGATGGATGGGCGTGTGTGAACGAGGAGCTAATGCAAAAGGCGGTACGTAGGTTGAATTGGGAACAGGGGATCGAGGGCTGGTGCATGTTCCTGTTGACGAATTACTTGGGCTGGACCAAGGACGAGGTCATGGAGTACCTGGGGAACATGCGGTCGATGCTGAGGGATAGGAAGGTGCATGCCTATCAGGACCTGTGAGTGCCCGCCCGTCTACTGCTGTAGGTTGCCAACGGAAAGGGATTATGCTGACGGACGGCTCTTGTTTAGGTCGGTCGTGTATGGGCGCAAGCCACTGGATGCGAGCTCGGCTTAAATGGTAAGTCCGCTGTGTAGCGGGTAGATATCTCTCTTGCAAGTAGGCTGGGGAGAACAGTGGTTGAATTGGAGTTTTTTCCAAGCCATAATCTCCTGTCTTCACACATCGGACGTAAGAGCTAGTATTTCGCTGACACATTTCACTAATAAGAGGGGTGTCTTACCAAACCGTGCAGTTGAAATAGAGAATTTTTTCGTAAGAGGCTTGGAGATATCAAAGGTCTCTGCTAATGCTTTCAAAAGCATGATGTGCAAAACGTTACTTAGACGGCACGTTGAAAAGCTTCTTACCAGCGCTCTGTATCGTCACATCTTTGTCCAATCCAGCTTTGGCTCAGCGTGCTTAGGAACCTAGGTCGTACCTCTGAAGGCCTTCTTGACCTGTACCGACACGAGCGATCCCGTTCTGGAATCTCCAACTCCTGGACGACTTGGCCGATCCTTCCATGTGCCGCTGATCACCGGACTGACAAGCTCCGAGCCAATACTGAAATCGACATCCTCGTTGATCGGCCTCCTCGCATATCTGTGCATGGACTAGACGGATGGGAATGACGGCGTGGAAAGATTCCCCCTACCTTACAAATGGCACGGTCATGTATGGTAACAGCATCGAATCTCTCGAACTGGTAGCTAGCACTGGTTACCAGAATTTTACGCGAGTTCGTACGGCGTCAGGCTGGACTAAACAATGGCGGAAAAAGAGGGAAAAAAAGGAAAGGCAATGGCATGTGCCTTTTCAACGTTATGCTGATTTTGACTCCATTATTCTCAGAGACATCCATATTTTATTGACCGTTCAAGCGACGATTTCCATGGCGATTATTGCATCGAACAATGGACTCATTGATTCAAACAGGGTCGACGTCAATGCCCCCCCCGTGGCCACCCTCTCCTCTCTCTTCTCTATACCTGCAATTGCCCTCTCTTTCCTCACAATCTTCATTTCCC